>JAPQWV010000420.1:0-543000 GCA_027422505.1 Craterostigma plantagineum
TGAAATTTTTAATGGGAATTGGGAGAATCGAGGATGAGGAAATCGTTTAAGGACTCTCTGAAAGCACTCGAAGCCGATATTCAGCACGCTAATACTCTGTATGACGACGTTTCCTTCTATAATTTCAGTGTTTGTTTCTTCTATGTAGGATTTGTTTTGAGCTTTCCTCTTTTTTCGCTTCATCACTCATTTGAATGATAATGGTGAAAACGCCTTCGATTTCTGATCTGAGATCTTACACAGTGCTTCGGAGTATCCACTTGATCACGATGGTACTTACTATCAGATGAGATTATCATACAGCCCTTGCGCACAAGCTTTCCTCTTCCTTGTTCGATGGACCGACTGTTGCCTAGCTGGCGCCCTAGGGCTAATCAGAGTCCTTATCTACAAGGTTTGTGTTTGTTCTTCTATGATATTCATACAAATTAACTCAATTATCAACATTGGTGAATTTGATTGCGATTGTAGACGTTCAAGGATGGTAGAACAAGCATGTCAGTGTATGAGAGGAAAGCTAGCTTGAGGAACTTTTACGGTGAGTTCCATCCATCCATCCAAATATCGAGCTAGAACTTATGAGCATTCGATCGCTAACATTCATTTTCCGCTTCTTTCGTGGGCCCAGGCGTGATATTCCCCTCCCTGGCGCAGCTCCACAGAGGAATCACCGACATGGAAGAGAGGAAACAGAGAGAGCTCTGCTCTGCCAAGTACTCGACAAGGGAAGATAGCGTCAAGGGAAAGCTGTCTGAAATCGATGTCGAAAGGGAGAAAGAGTGTGGAATCTGCCTGACAATCAGCACCAAAGTGGTTCTGCCGAGCTGTAGCCATTCTATGTGCATGAAGTGCTATAAAGCCTGGCGAGTTTTTAAGCCTCTCTATCTATACGTTGCATTGCACCCCAAATAAACGTATGGCTTTAATTCTTTGTTTCTTGATTATTACATCATCTTTGACAGGCGTGTGAGATCTCAGTCGTGCCCATTCTGTCGAGGTTGTCTGAAGAGGGTAAACTCCGGCGAGCTATGGATCTACACGAGCGGCTGCGACGTGGTGGAATTGGCCAAAATCTCGAGCGAAGATAGAAGAGGTTATTTATGTATATCGAATCTTTGCCTCTACTTACTCCATGTCCTACTGTGGTTGCTTCTTACGATTCTCATTCTCGTTGAAGTCGATTCTCTGTGCATATATATATATAGTCTTGGATTTTTTTTTGCTGCACATTTTGCGTGTAATAACGTTAAACGGTTGTGCCCGTATAGTAGTTCGGTCGCTTACGTCGTGGTATGTTTATTGGATTTTATATAGTTTGATTGACTTATAGTAATTAGTCTACGTCGTTTGAACCCTAACAGCTATTAACTCATCAAATCTCGACTACCTCGGCAATGTCGATGGAAGAGTAGTAAGAAATGTACAGCAGAGATGCTGGTAATAATTTCGACTCCCTATTCGACGTGCCTTGGAAACGAACATCAATCTTTGTCTTTGTCGTGTCAAAATCCCGAGCATTCGGATTGTCTGTGTTCTACGTATATAACGATCTTCATCGCAATATATTCCCAGAATAATGAATATTATGTTAGTTGATATTCGTTGGTATATTTTGTGATTCAGAATGACTAAATGAGATCTTTGGGTCCTAAGGGCTCGATGGGCTTGATCATTGGGTCGTGATATTTCTTATAAAAGGTTAGGGCGTTCAAACTTCGGATAAAACCGAAAAAAACTGGCCGAAACGAAAAAACTGAACCGAAAAAAATCGAAGCGAGTTGTAAGAAACCGAACCGGACCAAATTAAAATGGTTCGGATATCAGATTGCATACGTAAACTGAAAATCGAAAAACCGAATCGAAATTATCATACTACATTAAAAATAGAATAATATTAAAATAATTTGTTTTTCTCCCATAACGTAACAACACAGTAAATATAATTTCATTGTTATACTTTCTTTCATTTTAGGTGAATGTTTTCCTGAGCAATCAAATATTGTTTTTTCTCGCAAATAATTTGTAGTATCTTCAGATGAACGTTTTTATATTTTGGTTATATTTTCATTTTTATGTTTTTTTTTTTTCGGACCTTTGAATTGTTTTTCTTACATGTCATGTTCGATAAATCTTCTTTGTTTCTTAATAACTATAATTGTTTTATGTATTTTTCAGCTCATAATATTTTTTTGTTTATATTAAATTCCTAATCGAAAAACCTAACCGAATTGCAAAAAACCGAACCGAACCAAATTAAAACGGTTCGAATATCGGATTAAGCATAAACCGAACCGAAATTATAAAAGCCGAATCGAACCAACCGTGAACACCCCTATAAAAGGTATCAGTTCAAATCTACTTGAGATTTTGACTACCGATGTTGGACGAAATTCGCGAAGTATGTCATTTGATCGAGTGTTGATAGTTATACATCGGATAGGAAAAAGGCTTTGTGGGCCGAGGGAGGCATGATGAATGGGCCGAGAGCGAATCTATCAAGGCCCAATAGCATTATAGCATATCCATTGTAGAGATAATAAATGACAACAATAAAGCAAAACAGTAAGAAGAACTAAGAACTTGGAAATTTTGAGAGAAATGCAGCTTCTATGTATTCCATGTTTGGGAAGACAAGTCATGGGATTCATGCATGTTCATGGTGCACCCATGCTGCCATGCATGTGATATGATGTAAACTCACGCACTTTTCATATTTCCATCAATATATATATATATATAGAGAGAGAGATTAAAAGAAACAGTCCCACGTGACAATTTAAGACGCAAACTTGCGACCCATGTGGATAAACTTCTAATCGCTGGGCCCCCGCCCATACCTGTATAGACCGCATAGTCAAAATACCTTTCCTTCGTCTCAAACCAAAACTGAACACATGCACTATATTACATCCCATCACAACTGAATAATTAAAATTTAAAACACTGATATCGACATTGTAATCGTGATCATAGTTAACAATTAAAAAGCAATAGAAAACACGCATAGCTGCTACCTCACCTAACCTTATAAACAAACACCATAATAATAACAACAAATCATAAAAATCACACACAACAACGCACATGTAAGAAGAGAAGAGAACACATTTTGCAAAGCTCTCTCCATGCAATAAAAAGAAAGCGAACAACTACTTGGAAGAGAAAAACGTTCCGATCAATGATGAGGCGTTGGCGGAGGAGGCTTGCACTGATAGCACTTTGCGAATAGCCCAAACGTATCGACTTGCCTTACGAAATTGGTCATGCTCGCCCACCCACCAAACCCAAACCCAATCACAAATACCCAAACCACCACGAACCCGTTCAGCAAGTACATACCCACCCAACTCGGCATGAAAAACGGTGGCTTCTCCGCAGCATTCTAAAAGCGCAAAAAAAAAGGAAACACTCAAGAATGGATACAACAATAACGCCGATTGGTTCTAATATGAAGTCCGCGGTTTCTAATACAATATATATATATATATATATGTAACTATATAGGGAAATCTTATGAGCACATTATGTGAACACCTTTTACGTTACGTTGATCGGTGCCAGATCAACATGTCATATCAGTATAAGAGGTGTCAATCAAATCCACGTATATTTCATCAATGTTATGTGATATGGTACGTTGATTTAACACCGATCAACACCACATCGGAGGTGGCCACGTAAGGTGCTCAAGCACCATAAAATTTCTCTAAACATATATATATATACCTGACGAGCGGAGGCCCTACGGTAGGTGAGCATATGGGCGAGGGACGGGATTATGTAGACGGTGAAGCTGACCAACAGAGCCCCGACGGCTGAGTTGATGGGCCCGAAGAACGGGAAAATGATGGCCAAGAACCATATGGGCACGACCACTGGGAGCCTCGCCAGAGCCCGAAGGCATATGCTCCGTGTGTCGTGCATGCCGATCACTTTCTCCCACACAAAGTAAGCGGCGTGCATGCAAATCCAACGTGATGAACTGCAATTATAAATAGATCCATTATTATTGTATTTATTATTAGTATTATTATTCGTCGGATGTAATAAGAAATTCTGGCGACGGGGACCTGGTGGATGAGCATGAGGATGACGGCGGCGTCTCGAAAGCGGGATTTCGGGAGTAGGGAGAAAGCGTTGGCATGGTTGAGGAGCTGATCGCCGAACGCCCAGTAAACGGCGGAGGCCGACGGGATTGTCAGGGTGAATACGTACAAAGTGGCTAACAAGTAGATGTACTTGAACTTCCGGGGCTTCCACATGGCTGCATGATTTCCCTGAATCGACAAATCGTTATTTTTTCGAACGTTAGAGATGACGGAGATCTAAGAACCACTTTAGATCAACCCATAAATGGATCCTGCTATAAAATCATTGGCTGGCAATAAGTGGAGTAGTCTTCCAAGTTATATATACTTGTCACTAAAATCAGTTTACAATGAAATGGATTTCATTCTAAAATTTAGTCCGCTAAGCTTATATGCAGGTCACACACCGAATTTGATATACCAACAAATATATCTATCAATCGCGGAAATTTTTCGAAGGCGAATCTAGATAAAAACTTACACGGTGACGGCGTGGCCACCGAACGTGTACAAGATGTTGGTGGCGCCGGTGAAGTAGAGGACTAACTTCTTAGGGCCCGAGTGGACAACGCCTTCAACCTAGACATGAAAAGAAGAAAAGAGAAAAAGAAGAGAGCTTGTAATAGAATGAAATGATGAGCTTATAGTGTAATGAAACGAGTTAACTAATTTACCTGTCCGTGGACTAAGGCTGCTATGGTCAAGTACCAAGCCGTGTAAGTAGTCATCCCAAGCCCTAAGAAGGACCATATTCTGTAATTGTGGAAGGAAGGAATGAAGACTGTAGTTGCACAGCAAGCTCCGAATATGTACGTCCATGTCCTCTTGTCCAGGTGGTCATTTATGTAGTAAATGTTACTGTAATAAAAAACCACAAAAAAAATCACCTTTTTCTTTTTCTTCTCCAAAGAATCAATCTTTTTCCTACACAAAGAAAGCACAGACCTTGCGCAGGCAATGAGTTGTATCACAGATCCGAATAGAAGAAAAGTGCAGTTGAAAGCTAATCCCGCAGCTTTCCAGTATGGGCCTAGCAAACCATCAAGCACTTCAAACCACTGCAAATATACACGTTTTCTTGTAAGAAAAAGGAGACGTTTTTAGCAATATTTATGTTTTCATATATGGATTGCAGTATTTATTACCTGAATAACATGGTTCTTGAAGCTAACACCTTCCTTTTCCTTTCTGCTCCTATACTCGACGTAAAGAACACTGATGAGGTAAGCTGTCCAACTTCCTAATAAGCCGTAGAACACTTGGAATACGATCCCTGAGAGCATCCCAAGTTGAGAAAATGAGTAAGGAAGTGTTAACAGCACTTGGGCCACCTGCGAATGAAAGAAAAAAAAGACATTTTTTTTTAAAAAAAATGGAATCTTTACTAATGATGATGAGACGTTTATGAAATATTATAATGATGAAATAGTACTTGATTAGAAGCACAGCTGAACCAAGCATCCAAGCTGAGCCACCATGCCATAGAAAGCTTCTGACGCTGAAAACAGACTGTTCTTCTTCTCCTCCAACGTTGTTGTTGTTTTCTTGATCTTTTCCTTCATGCTCGCTTTCGCTTATGTTGGGGACAATAGCTTCCTCGGCTTGCATTAAACCAGACATTTCGTAGGTTTTCGTTCCCTCTTTCTTACCTTCTTTCCTATAAGCTGCGTCCGTCTGAAGGGGAGACAAGATACATGAAAAAAAAAGTGAAAATCGAGGGAGAAATGAAGTAAAAATACCCCGAGATCCCAGGCACATACATATTATATACGCTTCCCGACAAATTTAAATAACTACAGATCTAAAGTTCCGAGATACCCTTGTTGCTTGCTTCTGCCTTTGGTGACTGAGCCCTTTTTCGAGAGAGAGAGAGAGAGAGAGAGAGAGAGTGAGAGAGAGCAAGTCTGGCGATGGAGATACGACCCCTCCTAAAAAAATCGAAGCTTTTCTGTGTATACTGAGAAAAAATCCCAAAACAAAAGGCGTGGACAGTTGAATTCAATCACTCTTCATTTACAAGAAAAAAGCAGAGTGAGCACAGAGAAGACATGGACTTGAGAAACGACATGTAATTAAATGCCAGCCCAGAATTTAAATGTTCATCTCAGCTTTCAGCTGTATCTTATATGTATGTAGCAGCTAAAATCTTTGTAGCCACCAAGAACTTAAATGCACTTCATCATAGCAAATTTATACTGAAGGCGGCAAGGTATTACTTGGGTAGGCCTCAAAGGAGCAAACTTTCAACAACAGTAAAAACAGAATAATAGTTATTTATTTTTATCCTCTTCTCTTTTTCATAGAAGAGAGGTGAAAGAGAACAGAGAGGCTTTCTGCTAATATTAAAAGAGACCTCTATATATAAGCAAGTGAACAAAGTGCAACTGCTGTGTCAGTGTTTTGTGGGCTTTTCATTTTCGTAATTATTATTTCTTAGTTTCTTGATTGAAATTAATTTGGCTGTTCTCCACTAAATATTCGATTCTTCGGTCTTCGTTTGGTTTAACAAGATAAAAGAAATAGATGGGATTATCACTCCATTGATTGAGTCTGTCTCTGTCTCCTTTTTTTTCCCGACTAAGTATTTCTTCTCTTTTAGGTAATAGGGAATCACAATCACATATATACTATCAAGATCTCTAATATATAAAAGAGTTTCATGCCTTCAATTATGATTGAATCCCACGCATGATCAACAAGTTACTCGAGCTGTAGTAACTGTTGGGAGGCAATGGTTTCATTTAAGAGATGTAATGTCGGAAAACATAGGACCTTGCCCTCATTCTTGTAATAAGTGTATATAAATATTTAATTCGAAAATATTAAAGATTAGTTAACTAAGTTCTGAAATGTTCAGATCAATTAATGTATGTGACTCAATCACAATCGCAAAGTGGTTGCATAGCTCACTTAGTTTAATAATCGAATTTAGGATTCAATCTTCTGAACTTCCAGAGAAAAGGCAATTCTCTATGTGCTGACGTCACGAATAATATATATGTTCAAAAAAGGATAAGAACGAATGTAAGATAGAATTAATTAAAGAGATGAACAAACGTGAAGTATTGTAATAATTTACGCAGCGCAGGCCTTTCTTTTTCAGTGTTATTTGAGGCGCGCCTAGGCGATGAATGAGGTGAGGCGACAGCGGATCGCCTCTGAGCACTTAGAGGCGGCAGCCTTCTCAAAGGCGTCTCCAAGGCGACGCCTCAAGGTAAGGCGTGGAGATGTTGGGGCGGTCGCCTCAGGAAGAAGTGAAGAAATGTCCAGCAAGGCTTATTTTCCAGCAATTAAAAAGGCCCAGCCCGATACTTGTTATTCTATACAATAAGCCCAAGACAAAACCCTAATCCTAGTCTCAGACTCTCCCACTCCGTGAAGAAGGATTCATCTGCGGTGGGTGGTGGGGCAACGCAAGACTCAAGAGGTCAAGTCAAGACCGTCTTCTCTTCTTCTCCTTGTACCATTCTTTATTTTTTTTCCTTCTAAATAATGTATTTTTATAATAATGTTATTGAAGATTCTTGTGGCGTGGGCACCACCACTATAGATTGTTTTATATTTCGCTGCTAAGTGCTCACTTGTACGATTCTTCCTTTGTATCTTGTGCAATGAATCTTTCTACATTATTTCAGATATTAACCATGTCAAATGCCGAAGAGACACGTAAAAAAGATATAGCGTGGAACTTTGGAAGTTTAGTTGATCTCAACAATCGTGACAATGTGAAATGTTCTTTCTGCGAGATTTTCAGATATTAAAGGTGGATTTTCAGATTCAAACATCATCTTGTCGGGGCTGATCGCAATGTAAAAAATGTTCGAAATGTCCCGAACATGTTCAAGAAGAGGTTCGACTATTTATGGAAAAAAAGAAAGAAAAGCAAAGGATCGCAGCTTCCACGTATAATGAGAGTATTATTGAGGAATTCATGTGGGAAGATGAAGAACCACCACAGAAAAAAACTACTCGGAGGTCAGGTGTAGTCATTGGACCGGGACCGAGTAAAGGTCAAAACAAGCCCCGATTAGTGCATTTTAATGAAGAAAACCGAAGAGATTGCGCAAGGAAGAAAGAAAGCAGTAGATAGTGAGCCACTTCAAGAGTCGATGAAAAGAACACGAGAACACATAGTGCAAATTTTTCAAGATGGTGTATGATGCGGGCTTCCGTTTAACGTGGTAAATTAGTTTTAAATCATTCATTGCATCTATGCACCTATATAGGTTTGGTCCTATGCCGGAACCTACATTTCACGAGGTCAGAGTTACTTATTTGAAGAAGGAGTTGGAAACACAAAATTACTTCTGAAGGGTCATGAGCAAGAGAGAGCTCTTTATGGGTGCTCTATAATGGCAGATGGTTGGCATGACAAGAAGAATAGAGCATTAATCAATTTTTTGGTGAATAGTCCGAAAGGAAGTGAGTTTTTAGAATCTGTTGATGCATCACATTTTTCTCAGACGGGTGAAAAGCTGTTTGAGTTGCTAAGTACTTATGTTGAACGAGTTGGCGTACAAAATGTAGTTCAAGTAGTGACGGATAATGCGAGTGCGATGAAACTGGCAGGTAAGTGTATTACTTTTTGTCACAAGATTTTAAGCTTATTATTTTTTCATGAATTTATATGGTTCATTAATATGTGTAGGTACATTCTTGATGGGTAAGTATCCGAATTTTATTGGTCTCCATGCGCGGCACATGTTAGAGATTTGATGCTCGAGGATATTTTCAAAAACCGATGTTGAAGAAGACGCACGCACGAGCAGTTATGATAAACGGCTACATTTACAATCGAACACATGTTTTGAATCTCATGAGGCGTTACACGAGCAACGTAGACATGGTAAGAGCCGGGAAGACTCGGTTTGCAACCGCTTTCTTGACCCTACAACGTTTTCATAAGCAAAAGAATAACCTACGAAAGATGTTTACTTCCGTCGAATGGATGGATAGTAAATATGCAAAGGAAAAGCAGGGTAAGAACGTGATGGAAATTTATATTGATGCCGTCATTCTGGAAGTATGTTCTTTATAGTCTCAAGTGGCTGGGCCTTTAGTTAATGTTCTTCGATTGGTGGGACGGGGAAAGAAAGCCGCAATGGGATATTTATATAAGGCGATGGACAAGGCTAAAGAGGTAATTGCTGCTTCTTTTAATAACGACGAGAAAAATATGAGGATGTGTTGGATATCATTGATAAACGCCGGGATCGTCAACTCCATGGACCACTACATGCGGCTGGATACTTTTGAATCCCGAGTTCTTCTACTCAGACTTATCAATTTCCAAAATGAGGAAATTGAAACAGGTTTGTACAAATGCATTGAAAGATTAGTTCCAGACATTGAGATCGTAGATAAGATTTGCGATGAAACTCTCATTATACCGAAAAGCTGAAGGAATGTTTGGAATGAGTATGGCTATAAGACATAGGAATGTAAAAGCACAGGTATTATTTATATCCTTTACTATAATTTATTATTCTATACATTACATATATTGATATTATTTTTTTCTTGTAAATTTTCAGCGGATTGGTGGCTCTCTTATGGATCTTCAACGAAGAATTTACAAACATTCGCTATAAAGGTTCTTAGCCCCACATGTAGTTCTTCAGGTTGCGAAAGAAATTGGAGTGTCTTTGAACACGTGAGTTTTTTTTTTTTTTGGACTTGTGTTTTTCTTAAAAGGAAATAAATACTTTATGATATGACCTTAACTTACTTTTATTTAATGGGTAACTTTTTGCAGATTCATTCTAAAAAGAGAAACAGGTTGAGTCAACAACAACTAATGACTTAGTTTATATTAAGTACAACAGAGCATTAAGGCGGAGATACGAAGCAGAGACACCATTGATCCTATTATCTTGAAAGAATTGGATGATTGTAATGAATGGTTAGTTGAACAAGTGGATGAAGAGGATGAAATTGTCTTTGAGGACCATGATTTAACATGGGGAGATGTTGGACGATATACCGGAGTTGAAGAGCCCATGTACGAGTTTAGAATCGATCTACTGCAACAAGAAATGCCCATCATCACAAGCGAAACAAACATGCGGCTTCTTCTTCTAGATCGGTTGCACATCGTCGTCTTATTGATGAAGATGACGAAGAAACTAATTTGTTGACTCTGAAGATGAAGAAGAGGAGACGTACAACCCTGGTGATGATAATGATCGTGAAGATGAAGATGATTATGTTAATGCCCAAATTGATGATGATATATAGATGCTTTGGCTTCTAGTGTTTTGTCAATGAAACTTTCATTTCTACTATTTTGTCTTGGAAGGTTTGACTTCTATTATTTTGCCCAAATGATGTTTTTTTTTTGTGTTATGTTTTGAACTGTTTGATCTTGACATTGTTATGTTACAGACATGCAAAAAGTAATTATATTGATATGAGTTCTATTGTACACAATCAATTAGAGTGTCATGATTATGAATATTCTATATAATACTTATATAATAAAAGTCGCCTCGGTTTTGTGAGGCGACGCCTTTTTTGCGCCTCGCCTCTGAGGCAAGGCAGTGGCGTATCGCCTTTGTGCGCCTCTCGCCCTAAATAACTATGTGATAATGTAGTACCAAAACAAATTGACCCCAGTCGATAAAACCAATGTTAACAAGCAGTACCATTTTACTCACATAAGGGATACCAATTTGCCTAAACAGAGAGTACCTAATGCAGTGATAATGTAGTACCAAAAAAATTGACCACATTCGACCACTTTTGGCAACCAGTACCATTTTATTCATAAAAGGGTATCAATATGCCAAAAAGAGGGTACCAAATGCAGATACTATATAGTACCACAACAAATTGACCCTATTCGAAAAAACCAAAATCGACCATTCCAAAAAAAACCCAAATCAAGCAGCCATGACGAAATACACGCACAAAAAAACCCCTAATCGACCAACAAATCAATGTCATTCCAAAAACACGCACAAAAGAACCCTAATCGTGACGAAATGCGACCACTTACGGTAATACTGTGAATGACTTACCAATCGATTTCAGAAGGGAATACAACGACGAACGAGTGGACAGACGACGTAGAATCTGAAGCCAAGAAAACCCGGGTCGATTTCTGGCAAGCAATCGCGCGATTTGGTTTGGGGCTGTGAGATTTTTTTCTCTTTTTTAGGAGCGATCGAACGTGAATAAGAAATAAGGTAAGAGATGTAAAAAACCAGTTCTACTAGGGGTAAATCCGTCAGTTAGGTACCTATAAGTAAAATAAATTCAACTAGGTACCTAGGTTAAAAATTACACTGACATGGGACTGAACTGTTTAATTTTTATTGATGTAGGTATTTAAGTGTAGAAGCCCCTTGTCATAACTAATTTAGTGACATCTATAGATAAATACTCAATTGAGTAAAAATTTACAAATCAATACTTATGTCAGAAACTTTTACAGATAGTTATCCTTTTACTGTTTGTACTAATTTTCTATGTCTTGACGTACCTTTTTATGTGTGTATTGCGTACAACATCACGTGTTTATACGGTACCCTATACGATTACTATATGGTACCTTAATGTGTTATATAATGACATGTGTTGATTGATATTGATTATCGTCGAATGGTGGTCACTGGGGATATTTTGGCCAACGTCACCGTGTGTGTGTGGGACATGCATGTTATAGTAGTTGATAGGTCAGTTTACGGTCCACGGTCTAGAGTACAGTGATGGACTCGAACGGAGCTCAGTTCGAGGGAGGAGATGGCCACTCACGCGTCGTTTATGTGATTACGTGGACTTTGTTGACATATTCGACATGTCTTGTGATAGCAGAGGTCGTATCTGTCTCCTATTCGTGGGTAGAATCTTTATCGTGTGAATGGAGAGTCGATGTTTGGTTTGCTATGATTTCATGTCAAAAGGCACACCTTCCGTGTGGGTAAAGTGTGTCCGTATTATCTCTCACTGAGCTATTGGTTTGCTCATGTCACGCCCCGACCCGCGTCCAAGGCGCGACAGCCGCCACGTTTCCCAATAAACGGAAGGCTCGATATCAACTCAAACGTCACGAATAAATATCCCACAAAAGAAACTATAACAAAAGTCTTTGAAAAGTATATTTTTTATATTGAATGGGATTTTGAACTGTACAGAATCATTCAAAACCCCGACCAATGAAAGAATGTGTACGCAAATATCTACCCCAAAGATGTACTCTGCCAATGGACCCGCAAATGTAAAGGAAATGTGGAATACCGAAGTAGAAGAATCGACAGCGGAAACGACGTTCGACATTGGCAAACCTCCAAGCAAAGACAACGACCTAGAAGGAAATATACAGAATATATATATATATATATATATATATATATAGATGGAGTGAGCAAAGCTCAGTGAGAAAATAATACGGACACACTTTATCCCTCACGGAAGGTGCGCCCTTTACTATGAAATCATAACAATTCAAATGTATAGACCACTCCATTTACAAAAGAACATTTTCCACCACTCATACGAGACCAAAACGACCACTGACTATCACAAGACGTATCAAATACGTCATCAAATCCACGTAATCACATATGGCCAGCTCCTCCCTCGCACTGAGCTCTGTCCGAGTCCGTCACCCTCTAGACCGTGGACTCAAAACTGACATATCAACAACTATAACATGCATGTACCACACATACACGGTGACGTTGGCCAAAATCTCCTCAGAGATCACCCTTCAACGATAATCAATATCAATCAATACATGGCACTGGAAGGGTGCAATCGCTGGGCCTCACTCACCCGGGTGTGCCAAGCCACGGGCTACTTACTCGATTTGCCAATCTGCACTCACCCGAACGTGGCCATTCGGGTTACTTAGAACCTGGTACCAAGTGTATGCAACAAACAAGACCAACAACAATCCACAAAGCAACCAATCAACTCAATAATATCTGACCATGACGTGCCAACACGTCAGGTATCCCCGTGATCCTGACCCGATTCACAAACCGCACATATGACCAGAACTCGTCAATCACAATAAGACTGCACGATCTATAGCCGACAAGGCCCCCTATTAGTAAGTTCAAGACATAAAATAGTAACACGTCATCACACCACGTGATGCCCCGTGTAACCGTCAACACAATTCAAAGCAGTGTATATATTCCAAAACTCTTCGACCACCACAAACATAAACATCCTATAGCCGACAAGGCTCACTATCGCAAATACCCACGGTATCACAACAATGCATAAGACGATGACGTAAAACGACGAAATAAAACGACTCGACGAGGTACACACGTCCCGTGAGGGAAGGCGTCCTCGTATTACCCACTCACCGTTTCAAATCCTAGCGTTTCCCAATACCCGAAACTGTTGGGGATGTGCCCTCGGAATGCCATTCGAGGATGTAATGAATAGGGCATGTATTTAATAATCGATGTATTATTCGTTATGTATTTGAATAATGTATTCTTATACGTATTAATGGAATTTATACTTTATAATTTATTCAAGGCATATTATTTATTTACCCATAAAGTCTTACTAGGCATCCGGTGAGACGGTAAATAAATAAATCCCATATATCGTGAGTTTATTCACCGATTCTCATGGGGTGAGAGAGGGGCACCGGTGAGCTATTATTCTCCGATATTAAATTAGTCCATAAGTCTTAGACCTCAGTAGGGTGACTGAGCGTCAATTACGACTTATTTGTTGACGACTCTTATATGGTTGTGCCAGTCATTCGCTGGGAAGCGGGATGTCGTAACATTGGTATATAAGTTGAATCAGGGGATTAACTTGTACTTGGACACGACTCGCAATCGACGATCACATGGGCCTTATCGTTACTCTGGGTAGCGTCAATGATCGATCGATTGACTATAGTAGTGTGCGTGGACCTTAGACCGAAGGGTTTTTGATGGAGTTGACTTTGGGGTCTTGAAATGTCACTAGTTTGCTAGGCCCACCTTGTTCGGGAACGAACATGGGTCGGCGGCGACATGCGGTCTTGACAACAAAGGGTAACTACCGTGCTTAGACTAACGTTAGGGATTCACTATCTCGTTAGTAACTGAGATATATGTCCTATGCATATTCGGGGACGGGAAATTACGAAGTCTTCGGCCGAAGCTATAAACTGACTTACGTGGAACGTAAGGGCAGTTAGTAATTTCGCCAGTCACGAATTAGTCATAGAGTCGAGTCTAGCGAGTTTGACGTAACCATGACTCTCACTCGATAGGGACAATTGTGAAGGGTCTATACGTACGACAATAATCTGTAGTTGGTTCGTAGATAGAAGATCGTACTTCAACACGGGATCTATTTGGTACCGCGGATTCGCTAGGCGCTTACCAAATTCTTGGATTCCTCCCTTGCCGGGTTGAGACGAACCAAGAGAGTCGGGCTTAAAAATGATCACTGTGATAGTGCCTAACTAATATGAGATGTAAATTAATTTAACGGACTTAGAGACGTTAATAAAATATTAAATATATGTTTTAGAAACTATATTTACATGGAAGGATATTTACGGAACGAAAATGGTAATAGTTGAAGCGTAAATAGGGTTCACAATGACAAGCAAGGCTTGCATGGTTGTGAAGCCCATCTGCAAAGTTGCAGTAGCTTCAAAAATTCATATCTCACAATATAGACCTCGGATTGAGAATCCCTTTGGTCAGAATCAAGATTGATGAGTCACTATGGTTAAATTTCAGGTCAATCGGACATCATTTACCCGTCGATCGATCGAAATACGAAACTGCCGCAAAGCTGTCAAAGAGTCACGGCCGTGAACACATTGCGCGTGGCCGTGACGACCGGCAGTGGCGACCAAAAATGGTGCCCGACTGTGTCACGGCCGTGACACTCATTGCCAAGGCCGTGAAGGCCTCAAAGCAGTGGTCATGCCATGACAGTGGCCGTGACGAGTGGCAGAACATGTCCAATGATGAGTCACGGCCGTGACAAGCTTGTTTGAGGCCGTGAATGCGCATCAAAACATCATTTTCTTGGCCAAACCTAATCCAATTTCGATCCTTGTTCTTATGTTAGACATATGGGACATTAGGTTATTAGGTCATTTAGTGACATAATAAAAGGGAATCTAACACCTTTTGAGTCATGTAGGACATGATCTCATTTAGATTAAATTGAAAGTCATTTTCTTGGTTTGGAAATGGACTTTTAATATATTTTCTTAGAGAATTTCGTCTATAACTTGAATTAAGCTCTTTCTCACTCTATCTTTGAGTTTTAGAGAGAAGTGAGAGCATTTAGGGTGATCTTTGAGAAATCCCTAATTGTTTGTGAGTTTTAGAAATCACACACATACATATACATCTCTACACAACGCTCCACACCATCTCTAGCCATCCTTGGGGTGGTGTTGGTTTTGTGGTACTTCACGGGTCGGCGTGACTCTCTTCGGTGCAGTTCGTGAGAGGGAGCTAAGGATCTTCGCGACGAGGGTAATGTTCTAAACCTTAATACGTATATACATGCGTGTTTTTCTTTATACCGAGTTTGGTCTTGTGGCGGGAACGAGGAAATTTTTTAAATTCACTCGTTCCAACGGGGAAACCTGGGAGACCCATTCAATACTTCCGCTGTGTCCGGGGAGAGGCCTCGGGTCACCCGGGGTTTCCCAACAGAAACTGCCCTCGAGCCCTCGAATAATGTTCCCTCGCCTTTATGAAGTCGTAACTGATACAAGAACCCATGGACAACTATCTTCACATATTCGATCATGGCTCCCTGATTCTCGTTTTTTTTTTTCTATACGTGAGAGAGAACTGAAGAGATAGATATGATCAAAGGAACATACCAGAGATATAGATTTTGGGTTGAGAGTTAATTGGGCTTGAGATGGGTTGATATTTATATAAAGTAAATGGGCCAAACTTAGATGTTATAGCTCACCCCACATATATATATATATATATATATATATTTTTCCTTCTAGGCCGTTATCTTTTGCTTGGAGGTTTGCCATTACCGTTCGTGTTTTCGTTGCCAAATCTTCTACTTTGGTATTCTACATTTCACTTACTTTGGCGATTCATTGGCAGAGTATATCTTTCGGGTAGATATTTTTGTATCTAATCTTTCATTGGTCGAGGTTTTTAACGGTTCTATACAGTTTAAAACCTCATCCGATATATGAATATATATTTCATCGACTTTTGTTGTAGTTTCTTTTGTGTGATTTTTATTCGTAATGCGTGATATTGATATCGAGCATCGCGTTTATTGATAAACGCGGCGGCTGTCGCGCCTTGGACGGGGGTCTGTGCGTTACAACTAAATTACAAGTTTTTACCAAATGGGTATTTATGGGTAAAGATTCCATAAATTTATCATAAAATAAAATAAAAGGAAGATGCCTCTAAATAATAAATAATTTTTGTAGAAAAACAAAAAAAGAATATTTTTTCAGGAAAAAAAGAAAATATATATGATTAAAATATATATCCCACCTAGACCTTCCCTCTATGTTATGCTTTGTACACACACACTCCTCCCTGCGACAAACTCTTCTACCTTATCTCAACCAAAATGCCCAGCACTCACACGGCTTTGGTGCGTCGCAAAATTCCGGGTCTTGACCCGACGTGCGGATTCGACCCGTGCTCGTCTGAGAACCGCCCCGCTACCTGTGGCATGCGGTGCAATTTCGCGTCGGTATCGGTGGTAGAGAAGGGAGAGGAAAAGACGAAGGAATTTGCGCCTACGCCAGCTCAGCTTCTGAATCATCCGTTGGCCACCTTAGCTTTGGTTCCGAAAGACGCTGCGTTGTTCGCCGCCGGTGCCGTCGCTGGAGCCGCGGCTAAGACTGTTATTGCGCCGCTGGACCGCGTCAAGCTGCTTATGCAGGTTCCTAATTCTTGAACTTTCTGATAATTTAAATTAATTAATTGTTTGTTCGAATCGGAATGGGTTAGGCAGAACTATACCGTGCTGTCGTTGAAAAAGAATTTGGAACGGTAAAAGGTGTATCAGAAAACGGCGAGTCGAATATTCAGAGGTCAAATTGGAATATTATACTGAACAGTTTAATGGTTGTTTTGCTTATGGGTAAATCCTTTGACTTGGCAAATCATTTGACTTGTGGAACTCGGTGCCACGCATGCATTTGTATGCACTTGCTTACGATGTGCTTCTTATGAGAATAGATTCAACGGAGAGGGATCTTTACTGGGATTCATGTTCTTCTTTTGCAAGATGTTATTAGTTGATTAATTGATTATAACCGTTCTTATTTACTGCAGACCCATGGACTTAGAGCTGCACATGAAGGTGCCAAGAAGGGTATTGGATTTATTGAGGTATCTTTAGTTAATCCTAGATTGCTGATACAGTTTCGTCTGTGGTGTTTTGGCATATCAGATTCTTGGATGTTGTTCTATACATGTCTCTTTGATGAATTCCGATTCTAACAAAATTACTATCGAATGAACTTTTTGAATGTAAGGCATTGGCATTCATTGGAAAGGAAGAAGGTATAAAAGGGTACTGGAAAGGAAACCTCCCTCAGGTGTGACATCTTGTTTTTTCTTACGAAAACTTATCTGTAAACTAGAATCTTCATGTGGGATTTTGATTTCGAACAAGTCCCTGAAAGCTTATTACATTGTTTGATGATCTAGGTGATCCGAGTCATACCTTACAGCGCGGTTCAGCTTTTTGCCTATGAAGCATACAAGGTAACAAATAAGCTGGATACTTAACGATTCAGAGCATTATATTAGGATTACTCATTACTTAGAAAATTATCAGAAACTCTTCCGAAGAGAGGATGGGGAACTTTCTGTGGTTGGAAGATTAGCAGCAGGTGCTTGTGCTGGCATGACTTCTACTTTTGTAAGTTGAAGAACGAAATTGATGCACTAAGAAGTTATTAACGATGAGTTTTATTTAAAAGGGAGACAGTTATATTGAATGGCCTGTTCATATATTTTTAGCTCAAGTTCTTTCTATTTGCACTTGCTCGTATGATTGCCCAAAATCCTGATATTTTAAAGTCTATATTTTTCGAATAATCAGGTCACATACCCTCTTGATGTACTCCGATTGAGGCTAGCTGTTGAACCTGGATCCAAGACAATGACGGAGGTATGGCTGTTATGTCCCATAGCATTTTGCTTTTATGATGGCAAATACACTGCTAACGTCAACTTTTTGCAGGTTGCATTAAACATGCTTAAAGAGGAAGGATTTGCATCGTTTTACAATGGTTTAGGGCCATCTCTCATTGGGATTGCTCCTTATATTGCAGTCAACTTCTGTGTTTTCGACTTGTGAGCTTTCTTTGATTTTTCTCCCAGTACCCTTATATGGCCTATCAAACTTTTCTGTCCGTTTTCTAACACCACCACAGAGTAAAGAAGTCTCTTCCCGAAAAATACCAAAAGAGGACAGAAACATCAATGCTAACAGCATTGGTCTCAGCCACAGTAGCAACAGTCATGTGCTATCCATTGGACACAGTTCGACGACAGATGCAAATGAAGGGCAGCCCTTACTCTACAGTTTTGGACGCTATTCCAGGTATAATTTTCGGCTATGAGATGCAGGAAATAGCTCAACCTTTTCATATTCTCCACGCTTTGATGTTGCTATTTTTCTTGCACACTTCGTAGCATTTTGATGATCGAAATATGTGACATCTCTTACAGGCATAGTGGCCCGTGATGGTATATCGGGACTCTACAGGGGATTCGTTCCAAACGCAATCAAAACGCTTCCCAACAGCAGGTTTCACTCTACGAATTGAAGCTTTTTTTTCCGCGAGAGGTTTTATGGAAGTGAATAATGTGATATTGCTTTGTTGTTTTGCAGCATAAGGCTAACAACCTTCGATAGCGTCAAGCGTCTCATTGAAGCTGCTGAGAAAGAATATCAAAAGCTCGTAGATCAGAATCGAAAGGAAGGCGAGAAAAGTAATGGCAGCAACTCTATTTAATCTTACTGAGGTACTAAAAAGCACAGTAGTTTCAGATGTTTTGGTCAGTTCTTGAATCTGCAAATGCGTTTTGGGCATTACTATGTTTTTGTTTTAGACATAAGTGTATTAAGATTGATATTCTTTTATGGAAAATAGTTCCAAGTTTTGATGCAGTTTGTCTCATCAAACTAATTGCTTGCTAGTTAGCTCACATGTTGATTTGATACGAGTCCGAATTGAATAACCAGAGAATTGATGGAAAAAAGGGTATCTTTTTTTTGTGTTTTACATTGATTGAACAAAATCTAATATATAGTTACCATGTCATTGTCATACAACTTAGAATAACTTGCACTTCTTCGGAGCAATAATATTTGCTTTTGTTGAACAACTTGCATTTATTTATTTAAAAATGACGTAGCTATGATATACATATGTTTATATCCCATTATCTATCCTATACCTTCCTGTTAAATTATAATCTTCTCCTAAATTGTTTTATCTATCCTTTTCTTTCACTTACTATATATATATATATATCCGTGCGTATTATTCCTATATAATTGATATGTATATATTTGTGCGTATTATGTTGCATGGTGACGCTTTGTACAGTGGCTACACGTCGTTGTCGTCGGTCGTTGAGTTGAGTTGTCTTCATTAACTCCAAAACCATCTCACTCAATCTTTCAGAGAAAATAAAATCTCATATAATTAATTTCGTTTTCTAGCAAAACCTATAAATTGATAAAATAAAAGTTTACATATCTTTTCTAAAACAATGAAATTATAAACCCAATACTGATGATATACGTATACATGTATATATATAGATAGAGGTTAAAACGTGTATTCCAAGCAAGCTAGCACTCCAAGAGTGTTGCAATCCCTTGCGGTGTGGTGATTTGCGATAGCAAAATTTCTTCCATTTTAGCAGCTAAGTTTCAATCCTTTTTATCGAGGAAAAGAGTTGGCAATAGCGAGCTTTTGTGATTTTCTCTTCACGGGTTTTTTAGGGTACGGCGGCGGGGGTTTGATTGAAGGAGGAGAAAATCTGAAATTTTTAATGGGAATTGGGGAGAATCGAGGATGAGGAAATCGTTTAAGGACTCTCTGAAAGCACTCGAAGCCGATATTCAGCACGCTAATACTCTGTATGACGACGTTTCCTTCTATAATTTCAGTGTTTGTTTCTTCTATGTAGGATTTGTTTTGAGCTTTCCTCTTTTTTCGCTTCATCACTCATTTGAATGATAATGGTGAAAACGCCTTCGATTTCTGATCTGAGATCTTACACAGTGCTTCGGAGTATCCACTTGATCACGATGGTACTTACTATCAGATGAGATTATCATACAGCCCTTGCGCACAAGCTTTCCTCTTCCTTGTTCGATGGACCGACTGTTGCCTAGCTGGCGCCCTAGGGCTAATCAGAGTCCTTATCTACAAGGTTTGTGTTTGTTCTTCTATGATATTCATACAAATTAACTCAATTATCAACATTGGTGAATTTGATTGCGATTGTAGACGTTCAAGGATGGTAGAACAAGCATGTCAGTGTATGAGAGGAAAGCTAGCTTGAGGAACTTTTACGGTGAGTTCCATCCATCCATCCAAATATCGAGCTAGAACTTATGAGCATTCGATCGCTAACATTCATTTTCCGCTTCTTTCGTGGGCCCAGGCGTGATATTCCCCTCCCTGGCGCAGCTCCACAGAGGAATCACCGACATGGAAGAGAGGAAACAGAGAGAGCTCTGCTCTGCCAAGTACTCGACAAGGGAAGATAGCGTCAAGGGAAAGCTGTCTGAAATCGATGTCGAAAGGGAGAAAGAGTGTGGAATCTGCCTGACAATCAGCACCAAAGTGGTTCTGCCGAGCTGTAGCCATTCTATGTGCATGAAGTGCTATAAAGCCTGGCGAGTTTTTAAGCCTCTCTATCTATACGTTGCATTGCACCCCAAATAAACGTATGGCTTTAATTCTTTGTTTCTTGATTATTACATCATCTTTGACAGGCGTGTGAGATCTCAGTCGTGCCCATTCTGTCGAGGTTGTCTGAAGAGGGTAAACTCCGGCGAGCTATGGATCTACACGAGCGGCTGCGACGTGGTGGAATTGGCCAAAATCTCGAGCGAAGATAGAAAGAGGTTATTTATGTATATCGAATCTTTGCCTCTACTTACTCCATGTCCTACTGTGGTTGCTTCTTACGATTCTCATTCTCGTTGAAGTCGATTCTCTGTGCATATATATATATAGTCTTGGATTTTTTTTTGCTGCACATTTTGCGTGTAATAACGTTAAACGGTTGTGCCCGTATAGTAGTTCGGTCGCTTACGTCTGGTAAATGTTTATTGGATTTTATATAGTTTGATTGACTTATAGTAATTAGTCTACGTCGTTTGAACCCTAACAGCTATTAACTCATCAAATCTCGACTACCTCGGCAATGTCGATGGAAGAGTAGTAAGAAATGTACAGCAGAGATTCTGGTAATAATTTCGACTCCCTATTCGACGTGCCTTGGAAACGAAACATCAATCTTTGTCTTTGTCGTGTCAAAATCCCGAGCATTCGGATTGTCTGTGTTCTACGTATATAACGATCTTCATCGCAATATATTCCCAGAATAATGAATATTATGTTAGTTGATATTCGTTGGTATATTTTGTGATTCAGGAATGACTAAATGAGATCTTTGGGTCCTAAGGGCTCGATGGGCTTGATCATTGGGTCGTGATATTTCTTATAAAAGGTTAGGGGCGTTCAAACTTCGGATAAAACCGAAAAAACTGGCCGAACCGAAAAGAACTGAACCGAAAAAAATCGAAGCGAGTTGTAAGAAACCGAACCGGACCAAATTAAAATGGTTCGGATATCAGATTGCATACGTAAAACTGAAAATCGAAAAACCGAATCGAAATTATCATACTACATTAAAAATAGAATAATATTAAAATAATTTGTTTTTCTCCCATAACGTAAACAACACAGTAAATATAATTTCATTGTTATACTTTCTTTCATTTTAGGTGAATGTTTCCCTGAGCAATCAAATATTGTTTTTCTCGCAAATAATTTGTAGTATCTTCAGATGAACGTTTTTATATTTTGGTTATATTTTCATTTTTATGTTTTTTTTTTTTCGGACCTTTGAATTGTTTTTCTTACATGTCATGTTCGATAAATCTTCTTTGTTTCTTAATAACTATAAATTGTTTTATGTATTTTCAGCTCATAATATTTTTTTGTTTATATTAAATTCCTAATCGAAAAACCTAACCGAATTGCAAAAAACCGAACCGAACCAAATTAAAACGGTTCGAATATCGGATTAAGCATAAACCGAACCGAAATTATAAAAAGCCGAATCGAACCAACCGTGAACACCCCTATAAAAGGTATCAGTTCAAATCTACTTGAGATTTTGACTACCGATGTTGGACGAAATTCGCGAAGTATGTCATTTGATCGAGTGTTGATAGTTATACATCGGATAGGAAAAAGGCTTTGTGGGCCGAGGGAGGCATGATGAATGGGCCGAGAGCGAATCTATCAAGGCCCAATAGCATTATAGCATATCCATTGTAGAGATAATAAATGACAACAATAAAGGCAAAACAGGTAAGAAGAACTAAGAACTTGGAAATTTTGAGAGAAATGCAGCTTCTATGTATTCCATGTTTGGGAAGACAAGTCATGGGATTCATGCATGTTCATGGTGCACCCATGCTGCCATGCATGTGATATGATGTAAACTCACGCACTTTTCATATTTCCATCAAAATATATATATATATAGAGAGAGAGATTAAAAGAAACAGTCCCACGTGACAATTTAAGACGCAAACTTGCGACCCATGTGGATAAACTTCTAATCGCTGGGGCCCACCGCCCATACCTGTATAGACCGCATAGTCAAAATACCTTTCTTCGTCTCAAACCAAAACTGAACACATGCACTATATTACATCCCATCACAACTGAATAATTAAAATTTAAAACACTGATCGACATTGTAATCGTGATCATAGTTAACAATTAAAAAGCAATAGAAAACACGCATAGCTGCTACCTCAACCTAACCTTATAAACAAACACCATAATAATAACAACAAATCATAAAAATCACACACAACACGCACATGTAAGAAGAGAAGAGAACACATTTTGCAAAGCTCTCTCCATGCAATAAAAAGAAAGCGAACAACTACTTGGAAGAGAAAAACGTTCCGATCAATGATGAGGCGTTGGCGGAGGAGGCTTGCACTGATAGCACTTTGCGAATAGCCCAAACGTATCGACTTGCCTTACGAAATTGGTCATGCTCGCCCACCCACCAAACCCAAACCCAATCACAAATACCCAAACCACCACGAACCCGTTCAGCAAGTACATACCCACCCAACTCGGCATGAAAAACGGTGGCTTCTCCGCAGCATTCTAAAAGCGCAAAAAAAAAGGAAACACTCAAGAATGGATACAACAATAACGCCGATTGGTTCTAATATGAAGTCCGCGGTTTCTAATACCAATATATATATATATATATATGTAACTATATAGGGAAATCTTATGAGCACATTATGTGAACACCTTTTACGTTACGTTGATCGGTGCCAGATCAACATGTCATATCAGTATAAGAGGTGTCAATCAAATCCACGTATATTTCAATCAATGTTATGTTGATATGGTACGTTGATTTAACACCGATCAACACCACATCGGAGGTGGCCACGTAAGGTGCTCAAGCACCATAAAATTTCTCTAAACATATATATATATACCTGACGAGCGGAGGCCCTACGGTAGGTGAGCATATGGGCGAGGGACGGGATTATGTAGACGGTGAAGCTGACCAACAGAGCCCCGACGGCTGAGTTGATGGGCCCGAAGAACGGGAAAATGATGGCCAAGAACCATATGGGCACGACCACTGGGAGCCTCGCCAGAGCCCGAAGGCATATGCTCCGTGTGTCGTGCATGCCGATCACTTTCTCCCACACAAAGTAAAGCGGCGTGCATGCAAATCCAAACGTGATGAACTGCAATTATAACATAGATCCATTATTATTATTATTATTAGTATTATTATTCGTCGGATGTAATAAGAAATTCTTGGCGACGGGGAACCTGGTGGATGAGCATGAGGATGACGGCGGCGTCTCGAAAGCGGGATTTCGGGAGTAGGGAGAAAGCGTTGGCATGGTTGAGGAGCTGATCGCCGAACGCCCAGTAAACGGCGGAGGCCGACGGGATTGTCAGGGTGAATACGTACAAAGTGGCTAACAAGTAGATGTACTTGAACTTCCGGGGCTTCCACATGGCGTGCATGATTTCCCTGAATCGACAAATCGTTATTTTTTCGAAACGTTAGAGATGACGGAGATCTAAGAACCACTTTAGATCAGACCCATAAATGGATCCTGCTATAAAATCAATTGGCTGGCAATAAGTGGAGTAGTCTTCCAAGTTATATATACTTGTCACTAAAATCAATTTACAATGAAATGGATTTCATTCTAAAATTTAGTCCGCTAAGCTTATATGCAGGTCACACACCGAATTTGATATACCAACAAATATATCTATCAATCGCGGAAATTTTTCGAAGGCGAATCTAGATAAAAACTTACACGGTGACGGCGTGGCCACCGAACGTGTACAAGATGTTGGTGGCGCCGGTGAAGTAGAGGACTAACTTCTTAGGGCCCGAGTGGACAACGCCTTCAACCTAGACATGAAAAGAAGAAAAGAGAAAAAGAAGAGAGCTTGTAATAGAATGAAATGATGAGCTTATAGTGTAATGAAACGAGTTAACTAATTTACCTGTCCGTGGACTAAGGCTGCTATGGTCAAGTACCAAGCCGTGTAAGTAGTCATCCCAAGCCCTAAGAAGGACCATATTCTGTAATTGTGGAAGGAAGGAATGAAGACTGTAGTTGCACAGCAAGCTCCGAATATGTACGTCCATGTCCTCTTGTCCAGGTGGTCATTTATGTAGTAAATGTTACTGTAATAAAAAACCCACAAAAAAAATCACCTTTTTCTTTTTCTTCTCCAAAGAATCAATCTTTTTCCTACACAAAGAAAGCACAGACCTTGCGCAGGCAATGAGTTGTATCACAGATCCGAATAGAAGAAAAGTGCAGTTGAAAGCTAATCCCGCAGCTTTCCAGTATGGGCCTAGCAAACCATCAAGCACTTCAAACCACTGCAAATATACACACGTTTTCTTGTAAGAAAAAAGGAGACGTTTTTAGCAATATTTATGTTTTCAGCATATATGGATTTGCAGTATTTATTACCTGAATAACATGGTTCTTGAAGCTAACACCTTCCTTTTCCTTTCTGCTCCTATACTCGACGTAAAGAACACTGATGAGGTAAGCTGTCCAACTTCCTAATAAGCCGTAGAACACTTGGAATACGATCCCTGAGAGCATCCCAAGTTGAGAAAATGAGTAAGGAAGTGTTAACAGCACTTGGGCCACCTGCGAATGAAAGAAAAAAAAAAGACATTTTTTTTTAAAAAAAAATGGAATCTTTACTAATGATGATGAGACGTTTATGAAATATTATAATGATGAAATAGTACTTGATTAGAAGCACAGCTGAACCAAGCATCCCAAGCTGAGCCACCATGCCATAGAAAGCTTCTGACGCTGAAAACAGACTGTTCTTCTCCTCCAACGTTGTTGTTGTTTTCTTGATCTTTTCCTTCGTGCTCGCTTTCGCTTATGTTGGGGACAATAGCTTCCTCGGCTTGCATTAAACCAGACATTTTCGTAGGTTTTCGTTCCCTCTTTCTTACCTTCTTTCCTATAAGCTGCGTCCGTCTGAAGGGGAGACAAGATACATGAAAAAAAAGTGAAAATCGAGGGAGAAATGAAGTAAAAATACCCCGAGATCCCAGGCACATACATATTATATACGCTTCCCGACAAATTTAAATAACTACAGATCTAAAGTTCCGAGATACCCTTGTTGCTTGCTTCTGCCTTTGGTGACTGAGCCCTTTTTCGAGAGAGAGAGAGAGAGAGAGAGAGAGTGAGAGAGAGCAAGTCTGGCGATGGAGATACGACCCCTCCTAAAAAAATCGAAGCTTTTCTGTGTATACTGAGAAAAAATCCCAAAACAAAAGGCGTGGACAGTTGAATTCAATCACTCTTCATTTACAAGAAAAAAAGCAGAGTGAGCACAGAGAAGACATGGACTTGAGAAACGACATGTAATTAAATGCCAGCCCAGAATTTAAATGTTCATCTCAGCTTTCAGCTGTATCTTATATGTATGTAGCAGCTAAAATCTTTGTAGCCACCAAGAACTTAAATGCACTTCATCATAGCAAATTTATACTGAAGGCGGCAAGGTATTACTTGGGTAGGCCTCAAAAGGAGCAAACTTTCAACAACAGTAAAAACAGAATAATAGTTATTTATTTTTATCCTCTTCTCTTTTTCAATAGAAAGAGAGGTGAAAGAGAACAGAGAGGCTTTCTGCTAATATTAAAAGAGACCTCTATATATAAGCAAGTGAACAAAGTGCAACTGCTGTGTCAGTGTTTTGTGGGCTTTTCATTTTCGTAATTATTATTTCTTAGTTTCTTGATTGAAATTAAAATTTGGCTGTTCTCCACTAAATATTCGATTCTTCGGTCTTCGTTTGGTTTAACAAGATAAAAGAAATAGATGGGATTATCACTCCATTGATTGAGTCTGTCTCTGTCTCCTTTTTTTCCCGACTAAGTATTTCTTCTCTTTTAGGTAATAGGGAATATCACAATCAATATATACTATCAAGATCTCTAATATATAAAAGAGTTTCATGCCTTCAATTATGATTGAATCCCACGCATGATCAACAAGTTACTCGAGCTGTAGTAACTGTTGGGAGGCAATGGTTTCAATTTAAGAGATGTAATGTCAGGAAAACATAGGACCTGCCCTCATTCTTGTAATAAGTGTATATAAATATTTAATTCGAAAATATTAAAGATTAGTTAACTAAGTTCTGAAATGTTCAGATCCAATTAATGTATGTGACTCAATCACAATCGCAAAGTGGTTGCATAGCTCACTTAGTTTAATAATCGAATTTAGGATTCAATCTTCTGAACTTCCAGAGAAAAGGCAATTCTCTATGTGCTGACGTCACGGAATAATATATATGTTCAAAAAAGGATAAGAACGAATGTAAGATAGAATTAATTAAAGAGATGAACAAACGTGAAGTATTGTAATAATTAACGCAGCGCAGGCCTTTCTTTTTTATCTATCTACATCTCTACCAAACCTAACTTATTCACTTTTTTATAGGAAAAAAATAAAATTTCCCTTTTCTTTTTCGCTCTTTTAATTTAACTTGGTGGGACTCCAACTTTTTATCATCGGCGCCGTGGAGTGGATTCCGTTATTGGATCGTCTTTAAGCCGAAAGAACTTTGTTGATAACATTAACGCCGTTAAAGTCCCTACCGTCAAAGTAAACAAACGTGTATATTATTGTGATTATTCCACTGTCGATCATTAAAGCAACAATGGAGATAACCTTGCATGCCAATTATACAAAAGAGCATTCATATTTGACTTCTTTTTCATACTCATCACTTACATAGAAGACTGAATATTTATTATGAATGGGAATTGTATGTGTTTTTTTAAATAAAATAGTAATAGTGGGATTAGTGGAAGAAGTAATGATTAACAAAATGGAATTTACGAGGACGAAGAGATCAATATTCGGAATTGTGTTTCCTTAGTCGCTTACTCACTTGGGGTCCCTTTCTTACCACCTTCATCATTATAAATTCCTCACCATATCTATATCTCTCTTTATGTATGTGTGTGAGTGTGTGTATGACACACGGTATTCAAATTACACACATATATTATTAAAGGTTATTATCATGTTGATTAAGGTAAAATCTAGAGACGACCTCTATTCTCTCTAATCTTTTAATGGAACTAAAATGATGCTCGCATTAAGGGTATTCGTGTAGCCCTAGACCATACTCTAGTGTATATATATATATATATATATATATATATATATATATATACTCCTTAAAGATTACAATTGTAGACTATTATTGCAATAATCGTCATTAAATATAAAAATATACCCCTTTCAAGAAAGTGCAGTTTCATCATTCAAACCCAATCTAGAAATGATTAGGCATGTTTCTTAATAGTTTCATATTTCTAAAGCTTGAAATGTTGATAAAAAAATAAAAAATTTGAGCAATGGTGTAAGAGATATATCTGTTTGGTCGAAAAAACCCAATTCATATGATTAGCTCCGTATGATATCATGCTTTGGTCCATATCCAATAATTCATAATAATAATAATTATAATAATAATAATAATAATAATAATCAACTTAAATATATGTCCTTAACTACCCATGAAATAGACCTATGATAAAAGGTCCTACGATCATCACCCATATTGTCATTTATTGCACTGTATAGATAGTTGGTCGCACTTAATTATCAAACGTAGATCTAAAGCTTTCATGCTTTCGATATTCCATAATTGATATTTATAGTGCAGTCGAATTTATACTTCTAATCTGTGTAGTTTACGCTTTTCGGTTATATTACATAGACTTCATATCGATCCGATGAATTATAACTATAATAATTTACAATCAACAGTGAGCATATAAATTTAGAAGCTATAACGTCTATATTTTTGTTCGATGCAATAAAATTGAGTAGGAGAGTGTTCCTTTCTCAATTGAAATAATTGATGGGTTGGGTTCGATAATCTCAACTCTATCCAATGGCAGAAAATATTGTGTCTGTTAGACTTTTTATTGCAAAAAGACGTTGACATGCAAAAAATGAAGGACCACAATGAAAAATAATACGATGTCGTATTAGCTAAGGAAGAACTTATTTGCGTTGCATGTTGGTCGGAACTTATAGCTAGTTGTCGAATATTATAATATTATTAAGACTTCGTATTAATCATTCGAAGAGTTATATCATATATGTATGCAAATACTCTCTTGCATATACTATTATTATTAATCCTCTTCGATGCACGCCTGAAAAGAAATTACTGCCAATTGAGAAACAACAGCAATACAAATTTTTATCAAATTAGCACGCAATTTAAAAACAGCTGTTTAAAAGAACAAAAGAAAAAAAAAATAGTCGGTGCATTTGTAATCTTTGGTAAAAATCAGGTGAAATCTTTTGGGGCCAGCAAAGAATTATTACAATATTTCAAAGCCCACAAAGCGTGTTGTTTTCTGGTTAGCTGTTGGTACTCGTAGTTATTTAAAACTATTGATCTCCAGCATATTAAATTGGTATATAATAAGTCCTAGATTTAATTAATTAAAACGATGGTGAAGATTGATGAATTTATTTTTTCTTTTCACGTGATCGAAATGATGATAGATGTCACTTATAATCTATTCTATTTATAAAAGGGTAATGGTGGATAACTGCCGATTTGGTCTGCCATTTTATTTTAAATTTAGTCCATCTATTTGTAATTTAATAAGTTATCAATTCACTTCTAAATTTCTATTATTGTAACTATACCCACAACATTAGTTTTTACTTGATATATTTAGAAACTATATTTCATTATTAAATATTAAATGTTATAAATATCAAAACTGAAATAACATAATATATTATATTTTTAAACACACATAGAATGTGCAAAAAGAACTAGTTAATATAAAAGGCGTGTATATAATAAATACAAAGGAGAAAATTATACCAACTCGCATGAGAATAAAAACAAAATTAACTTTTCAACGTAATATAATATTACTTGGTAACCTTTTTTTTAATAGGGTTTGAATTTCTTCTTGTCGAGGAGAACTGAGAAAAGCGATATTCAAATCCTAATATTAGTTTCCTCTTTTATTTAGCTTCGATGCGCTGAAATCACCGAATATGGTCTCTGATTCCTCGTATAAAAATTTCTTACATTTCATTATTTCCTCGAGACTTATGGTCGTAATATGTATTTGTTCATGGCCGACACATAATATGAAAGGATAGAACCTACTAATGTCATTTCATGGATATATCTGTGACAGATTTTCTCTACCTAGTGGGTATTTATTTCATAAGTCATAATCACCCCACTATTACTTCCTTGCGGGTCGCATCTATCCTGTATATAAATTAGTGAGAGTGGGATATAAACCATCAATTCCAAATTGATTTGGTTTTTAGATTTCTCATTAATTAATAAAACTAGCAGTTGGTGCACATTCGATGCATGTGCAACAATAACATTAAATAAATTTGTCGAGCAGTTTCTTTTTATTATAGAGATCGTGGCCCACTAATTTTGTTTTAGTAATAAATAGTACTATTGAAGCAAGCTCGTGACCATGAATCCATGCATCATCTAGTCGTGCTGGAAGAGAAGAAAGAAATAACTAAAGCAGAGAAGAACGCGCGTGAAGTTCAATCAAAAGGAAAAACGTGTTCTCAGAAGAGTTATAAAGAGGCGCTGGTCACTTATAAAACTGCTGAAGCCAACGACATTTTACATACAAAACTGAGTGGAACGACTTTACGCGCGCAAGTGGATCAGTTTAGCTTAAATACGAAATGAGCACTGTTCTATCTATCATTCATTTTTCATCTTCTTCAGCTTTCATTTTTCTTCTCTGTAAAAAGGTCTGTGTTGATCGTATTAATAAAGACGATTCACCACCGTGGATGTAGGATTGAAGAACAATCCGAACCACGTAATTCTTGTTTGTTCAAGCTCGCATTTCATTTTTTTCACATGGTATCAGAGCACGATTGAAATCAGTGGGAATTCTTGAGCATTCAATCGAACACCATGGCTGCGACAGTATCAGCTTCTACTTCTTCAAGCTCAGTGGTCCTAATCAACGACCCCTATTTTCTGAACAACAATGACACATCAGGTCAATTACTCATTCACGAACAATTGAATGGAGATAATTACACTACGTGGAGCCGAGCGATGATGATCGCTCTTATTGGGCGAAATAAGGAAGGATTTGTTAATGGAGTTCTTCTACCGCCAGTTGACAACCCTCAAGATCAGGCAGGCACTCAAAATCAGCTCAGCGCTTGGAGGAGGAACAATAACGTAGTCATTTCTTGGATCATCAACTCGGTTTCGAGGGACATTTCATCAAGTATTTTGTACAGCTCATCTGCTAGGGAGGTTTGGTTGGATCTTGAAGAAAGGTTCGGTCAGACAAATAAACCAAGAGTTTTCCAACTCAAGCGAGAGTTAATTAACCTAGTGCAAGGTACGAGCAGCATCTCAGTCTATTTTACTAAGCTGAAATCACTCTGGGATGAATTAAGTAACTATCAACCACCAACTCAGTGTACGTGTGGAGGTATCAACAAGATCAAAGATTACTTGAATGAAGAGTATGTCTTGACCTTCCTAATGGGGTTAAATGATTCCTACTCGCAAGTTAGAGGGTAGATATTACTAATGGACCCGTTGCCTTCAATTAAGAAAGCTTTCTCTCTGCTGGTGCAAGAGGAGAAGCAGAGGGCAGTTGCTTCAGGGGCAGTGAAAGACAGTGAGGCTCAGATTAATAGCATGGCTATGTTCGCAGCCAAGACTAATCAAGAACCTGCAAGACAGCCTCCACACTATCAGAGAAGGGATGGCACAAAGCCACAGTGCACTCACTGCCACAAGAAGGGGCATACAGTTGATACTTGCTATCAACTGCATGGTTTTCCACCAGGGTTTAGACAGGGATTAAGGTTTAAAGGGGCCAGAATTAACCAAACCATGGTGGACTCAACTGCTAGGACACTGCAACAAAGCAACCAGACCAGTGATGCTTCAGGGGGAGATACTTTGGTGCAGGTGCAGATGACACCATTCCAGCTGCAGAGCCTGAAGGCTTTATTCAACCAATCTGTTGGGACTGTGCCATCTGCTTCATCAGAAGTCTGGCAACAGGCAGAGAAAAACTCAGGTATTTGTTTATCTGTTAACTTGCCTCAGCTCACAGGTACTAGATCTTGGGTGGTAGATTCTGGTGCCACTCGGCACATCTGTGGAAATCAGTCTCTTTTATCAGACATACATGACATAGGTACTTCAAGCATTATTTTACCAGATAGAACAATGGTAAAAGTCAGCAGAGCAGGTACAGTGGTAATAAACAGATTCATAACTTTGACTGGTGTGCTCTTAGTGCCTCAATTCCATTTTAACCTCATATCAGTAAGTTGCCTAGCAAATGAACAGGGGTATCATTTTTCCTTTGGCCCTAATGGATTTGTTGTGCAGGATCATTTGCAGCAAATGATTGGCAGGGGTGAGCTGGTGGAAGGATTATACACAATAAAGAGTGACCCTGCCAGCAAACTCTTAAATAGAAACAGCTTTACTTTCCTGAATAAGTTTTCCACTGCTTTATGGCATAATAGGATGGGTCATCCATCAAGCAAGGTGTTAGGATTGCTTGGTAGTACAGTAAAACATGTTTTCAGCTCAGAGAAGCCATATTGTAAAATCTGTCCACTCGCAAAACAGAAAAAGAACTCATTTCCTACTGATAGTAAAACTGCTTGTGCTGCTTTTGATTTGGTTCATTGTGACATTTGGGGCCCTTTTCATATTCCATCCCATCTTGGCCATCAATATTTCATTACCATAGTTGATGATTTTTCCAGATTCACTTGGTTATTTATGATCAAGCATAAGTCTGAGGCTAGCTCTATCCTGTCCTATTTTTTGGCATACTAGAGACACAATTCAGGTGTAGAATCAAGACCGTAAGGTCAGACAATGCAAAGGAATTCAACCTCCTAGAACTCTTTAGAAGCAAGGGAATCATCCATCAGTTATCTTGTGTTCAAACTCCACAACAGAATTCTGTTGTGGAGAGAAAACATCAGCATCTACTAAATGTAGCTAGAGCCTTGCTGTTCCAATCTGGTTTGGCTATAAAGTACTGGTCCGAATGTGTGTTGACATCAACCTTCCTCATAAATAGGACTCCATCAGTTATGCTAGGAAACAAGAGTCCCTTTGAACTGCTGTTCCAAAGACCTGTAAATTATGATCAACTACGGGTCTTTGGTTGTTTGTGTTTTTGTGCTACTCTTGCAGCTGCTAGAAGGAAGTTTGACCCGAGGGCAAGGAGTGCGTGTTTATTGGGTACCCAAATGGAATGAAGGGCTACAAGGTCATGGACATAAGGACTGGTGAAATCTTTGTTTCTCGAGATGTTAAGTTCAAAGAAGATGAATTTCCATACAAAACAGAACCTGCTACCACAGATAGGGACCCCTTCTCTGAGCTTGTTCTGCCCAGATCACAAGTATTGGATTCTGATATGAGAAATGAAGAGGAATTGGCTTCCAATGGTCATCATGATGAAGAGGAGCTGGCTCATCAAGGGGAACAGAGCACCTCAAATGTTGAAGATCAGCCCCAGACACAGCAACAGCAGAGAAGGTCTGCCAGAGAAAGCAAGAGACCAACCTATCTAGAAGACTATCATTGCAACAAAGTTTCAGGCCACAGAGTTGTGCATCCATTATCTGAAACACTGTCATACCAGAAGTTTCCACCAGAATACCAGGCCCTTGTCACAAATGTTGCCCTGGCCAGTGAGCCTAAGAGCTTTGCTCAGGCATCCTCATCACAGCAATGGCTACAAGCCATGGAAGAAGATATCAGGCATTCACTGAGAATGAAACCTGGACAATTACTCCACTGCCTGAAGGAGCCAAATCCATTGGGTGCCGTTGGGTCTACAAGATCAAATACAATTCAAATGGTGAGATAGAGAAATACAAGGCACGTCTGGTTGCTAAGGGATACGATCAGAGAGAGGGGGTAGACTACATTGATACGTTTGCCCCGGTAGCCAAACCAAATACTATCAAAATCCTCCTAGCTTTGGCCACCAAGCTCAAGTGGAATCTAGCACAATTGGATGTAAGCAATGCGTTCCTAAATGGAGACTTAACAGAGGAGTGTTCATGGATTTACCTGAAGGATTCAACAAGAGCTATAGCAGATCAGGGACAAATCGAATGGTCTGTAAGTTGCATAAATCCCTGTACGGGCTGAAACAAGCGTCAAGACAATGGAATATGAAATTTACAGAGGCAGTAAAGAGATTTGGTTTCACCCAGACTCACTCGGACCACACACTCTTCATCAGGGGCAGAGGTGATCATCTAGTCATACTACTAGTATATGTAGATGACATGATCCTGGCGGGACCCTCCATTGACGAGATAAACCAAGTTAAGAGCCTCTTGGGGACATGCTTTAAGATCAAAGACCTTGGGACTTAAGATTCTTTCTTGGCATTGAGGTAGAAAGGAGCACGGCAGGGATTCTCATTACCCAAAGACAATATGCCTTGCAACTTCTTACAGATTCCGGGTATCTAGAAGCAAAACCACTGACAACACCTATAAACCCCAGTGATAAGCTGTCCAAAGAAGGGGGAGACTTGTTGACAGATCCTTTTAAGTACCGCAGATTAGTAGGGAGACTGCTTTATTTAACTCTCACAAGACCAGACATCTCCTACTCCGTGCACAAACTCAGCCAATACATGGCTTCTCCCAGATCAGACCATCTTAGGGCAGCTCATCACCTGCTCAGGTACATTAAGGCAACTCCAGGACAGGGAATATTCATGAGTACAAACCCAGGATTACACCTTAGGGGCTTCTCTGACTCAGACTGGGCAAACTGTCAAGATACAAGGAAGTCTATAACTGGATATTGCACCTTCCTTGGAGACTCCATCATTACTTGGAAATCTAAGAAACAGGCGACTGTATCTAGGTCCTCAACAGAGGCAGAATATAGGGCTTTAGGCTCAGCTGTAGCTGAGATGTTATGGATCAAACAGTTGCTTCAAGAATTGCACATATCAGTTCAGCAAGTTCCTACCTTATACTGTGATAACCAGTCTGCATTAAAGCTAGCATCAAACCCAAAATTTCATGAGAGGTCCAAACATATCGAGATAGACTGCCACTTTATCAGGCATCATATCTCAATCGGATCAGTTAAGGTGCTACCTGTAAGGAGTGAAGACTAGTTGGCTGATGTTCTAACCAAACCGCTCACAGGTCCTTTGTTACAGAGACTGTTGTTCAAGATGTCAGTAGTGAATTACTACCTTCCATCTTGCGGGGGCATATTGAAGCAAGCTCGTGACCATGAATCCATGCATCATCTAGTCGTGCTGGAAGAGAAGAAAGAAATAACTAAAGCAGAGAAGAACGCGCGTGAAGTTCAATCAAAAGGAAAAACGTGTTCTCAGAAGAGTTATAAAGAGGCGCTGGTCACTTATAAAACTGCTTAAGCCAACGACGTTTTACATACAAAACTGAGTGGAACGACTTTACGCGCGCAAGTGGATCAGTTTAGCTTAAATACGAAATGAGCACTGTTCTATCTATCATTCATTTTTCATCTTCTTCAGCTTTCATTTTCTTCTCTGTAAAAAGGTCTGTGTTGATCGTATTGATAAAGACGATTCACCACCGTGGATGTAGGATTGAAGAACAATCCGAACCACGTAATTCTTGTTTGTTCAAGCTCGCATTTCATTTTTTCACAATTGACCAATTCCATTGCAAATCGGTAGATTCTATTGTACAGACCAATTCAATTTCGGCAGTTTCTATTATACAGACCAAATCCAATTGAAATTCGGCAGTTTATAGATATACAGACCAAATCAGTTTTGATTTGACGGTTTGTATCCCCCTCTCTCCAATTATAAAATAGTATAGATAATAACAATATAACTTCGTGTAACCAACCACTAACACAATATTTTTTATATTCCCAAAATTGTCTTTCTATTTTTAGTATTATGATTTCTTTATTAAATATAGATAACATGGCATGCAGATCGGGTGTGCAAGAAAATATACTAGTACTCATTTCTTCCATCTTCTATTTCCGTCGATTCTCATTCTACTTTTTATAAAAATTTCCAATAATTTTACCATTTATATTTAAAAAAGCTTCTAATTTGAGTGCTCACTAATTGTTCTTCTCAGCAAAGTGTATTATAATATAAAAAATTATGGTTCTTAATTTTACCCACTAATTTTGGAAAGAATTAGTGGGACAGATGTAGTATAAATTACACTCTCCTCCAAATTATCTTGCATGTATATTCACAAACTCACTATCAGTGTTTTAGCGGTAGATCATTTATATTTAAAAAATAGCGTAACTTTCTAATTTCTTATTTTATTCCTGATGTGATACTCACGAAGTTTAAAGAAAAAATTGTAGTATTTCACCCTCATAAAACAACTTTCCTTTTATTTTTTTATTTATTTTTAATTTTATTTCTGATCCCATTAATTTAGGAAATCGAATTATTAGGTGATTTATGTATATAATAAGTAATTATCTAATTAATTTGTTTACGACGATCAAAATGACATCCTATATATTTGATATTTAAATAATAATTAATTGAGAAGCTATATAAATAATATATGTAAGTGAGCGTTTAAGACTTTAAAAATATAAATGTGTATGAGAGGATAAATAGTATAGATGTTATTTTTTTAGTTAAAATTAGCTTCTCAATACTCGCGCAACACGCTATATTACGCTACACTGTTAAACGCGACAATGCGCAACACTTTTAAAATATTCTTGTATCGCATCACTTTTTTCCTTCATTTTTTATTGATTGGACTTCTTTAATGGGCTTCATGGTGCTTATTGGGCTTATAAATATTTATTTTGAACTGAGGCAATGAACACTTAAGTTCGTATCTAGAGAGAGAAATGTCGATTCGTTGCCACGATGCCTTGATTGTTTAGAGGATGAGACTATACATATCTATTCTTTTATGAAGCTTTAAGCCTTAGCTTGGGAATTATCACATTTTTGCTTGTCAATGATAATGAAAAATAATAATATTAAAATTCAAACAAAACCACCCATATATTTTTCATAGATATTCGACTTTTACTCTTCTACTGTATAACACACGTGCAAAAATACTAGTTATTGTATAACACAGCATGTAGTGTACAAAAATACTTGTTATGAATTAACTCTCATATTATAAAGTCAGTTTGGTAGGGAGGATGTGTTGAGATGATATTAGTTAGGATAAATAATGGAGGGTATGTTTGATAGATGATTTTGGATGGTATTATGTTTAGTTGCGTTCAATTACAATTTTATCCGTATAGTGAATTTAATATTTTATAGATGAAGGGTAAATTTGTCATTCAGGGTCGAGAATAGCTAAACTTAAGGAGAGGGATAGTTTTATCTAATACCTTATTGGAGGTATTAGGGGTATTTATTATATGCATCTAGCATGCATATGTTATACATATAATGTAAAAGATCAGCAAATATTTTTTTTATTATATGAACACAACCATAATCTTTAAATCCCGGGAATATATCCTACCCCTTTATCAAACCATATGTGTCTTGCGTAATCGTTTCAGATTCTGCTCACAACAAATTAAAAAAAGAAAACCTCAAGCCTCCGCACGTGAAATATAATATTAGGCAAAATTATAAAATTAGGTCACTAAGTATACAAATTTTCGTTTTGGATCACTATGTTTGATAATTGCAAAGGTATGTCACTAACTCTTCATGTGAAAACAATTTTGGGTCATGTTTTCAATTTTAGGTCACTAAGAATATATTTTTTCGATTTTGGGTCACTAAGTTTACATTTTTTTCAATTTTAAGTCACTATGTTTATAACATTAGTACCAAATGAGTGACCCAAAATTGAAAAAAATGTAAACTTAGTGACCCAAAATCGAAAAAGTATATTCTTAGTGATCTAAAATTGAAAATATGACCCAAAATTGTTTTTACATGAAAAGTTAGTGACATACTTTTGCAATTACAAACACAGTGACTCAAAAACGAAAACATGTATACTTAGTGACCTAATTTATAATTTCCCCTAATATTAAATTTATACAACATTCCCTGAATTTTTTTAGCCCAACAACATTCCCTGAATAAAGATCGATGGATTTAACCAATTTTCGTGTGCATTTTCATCCAAGATATTCTAATTATGTTGAGTAGGTTTTATGTTCTCTCTTTATGCCACTGTTTTGAATCTTGAATCTTGACGTTCCTATGTCTCTGCTTAACTTACTCCTACGTTGATTTATTAGAATCTGGGTTTTCTTCCTTCTTTTGCCTTTTTCTTTGTGATTCATATAGATTATATATGAGTGATTTTATTTTAAACAGCGATGGAGTTGGGCTTCCATGTAAAAAGACAAAGATGATGAATTTAGTTTTCCCTTTGTCTCTATCCAAGCCTAGTCAAAATCCTGAGATTTTGATTCCATGGATGAAACGCAACATTCTGCGTATTAAATTTCTTTTTTCTTTTTTTCACTTTACGATGTACGGAAGTCATCCTTGCACGAATATTAGAACATCGTACGAGGTTGGCTTCACGTCAGCGAAGCCTAAGTGATTTTAATAATTTACATGTCTTTCCATGCATACCATTAGCGAAATCTTTTAGTTATGAATCCTATACTACGGTTCGTCTTCGAATTCTGATTATCTAACGGAATTTATTTATTTTATACGTAAACGTAACAGCTCTTTAATCCCAACGGCAATAATCACCACGACTATTATAACTTATATATATACATTAAAAACCCTAGAGAAAAATCGATGCCTCTCTCAGTTTTCAGAAAAAAACATTAATCCCAGCATTGATCTACGAATTGACATGCCCATGCTCGCTTCTTCTTGCCCGATTAATTCGAAGTTTGTGAAACGGCACGTAATTAGCCTCTGTTATAATCTGCAGTGGTCGATTTTCTACTGAATAATCTGATTGATTACACGCAAGTTTTCATCTGATCTTCCGTTGCTGTTTCCCTTTGACCATCGATGGAGGACGGTATTGGATCGGCAAGGGATTGGAACAGTGTGCTTTGGCTTATTCTGTGACTGTAAAAATGATTCATCGTTCTTACTTTGCCTATTTCGCGTGGGGAGTTGTTGCGTTTCTTCTGTATGGGAAAAAAAATACGGATATACAAAGTTTTCTAAAGTCTCGAAAACAGTGAGTGAATGCTGAAAGCAAAAGTTCTGTCACACGCATCAAATTCTTATGTGAATGTTGAGATGTTTCTCAGACAGATTCATCTAATCGATGTTCGAGTTTGTCCCGAAATCATGAGTTCCTTCCAAGTTTCAAGGGTCCTTCCTTCAAGGACTAATAAAGGCCGAGTTTTGAATGTGTTGAGATGGTTTCGATTATTTAACGTGATGAAGTTCGATTTATCTCAATATCGATTTCGGATATGTCCAAATCATGAGCTCGCCTATGCCCCGCCCCTGGGTAGTAAAGGCCAAGTTTTTTTAGGTAAATTTCGGATGTTTCAGATTTATTTACGTTCGATTCATTTCAAGTCCCAGGCCATACTTGATGACTGCTACTAGTAAAGATCTACGTATTTTGTGCAAAAGAGATGCTCGAAGCTCATCATCGACGGCTTTCGAAGAAGAAGGTTAGAAAAATCAAGTGAAATCAAATACGAATGAAATCAATCATGGTTTATGATGCATCTTTCTCATATGATATGCCATCAACATTTAGTAATACAAGTGAAAGAGATTTGCTATGATGCCCATCTACCATGACAACACCGTGATCATCATAAGCAAATCTCTCATTTTTTGGCATTTTCTCGATTCCCAACGTCGCCAACACCTACGTAGACCCTCTCATATCTATTGCTAAAATAAATCATCATATTCAACACGTTAATTTTTAAAAAATCATCGCATCGGTACGTCGCCCACGTGTGAAGAATAAATAATGAATTCTCTTAAAATTAACGTGTTGGAGAGGGTGATGTAGGTTAGCAATGAATATGAGAGGGTCTACGGAGGTGTTAGCGGCGTTGGAAATCGAAAAAACACACGAAAAAAAATGAGAGATTTGCTTATGGTACTCAACGGTGGTTGCTCACGGTAGGTGGACGCCATATCAAATAAGTGAAATCGGAATACTGTACCTGTACTGAGGCAACTGCAGTGACTACTTTCCCTTGTGTGTATTTAGTAGTATTGATTTTTTTCCACATATATATATATATAGAGAGAGAGAGATAGAGATAGAGAGAGAGAGAGTCCAGCGACAGCGAGAACGTGGGGTGGCATTAGAACTTCGATTGAAACGAAGTAGCTGGTGCTGCTATTCGTGTTTTCTGCCGAGGGAATCCAGCGATTGATGCCAGATTCGACTGCCTATTGTCCAGTGATCGTGAATACAAAGGTATGGAATGGAACTCGATATGTAAATGAGTAAGGATGAAAAAGTTCGATGGCGATTCAGGCGCAGGATTGGCTTGCAGTGAGAGATTGAAATTGGGTGTTTAATGTTAGGGTATGCTTCTCTAGTGCACTCGAGCGGGTTGTTTGACTTGTTAAATCAGCTCATAAACCCGTCTCAATTCTGTTCTCCAGAGCCTAAGCTCGGCTGTAGAAAATGAATATTTCTGTGGTGTAAACATGCTCTCGGGTGATGGTGATGAGTTAAACACGACACAAATCCCAAACTGTGTTGGTGTTTTGTGGAGCAGTCTTTAGGATTTGTAGACTGACTCGGCGGGGTAGCAATTATCCTGTAATGGATTTCTAATTATCTACAGCATGTTTTGAAGATGATTTTCAATTTTTTTTTCCATTTGATCGGGTATACTTTGCACTTTCTGCCCCAAATGGTGATCTAGTTTATCCTCTAAGTTGGCCTGAATTCAATTTCCATAACCAAGCATTTGTATATGTAACTTTGGGTGTGACAGATGGTCAAGCAACAAGCGGAGAAGGGGATGAAAAAGTCTCAAGCTGCTGAGGGTGCGCAACGAAATTCAGAATTTTCTAGCTGCTGGGTTGCCGACATGATAGCCCAGCTTAAGAGGCTTGCTTTGGATCCTTGTCAGCCACAGTTTGCGCCGGACTAACAGGCCATTTTTGGATCAGATTCTGAGGATTAGGAAATATATGCATCTCAATGAATCTCGCATTAATTTGGTAAGGTCCCAATTTTCTGAATTATTGACCTTGTATGTTCTGATTATTAGAGATAACAATACTAGCCTCCGAGGGCTTTAGTTCGGTAGCACAGAAGGAAGCAAATGTTTACTGCTGTGGTTTTCTGCTATGTATTATATAATTTGGAAATTCAGAATAAGACGCTTTTGCTGTTCTGATAAGCCATTCCTGATTCCGATTTTGTTTTGCTTTCCTGGTAGAATTGGTCTTTCCTTTGTAGAATTATAACTGTTTGGTTTCTCAGAGGAAGAGGAAGCATGAGAGGTTAATCAATGGGCGGCAAGTAGCTTCGTCAGTCTTTGCTGTGCTCAATCAACAAAATATATCTGCTGAAGGGAGTCAGCTTCCTTCGGCAGATTCATGCTTGGTCAGTTCAATTGTCTCTGGCAAGTCTTCTGATAAACTCTGTCCTGAATCTGGTAATTCGAGCAGTTTGACCATTGATGAAACTTTACTCAACAAGAAACCAAAATTATCTGGCAAATACATGTCCGCAACAGTGGATTATGATGAATCTGAGAGAGGGTCAACGCCATCCAGTCTTAAGAAGTTGAGATCTAATGAATTTAGAAGCAGTTCAAAACCTCCAAGTCCCGGGAAGCTTAAGTGTAAGATAACGAAAACCTCCCAAAGCAAAAGTGCATTGGGCCCATCAAAAGCCACACGAGCTACTAAGCCCCTCCGACCACTTGAGTCATCTTGGTTGCAGACTCTAATGGATGATTACGATGGTACCAAAAATGTTATTCCAATTGGGCCAAGATTCCAAGCTGATGTCCCCGAGTTGAATGGGCCAGTGGACAAAGATACGCTCGTTCGATCATATGGCAATGATCCTAATGTCATCAAATGGCTGGGCACCCGAACTTGGCCTCTCAAAAGCAGATCGCCGAAACCTTCTGAAAGAGGAGTTGGGCAAGGGAGGCCTAATACTTGTAGCTGTGTCTCTCATGGATCAGTTGACTGTGTGGTGAGGCACATATGCGATGGTAGAAAACTTTTACGGTCTGATCTTGGATCTGCTTTCTTCAGCTGGAAGTTACACGAGACGGGCGATCAGATTTTGAAGCCTTGGACAGCGAAAGAACGAAAAATCTGGAGTCACTGCTGAAAAGAAGATCACAGAATGGGGACTTTCTGAAGCTGAGTTTTAAAGAAATTACGGAACAAGTGTAGAGCAGATATCGTTAGTTATTACTTCAACGTTTATATCCCAGAACGCATGAGCATTCAGACAAGGTCGCCAACTCCTGTACAGATCGACACAGATGAAGATGAGGACGGTGGTAAGTACCTGGGCTGCAAGAAAAGACCTATTGGGAGTAAAAACGTTGCTCGTAGCAAATCCAACGGAAAAAGTCTCACTCGAATCTCACCCCGTCGCCAAGATGTAAGACCTTTTCTGCTCCTAACGAACGAGGTGCGACTCTGACTTTGACTCCCTAACGTGTTCCACATTTTCAACACCATAATAAACAATCACATACTTTATGAATTTACTCTTTTCTGGCATTTGCGTCTGTCATCCCAAGAACACTCCGTTGTATAGCGCCTGTGTTCTGTTAAAATGTCGCATTTTTTTTTGCTACAGGTATGTGAAACTGAGGCGAATCAAATGATATCTCGCGCCGTAGCCCATTCAGCGATTGAAGGTAATAATGCCACCTTTTTAGACTAAGTTGTCTATAAAAAAAATGAACAGAAGGCCTGCTAGTTCAATCATTCACCTCCATGAATAGACAAACGATGAGCTAAGGATTTTACAGCAGATCATCATCTTCTCATTGCAATGTTTTTTTTATTTGTTTGTTTATATTTCTTTTTGTTGTTTCAAAGCTACAATTTTCGGAGACCAGACACTGATTTCAATCTTTATTTCTGTGCCTATCTAAAGCGTCATCTATGATGTCAAATCTCTGCATTAGACACCAAGTGCAGGACCTTTTTGACTCAAACAGTTCATTTCTTTTTTTCGTTCATGAATTTTTTTTATCAGCTCTTCCTTCATTTCTTAATTATATATAAAAGTATATAAATAGATCCTCCTTTTTCTTCTAATACCATGGCATCAACAGGTTTCTGTGTTTTTTTCATGCCGCCTTTTGACCTTTATTTTGTTTGTATGTCTTAATAACTGAGCTTTTTTTTCGTAAATTTTGTGACAGATCGCCCGTCTCAAATTAGTGGCGGCCAAACTGTCACAAAAGTTTGCTACGGAAAGTCCGTCAGAAGTAGTTGCGACTTAGACGCCGTCGCGTCGCATGATTGTGACGGCTATGCCGTCACAAATTTTTGCGACGGAGACTCGGTCGGAAACACGACGCAAATTTTTCGATGCAACTGAATGACGGCAAGTCCGAGGCAAAAGCCTAGCGACAGAATATCCGATTTTCAGCTTTTTCAATAATCTCAACAAATAGTAACTTCCATTATTTTAAAAAGTGCTTTTAGCTTCATTTGTTAATAAGTTGAGAGTCAAATTTTAAGAATTTTATCTTCTTTTAAGAATTGATTTTATAATTTGCGCAAATTAAAGACAACAATAAATAGAAATTAAATATTCTATTTAAAAATATACATGCATAACAATACACGTATTAAACATAACTAATATATCTTAAGCGAATTCTTTTAAGAGTAGTATAGATCATGATTAGTTTTGTAGCTATTCATTCCCAACACATGCAGCATAACAATACACGTACCCATTTTGATCACACACTCACGCATAACGCACTCTTACACATTGTTCGTATATATATATATATATATATATATATATATAATATATATATAGAGGAATTTTATGGTACGCACCTTACGTGAGCACCTTATGCGATCACCTGTTGATGTGGCACCGATTCGTGCCATTTCAACACCAACATTGATATCTAAGGTTATGTCGTCTTAATTGACACCTTTTAGGTGTCATTAATCGATATTTCGAATGATAATTTGGCATATTGATGCGATATATTTCATTGACACGTAAAATGTTATGTAAGGCGTCAATATGTCATATCAAGATCCGAAATGTCGATTAATGGCACATAAAAGATGTTAATTGAGACGACATAACCTTAGATATCGATGTGGGATGTTAAAATGACACGAATCGCTGCCACATCAACAGGGGCCCACCTTACGTGAGCACCTTATGCGATCACCTGTTGATGTGGCACCGATTCGTGCCATTTCAACATCCCGCATCGACATCTAAGGTTATGTCGTCTTAATTAACATATTTAGGTGCCATTAATAGACATTTCGGATGCTAATTTGGCATATTGACGCGATATATTTCATTGACACGTAAAATGTTATGTAAGGCGTCAATATGTCAACTCAGCATCCGGAATGCCAATTAATGGCACATAGAATGTGTTGATTAAGACGACATAAGCTTATATGTAGATGTGGGATGTTGAAATGGCACGAATTGCTGCCATATCAACATGTGCCCACATAAGGTTAAAATTCCTCATGGTGATACCTTAAGTGGGCACATGTTGATGTGGCATCGATTCGTGCTATTTCAACATCTCACATCAACATTTAAGGTTATGTCGTCATAATTAACACCTTTTAGGTGCCATTAATCGACATTCCAGATGCTGATTTGGCATATTGATGCGATATAGTTCATTGACAAGTAAAATGTTATGTAAGGCGTCAATATGTCACACCAACGTCCAAAATGTCGATTAATGACACATAGAAGGTGTTAATTAAGATGACATAACCTTAGATGTTAATGTAGGATGTTGAAATGGCACGATCGCTGCCACATCAACAGGTGCCCACATAAGGTGCTCACATAAGGTGAGCACCATAAATTTTCTCTCTATATAATATATATATATATATATATTTATATTTAATATCCCACTTTCATTCTTAATCACAGTGGTTTTTCTCATCTTTCGATAGTTTCTTCTTTCTTCACAGCTTACACAAAAAATCTCCTGTCATCCGTAAGAAAAAATAAAAATGGTTGCTAAGATCCTTGTTATCGTCCCCTCGTCAGTATTGTCGTTAGCATTCGCCTTTCTAGTGAAGGACCCTAACGTATCTGGGGTGTTTGTCATTCGCAACTTACTTCTAAGCCTTGTTCTGTTGATGACCTTCACGACTTGCTTCGTGGCTTCCGCTTATTTCTGCTTTGGTGGAGGCTCGTTAGAGATGGCGATGCGGAGGTTGCTGAGGTCGAATTTTGCGATTTACGAGTTCGATTTGCCCTACTTCCCACATTCATATCGTGAGCTTCGGATTGGGGTAGAGGTTCTATGCGAGTTGTCTCGGCCTCCTTGCGGTCGTGGGGATCGGAGGTTGCGTCTTCGAGATGACGGACTTCGTTCAATTCGTTCGTCCTCTGGCGGTGAACACGTCATACGGCAAGATCGCCGGGCTCATCACGAACCCAGAGCGTCTGATGGAGAGGACGGGATGCCTCGGCTCGTACTATACCTTCTCGGAGTGGGTTTTGTTGGTCTGTCTCTCTTGTGTTTGTTTTATGTGGATGGTTTAGCTTTGGCTTTTGTTTATTTCTATTACTGTTAGGTATTCGATGGTGTGATATACTCGGAGTGGAGAAGTAGAAGAAGACGTAGAAGTTGAAAGGCCCTTGTTGATTAACGAAGCTGCGGGTGGTGAAACGGCGGAGCAAAGTGGTGTGGGATTGAGCTTCGAAGAGATGGTGATGGAGATCGCAACTGTCAAGGAAGCCGTAGGAGAAATGATAGTGAGTGAGAAGAAGTTCAAGGAGGAGGTGGAAGAGAAGATGCGGATTGGGGATGAAGTTAAAGGAGGAGGTGGAAGAGATGATGCGGATTGAGAGGATGAAGATCAAGGAGGAGGTGGAAGAGATTATGCGGATTGAGAGGATGAAGTTCAAGGAGGAGGTGGAAGAGATCATGCGGATTGAGAATATGAAGTTCAAGGAGAAGGTGGAACAGATGATGGAGAGGAAGTTGACGTAGGAGGTGGAGAAGAGGATAATGATTCATGACGACGCGATGAGATGAAGAAATAGAACGGTGTGTGTTTTTATTGCCCAGTTTATTATTATTAAGATCTTTTGTTCATTTTGTTTATTAATGGATGTAAAATGATAGTTACAGGCAGAATAAAGGAAACAATATTATAAATGCACAATGGATAGCACACAGATGGTTTTTTATAGGCAAAGTCAACCTCGAGATTTGAATTCCCAACATCTAAATATACAGCAACACAATCATTATGTGTAACAATATCAAAAGATATCCTCAGTTGTCGTGGTTTCTGCCATCAATGTTGTTTCACGTTTGTTATATAACTTGGATAATAAACCCACCCCAGAAAGTTATTCATCTGATTTCTCTGCTGCAAAATTACTTCAAAATGTTGCACTTTTAGTTGGTTATAAATTTGCAATATATATTAAGTTTTGAATGATACTTAACTTTTATGTAACATGAATCTCGTATTATATACATAGATTTATATAATAACCTCTAAGTTTTGAGTTAAATCATATATTCTTGTTACCAACAGAAAAAAAAATAGTCTACAAATGGCTTAAAGGAGCATGGTACATATTCATTAATTTATGTATCAATGTGCAATTTTGTTATGTGTCATTTATTTACATTATGTGAAAGTGAGAAGCTTTTGGGGACGTTTATGTGATAGAGATGTAGCTGCTAGTTTTATTTGGTTTTGTTTCCTAATGCATGGCTATATTTGCAAATGCGTGTAGAAGGAGAAGAATCAAGGGACAAGAAAGAGAGTTTATTTTTACTATAAATGCTTAATGCATATAAAAGCTCAGTTATTAAGACATACAAACAAAATAAAGGTCAAAAGGCGGCATGAAAAAACACAGAAACCTGTTGATGCCATGGTATTAGAAGAAAAAGGAGGATCTATTTATATACTTTTATATATAATTAAGAAATGAAGGAAGAGCTGATAAAAAAATTCATGAACGAAAAAAAGAAATGAACTGTTTGAGTCAAAAAGGTCCTGCACTTGGTGTCTAATGCAGAGATTTGACATCATAGATGACGCTTTAGATAGGCACAGAAATAAAGATTGAAATCAGTGTCTGGTCTCCGAAAATTGTAGCTTTGAAACAACAAAAAGAAATATAAACAAACAAATAAAAAAAACATTGCAATGAGAAGATGATGATCTGCTGTAAAATCCTTAGCTCATCGTTTGTCTATTCATGGAGGTGAATGAATTGAACTAGCAGGCCTTCTGTTCATTTTTTTTATAGACAACTTAGTCTAAAAAGGTGGCATTATTACCTTCAATCGCTGAATGGGCTACGGCGCGAGATATCATTTGATTCGCCTCAGTTTCACATACCTGTAGCAAAAAAAATGCGACATTTTAACAGAAACAGGCGCTATACAACGGAGTGTTCTTGGGATGACAGACGCAAATGCCAGAAAAGAGTAAATTCATAAAGTATGTGATTGTTTATTATGGTGTTGAAAATGTGGAACACGTTAGGGAGTCAAAGTCAGAGTCGCACCTCGTTCGTTAGGAGCAGAAAAGGTCTTACATCTTGGCGACGGGGTGAGATTCGAGTGAGACTTTTTCCGTTGGATTTGCTACGAGCAACGTTTTTACTCCCAATAGGTCTTTTCTTGCAGCCCAGGTACTTACCACCGTCCTCATCTTCATCTGTGTCGATCTGTACAGGAGTTGGCGACCTTGTCTGAATGCTCATGCGTTCTGGGATATAAACGTTGAAGTAATAACTAACGATATCTGCTCTACACTTGTTCCGTAATTTCTTTAAACTCAGCTTCAGAAAGTCCCCATTCTGTGATCTTCTTTTCAGCAGTGACTCCAAGATTTTTCGTTCTTTCGCTGTCCAAGGCTTCAAAATCTGATCGCCCGTCTCGTGTAACTTCCAGCTGAAGAAAGCAGATCCAAGATCAGACCGTAAAAGTTTTCTACCATCGCATATGTGCCTCACCACACAGTCAACTGATCCATGAGAGACACAGCTACAAGTATTAGGCCTCCCTTGCCCAACTCCTCTTTCAGAAGGTTTCGGCGATCTGCTTTTGAGAGGCCAAGTTCGGGTGCCCAGCCATTTGATGACATTAGGATCATTGCCATATGATCGAACGAGCGTATCTTTGTCCACTGGCCCATTCAACTCGGGGACATCAGCTTGGAATCTTGGCCCAATTGGAATAACATTTTTGGTACCATCGTAATCATCCATTAGAGTCTGCAACCAAGATGACTCAAGTGGTCGGAGGGGCTTAGTAGCTCGTGTGGCTTTTGATGGGCCCAATGCACTTTTGCTTTGGGAGGTTTTCGTTATCTTACACTTAAGCTTCCCGGGACTTGGAGGTCTTGAACTGCTTCTAAATTCATTAGATCTCAACTTCTTAAGACTGGATGGCGTTGACCCTCTCTCAGATTCATCATAATCCACTGTTGCGGACATGTATTTGCCAGATAATTTTGGTTTCTTGTTGAGTAAAGTTTCATCAATGGTCAAACTGCTCGAATTACCAGATTCAGGACAGAGTTTATCAGAAGACTTGCCAGAGACAATTGAACTGACCAAGCATGAATCTGCCGAAGGAAGCTGACTCCCTTCAGCAGATATATTTTGTTGATTGAGCACAGCAAAGACTGACGAAGCTACTTGCCGCCCATTGATTAACCTCTCATGCTTCCTCTTCCTCTGAGAAACCAAACAGTTATAATTCTACAAAGGAAAGACCAATTCTACCAGGAAAGCAAAACAAAATCGGAATCAGGAATGGCTTATCAGAACAGCAAAAGCGTCTTATTCTGAATTTCCAAATTATATAATACATAGCAGAAAACCACAGCAGTAAACATTTGCTTCCTTCTGTGCTACCGAACTAAAGCCCTCGGAGGCTAGTATTGTTATCTCTAATAATCAGAACATACAAGGTCAATAATTCAGAAAATTGGGACCTTACCAAATTAATGCGAGATTCATTGAGATGCATATATTTCCTAATCCTCAGAATCTGATCCAAAAATGGCCTGTTATAGTCCGGCGCAAACTGTGGCTGACAAGGATCCAAAGCAAGCCTCTTAAGCTGGGCTATCATGTCGGCAACCCAGCAGCTAGAAAATTCTGAATTTCGTTGCGCACCCTCAGCAGCTTGAGACTTTTTCATCCCCTTCTCCGCTTGTTGCTTGACCATCTGTCACACCCAAAGTTACATATACAAATGCTTGGTTATGGAAATTGAATTCAGGCCAACTTAGAGGATAAACTAGATCACCATTTGGGGCAGAAAGTGCAAAGTATACCCGATCAAATGGAAAAAAAAATTGAAAATCATCTTCAAAACATGCTGTAGATAATTAGAAATCCATTACAGGATAATTGCTACCCCGCCGAGTCAGTCTACAAATCCTAAAGACTGCTCCACAAAACACCAACACAGTTTGGGATTTGTGTCGTGTTTAACTCATCACCATCACCCGAGGAGCATGTTTACACCACAGAAATATTCATTTTCTACAGCCGAGCTTAGGCTCTGGAGAACAGAATTGAGACGGGTTTATGAGCTGATTTAACAAGTCAAACAACCCGCTCGAGTGCACTAGAGAAGCATACCCTAACATTAAACACCCAATTTCAATCTCTCACTGCAAGCCAATCCTGCGCCTGAATCGCCAATCGAACTTTTTCATCCTTACTCATTTACATATCGAGTTCCATTCCATACCTTTGTATTCACGATCACTGGACAATAGGCAGTCGAATCTGGCATCAATCGCTGGATTCCCTCGGCAGAAAACACGAATAGCAGCACCAGCTACTTCGTTTCAATCGAAGTTCTAATGCCACCCCACGTTCTCGCTGTCGCTGGACTCTCTCTCTCTCTATCTCTCTGTCTCTCTCTATATATATATATATATGTGGAAAAAAATCAATACTACTAAATACACACAAGGGTAAAGTAGTCACTGCAGTTGCCTCAGTACAGGTACAGTATTCCGATTTCACTTATTTGATATGGCGTCCACCTACCGTGAGCAACCACCGTTGAGTACCATAAGCAAATCTCTCATTTTTTTCGTGTGTTTTTTTCGATTTCCAACGCCGCTAACACCTCCGTAGACCCTCTCATATTCATTGCTAACCTACATCACCCTCTCCAACACGTTAATTTTAAGAGAATTCATTATTTATTCTTCACACGTGGGCGACGTACCGATGCGATGATTTTCTTAAAAATTAACGTGTTGAATATGATGATTTATTTTAGCAATAGATATGAGAGGGTCTACGTAGGTGTTGGCGACGTTGGGAATCGAGAAAATGCCAAAAAATGAGAGATTTGCTTATGATGATCACGGTGTTGTCATGGTAGATGGGCATCATAGCAAATCTCTTTCACTTGTATTACTAAATGTTGATGGCATATCATATGAGAAAGATGCATCATAAACCATGATTGATTTCACGTATTTGATTTCACTTGATTTTTCTAACCTTCTTCTTCGAAAGCCGTCGATGATGAGCTTCGAGCATCTCTTTTGCACAAAATACGTAGATCTTTACTAGTAGCAGTCATCAAGTATGGCCTGGGACTTGAAATGAATCGAACGTAAATAAATCTGAAACATCCGAAATTTACCTAAAAAACTTGGCCTTTACTACCCAGGGGCGGGGCATAGGCGAGCTCATGATTTGGGACATATCCGAAATCGATATTGAGATAAATCGAACTTCATCACGTTAAATAATCGAAACCATCTCAACACATTCAAAACTCGGCCTTTATTAGTCCTTGAAGGAAGGACCCTTGAAACTTGGGAGGAACTCATGATTTCGGGACAAACTCGAACATCGATTAGATGAATCTGTCTGAGAAACATCTCAACATTCACATAAGAATTTGATGCGTGTGACAGAACTTTTGCTTTCAGCATTCACTCACTGTTTTCGAGACTTTAGAAAACTTTGGTATATCCGTATTTTTTTTCCCATACAGAAGAAACGCAACAACTCCCCACGCGAAATAGGCAAAGTAAGAACGATGAATCATTTTTACAGTCACAGAATAAGCCAAAGCACACTGTTCCAATCCCTTGCCGATCCAATACCGTCCTCCATCGATGGTCAAAGGGAAACAGCAACGGAAGATCAGATGAAAACTTGCGTGTAATCAATCAGATTATTCAGTAGAAAATCGACCACTGCAGATTATAACAGAGGCTAATTACGTGCCGTTTCACAAACTTCGAATTAATCGGGCAAGAAGAAGCGAGCATGGGCATGTCAATTCGTAGATCAATGCTGGGATTAATGTTTTTTTCTGAAAACTGAGAGAGGCATCGATTTTTCTCTAGGGTTTTTAATGTATATATATAAGTTATAATAGAGTCGTGGTGATTATTGCCGTTGGGATTAAAGAGCTGTTACGTTTACGTATAAAATAAATAAATTCCGTTAGATAATCAGAATTCGAAGACGAACCGTAGTATAGGATTCATAACTAAAAGATTTCGCTAATTGGTATGCATGGAAAGACATGTAAATTATTAAAATCACTTGGGCTTCGCTTACGTGAAGCCAACCTCGTACGATGTTCTAATATTCGTGCAAGGATGACTTCCGTACATCGTAAAGTGAAAAAAAGAAAAAAGAAATTTAATACGCAGAATGTTGCGTTTCATCCATGGAATCAAAATCTCAGGATTTTGACTAGGCTTGGATAGAGACAAAGGGAAAACTAAATTCATCATCTTTGTCTTTTTACATGGAAGCCCAACTCCATCGCTGTTTAAAATAAAATCACTCATATATAATCTATATGAATCACAAAGAAAAAGGCAAAAGAAGGAAGAAACCCAAGATTCTAATAAATCAACGTAGGAGTAAGTTAAGCAGAGACATAGGAACGTCAAGATTCAAGATTCAAAACAGTGGCATAAAGAGAGAACATAAAACCTACTCAACATAATTAGAATATCTTGGATGAAAATGCACACGAAAATTGGTTAAATCCATCGATCTTTATTCAGGGAATGTTGTTGGGCTAAAAAAATTCAGGGAATGTTGTATAAATTTAATATTAGGGGAAATTATAAAATTAGGTCACTAAGTATACATGTTTTCGTTTTTGAGTCACTGTGTTTGGTAATTGCAAAAGTATGTCACTAACTTTTCATGTAAAAACAATTTTGGGTCATATTTTCAATTTTAGATCACTAAGAATATACTTTTTCGATTTTGGGTCACTAAGTTTACATTTTTTTCAATTTTGGGTCACTCATTTGGTACTAATGTTATAAACATAGTGACTTAAAATTGAAAAAAATGTAAACTTAGTGACCCAAAATCGAAAAAATATATTCTTAGTGACCTAAAATTGAAAACATGACCCAAAATTGTTTTCACATGAAGAGTTAGTGACCTACCTTTGCAATTATCAAACATAGTGATCCAAAACGAAAATTTGTATACTTAGTGACCTAATTTTATAATTTTGCCTTAATATTATATTTCACGTGCGGAGGCTTGAGGGTTTTCTTTTTTTAATTTGTTGTGAGCAGAATCTGAAACGATTACGCAAGACACATATGGTTTGATAAAGGGGTAGGATATATTCCCGGGATTTAAAGATTATTGGTTGTGTTCATATAATAAAAAAAAATATTTGCTGATCTTTTACATTATATGTATAACATATGCATGCTAGATGCATATAATAAATACCCCTTAATACCTCCAATAAGGTATTAGATAAAACTATCCCTCTCCTTAAGTTTAGCTATTCTCGACCCTGAATGACAAATTTACCCTTCATCTATAAAATATTAAATTCACTATACGGATAAAATTGTAATTGAACGCAACTAAACATAATACCATCCAAAATCATCTATCAAACATACCCTCCATTATTTATCCTAACTAATATCATCTCAACACATCCTCCCTACCAAACTGACTTTATAATATGAGAGTTAATTCATAACAAGTATTTTTGTACACTCACATGCTGTGTTATACAATAACTAGTATTTTTGCACGTGTGTTATACAGTAGAAGAGTAAAAGTCGAATATCTATGAAAAATATATGGGTGGTTTTGTTTGAATTTTAATATTATTATTTTTCATTATCAATTGACAAGCAAAAATGTGATAATTCCCAAGCTAAGGCTTAAAGCTTCATAAAAGAATAGATATGTATAGTCTCATCCTCTAAACAATCAAGGCATCGTGGCAACGAATCGACATTTCTCTCTCTAGATACGAACTTAAGTGTTCATTGCCTCAGTTCAAAATAAATATTTATAAGCCCAATAAGCACCATGAAGCCCATTAAAGAAGTCCAATCAATAAAAAATGAAGGAAAAAAGTGATGCGATACAAGTGAGTCCATTGTGAATATACAGTGCAAGATAATTTGGAGGAGAGTGTAATTTATACTACATCTGTCCCACTTAATTCTTTCCAAAAATTAGTGGGCACGTAAATTAAGAAACCATAATTTTTTAATATTATAATACACTTTTAGGAACTGAGAGAGAAAACTAATTAGTGAGCACTCAAATTAAGAAGCTTTTTTTAAATATAAATGGTAATTAGTTTAATTATTGGAATAATTTTTTATAAAAAGTAGAAATGAGAAGAATTATGCGGAACGCCCGAAATAGAAAGATGGAAAGAAATGAGTGGGACGAAGGAAGTATATACTAGTATTTTCTTGCACACCCGATCTGCATGCCATGTTATCTATATTTAATAAAGAAATCATAATACTAAAAATAGAAAGACAATTTTGGGAATATAAAAAATATTGTGTTAGTGGTTGGTTACACGAAGTTATATTGTTATTATCTATACTATTTTATAATTGGAGAGAGGGGGATACAAACCGTCAAATCAAAACTGATTTGGTCTGTATATCTATAAACTGCCGAATTTCAATTGGATTTGGTCTGTATAATAGAAACTGCCGAAATTGAATTGGTCTGTACAATAGAATCTACCGATTTGCAATTGGAATTGGTCAATTGTGAAAAAATGAAATGCGAGCTTGAACAAACAAGAATTACGTGGTTCGGATTGTTCTTCAATCCTACATCCACGGTGGTGAATCGTCTTTATCAATACGATCAACACAGACCTTTTTACAGAGAAGAAAAATGAAAGCTGAAGAAGATGAAAAATGAATGATAGATAGAACAGTGCTCATTTCGTATTTAAGCTAAACTGATCCACTTGCGCGCGTAAAGTCGTTCCACTCAGTTTTGTATGTAAAACGTCGTTGGCTTAAGCAGTTTTATAAGTGACCAGCGCCTCTTTATAACTCTTCTGAGAACACGTTTTTCCTTTTGATTGAACTTCACGCGCGTTCTTCTCTGCTTTAGTTATTTCTTTCTTCTCTTCCAGCACGACTAGATGATGCATGGATTCATGGTCACGAGCTTGCTTCAATATGCCCCCGCAAGATGGAAGGTAGTAATTCACTACTGACATCTTGAACAACAGTCTCTGTAACAAAGGACCTGTGAGCGGTTTGGTTAGAACATCAGCCAACTAGTCTTCACTCCTTACAGGTAGCACCTTAACTGATCCGATTGAGATATGATGCCTGATAAAGTGGCAGTCTATCTCGATATGTTTGGACCTCTCATGAAATTTTGGGTTTGATGCTAGCTTTAATGCAGACTGGTTATCACAGTATAAGGTAGGAACTTGCTGAACTGATATGTGCAATTCTTGAAGCAACTGTTTGATCCATAACATCTCAGCTACAGCTGAGCCTAAAGCCCTATATTCTGCCTCTGTTGAGGACCTAGATACAGTCGCCTGTTTCTTAGATTTCCAAGTAATGATGGAGTCTCCAAGGAAGGTGCAATATCCAGTTATAGACTTCCTTGTATCTTGACAGTTTGCCCAGTCTGAGTCAGAGAAGCCCCTAAGGTGTAATCCTGGGTTTGTACTCATGAATATTCCCTGTCCTGGAGTTGCCTTAATGTACCTGAGCAGGTGATGAGCTGCCCTAAGATGGTCTGATCTGGGAGAAGCCATGTATTGGCTGAGTTTGTGCACGGAGTAGGAGATGTCTGGTCTTGTGAGAGTTAAATAAAGCAGTCTCCCTACTAATCTGCGGTACTTAAAAGGATCTGTCAACAAGTCTCCCCCTTCTTTGGACAGCTTATCACTGGGGTTTATAGGTGTTGTCAGTGGTTTTGCTTCTAGATACCCGGAATCTGTAAGAAGTTGCAAGGCATATTGTCTTTGGGTAATGAGAATCCCTGCCGTGCTCCTTTCTACCTCAATGCCAAGAAAGAATCTTAAGTCCCCAAGGTCTTTGATCTTAAAGCATGTCCCCAAGAGGCTCTTAACTTGGTTTATCTCGTCAATGGAGGGTCCCGCCAGGATCATGTCATCTACATATACTAGTAGTATGACTAGATGATCACCTCTGCCCCTGATGAAGAGTGTGTGGTCCGAGTGAGTCTGGGTGAAACCAAATCTCTTTACTGCCTCTGTAAATTTCATATTCCATTGTCTTGACGCTTGTTTCAGCCCGTACAGGGATTTATGCAACTTACAGACCATTCGATTTGTCCCTGATCTGCTATAGCTCTTGTTGAATCCTTCAGGTAAATCCATGAACACTTCCTCTGTTAAGTCTCCATTTAGGAACGCATTGCTTACATCCAATTGTGCTAGATTCCACTTGAGCTTGGTGGCCAAAGCTAGGAGGATTTTGATAGTATTTGGTTTGGCTACCGGGGCAAACGTATCAATGTAGTCTACCCCCTCTCTCTGATCGTATCCCTTAGCAACCAGACGTGCCTTGTATTTCTCTATCTCACCATTTGAATTGTATTTGATCTTGTAGACCCAACGGCACCCAATGGATTTGGCTCCTTCAGGCAGTGGAGTAATTGTCCAGGTTTCATTCTCAGTGAATGCCTGATATCTTCTTCCATGGCTTGTAGCCATTGCTGTGATGAGGATGCCTGAGCAAAGCTCTTAGGCTCACTGGCCAGGGCAACATTTGTGACAAGGGCCTGGTATTCTGGTGGAAACTTCTGGTATGACAGTGTTTCAGATAATGGATGCACAACTCTGTGGCCTGAAACTTTGTTGCAATGATAGTCTTCTAGATAGGTTGGTCTCTTGCTTTCTCTGGCAGACCTTCTCTGCTGTTGCTGTGTCTGGGGCTGATCTTCAACATTTGAGGTGCTCTGTTCCCCTTGATGAGCCAGCTCCTCTTCATCATGATGACCATTGGAAGCCAATTCCTCTTCATTTCTCATATCAGAATCCAATACTTGTGATCTGGGCAGAACAAGCTCAGAGAAGGGGTCCCTATCTGTGGTAGCAGGTTCTGTTTTGTATGGAAATTCATCTTCTTTGAACTTAACATCTCGAGAAACAAAGATTTCACCAGTCCTTATGTCCATGACCTTGTAGCCCTTCATTCCATTTGGGTACCCAATAAACACGCACTCCTTGCCCTCGGGTCAAACTTCCTTCTAGCAGCTGCAAGAGTAGCACAAAAACACAAACAACCAAAGACCCGTAGTTGATCATAATTTACAGGTCTTTGGAACAGCAGTTCAAAGGGACTCTTGTTTCCTAGCATAACTGATGGAGTCCTATTTATGAGGAAGGTTGATGTCAACACACATTCGGACCAGTACTTTATAGCCAAACCAGATTGGAACAGCAAGGCTCTAGCTACGTTTAGTAGATGCTGATGTTTTCTCTCCACAACAGAATTCTGTTGTGGAGTTTGAACACAAGATAACTGATGGATGATTCCCTTGCTTCTAAAGAGTTCTAGGAGGTTGAATTCCTTTGCATTGTCTGACCTTACGGTCTTGATTCTACACCTGAATTGTGTCTCTAGTAATGCCAAAAAATAGGACAGGATAGAGCTAGCCTCAGACTTATGCTTGATCATAAATAACCAAGTGAATCTGGAAAAATCATCAACTATGGTAATGAAATATTGATGGCCAAGATGGGATGGAATATGAAAAGGGCCCCAAATGTCACAATGAACCAAATCAAAAGCAGCACAAGCAGTTTTACTATCAGTAGGAAATGAGTTCTTTTTCTGTTTTGCGAGTGGACAGATTTTACAATATGGCTTCTCTGAGCTGAAAACATGTTTTACTGAACTACCAAGCAATCCTAACACCTTGCTTGATGGATGACCCATCCTATTATGCCATAAAGCAGTGGAAAACTTATTCAGGAAAGTAAAGCTGTTTCTATTTAAGAGTTTGCTGGCAGGGTCACTCTTTATTGTGTATAATCCTTCCACCAGCTCACCCCTGCCAATCATTTGCTGCAAATGATCCTGCACAACAAATCCATTAGGGCCAAAGGAAAAATGATACCCCTGTTCATTTGCTAGGCAACTTACTGATATGAGGTTAAAATGGAATTGAGGCACTAAGAGCACACCAGTCAAAGTTATGAATCTGTTTATTACCACTGTACCTGCTCTGCTGACTTTTACCATTGTTCTATCTGGTAAAATAATGCTTGAAGTACCTATGTCATGTATGTCTGATAAAAGAGACTGATTTCCACAGATGTGCCGAGTGGCACCAGAATCTACCACCCAAGATCTAGTACCTGTGAGCTGAGGCAAGTTAACAGATAAACAAATACCTGAGTTTTTCTCTGCCTGTTGCCAGACTTCTGATGAAGCAGATGGCACAGTCCCAACAGATTGGTTGAATAAAGCCTTCAGGCTCTGCAGCTGGAATGGTGTCATCTGCACCTGCACCAAAGTATCTCCCCCTGAAGCATCACTGGTCTGGTTGCTTTGTTGCAGTGTCCTAGCAGTTGAGTCCACCATGGTTTGGTTAATTCTGGCCCCTTTAAACCTTAATCCCTGTCTAAACCCTGGTGGAAAACCATGCAGTTGATAGCAAGTATCAACTGTATGCCCCTTCTTGTGGCAGTGAGTGCACTGTGGCTTTGTGCCATCCCTTCTCTGATAGTGTGGAGGCTGTCTTGCAGGTTCTTGATTAGTCTTGGCTGCGAACATAGCCATGCTATTAATCTGAGCCTCACTGTCTTTCACTGCCCCTGAAGCAACTGCCCTCTGCTTCTCCTCTTGCACCAGCAGAGAGAAAGCTTTCTTAATTGAAGGCAACGGGTCCATTAGTAATATCTACCCTCTAACTTGCGAGTAGGAATCATTTAACCCCATTAGGAAGGTCAAGACATACTCTTCATTCAAGTAATCTTTGATCTTGTTGATACCTCCACACGTACACTGAGTTGGTGGTTGATAGTTACTTAATTCATCCCAGAGTGATTTCAGCTTAGTAAAATAGACTGAGATGCTGCTCGTACCTTGCACTAGGTTAATTAACTCTCGCTTGAGTTGGAAAACTCTTGGTTTATTTGTCTGACCGAACCTTTCTTCAAGATCCAACCAAACCTCCCTAGCAGATGAGCTGTACAAAATACTTGATGAAATGTCCCTCGAAACCGAGTTGATGATCCAAGAAATGACTACGTTATTGTTCCTCCTCCAAGCGCTGAGCTGATTTTGAGTGCCTGCCTGATCTTGAGGGTTGTCAACTGGCGGTAGAAGAACTCCATTAACAAATCCTTCCTTATTTCGCCCAATAAGAGCGATCATCATCGCTCGGCTCCACGTAGTGTAATTATCTCCATTCAATTGTTCGTGAATGAGTAATTGACCTGATGTGTCATTGTTGTTCAGAAAATAGGGGTCGTTGATTAGGACCACTGAGCTTGAAGAAGTAGAAGCTGATACTGTCGCAGCCATGGTGTTCGATTGAATGCTCAAGAATTCCCACTGATTTCAATCGTGCTCTGATACCATGTGAAAAAATGAAATGCGAGCTTGAACAAACAAGAATTACGTGGTTCGGATTGTTCTTCAATCCTACATCCACGGTGGTGAATCGTCTTTATTAATACGATCAACACAGACCTTTTTACAGAGAAGAAAAATGAAAGCTGAAGAAGATGAAAAATGAATGATAGATAGAACAGTGCTCATTTCGTATTTAAGCTAAACTGATCCACTTGCGCGCGTAAAGTCGTTCCACTCAGTTTTGTATGTAAAATGTCGTTGGCTTCAGCAGTTTTATAAGTGACCAGCGCCTCTTTATAACTCTTCTGAGAACACGTTTTTCCTTTTGATTGAACTTCACGCGCGTTCTTCTCTGCTTTAGTTATTTCTTTCTTCTCTTCCAGCACGACTAGATGATGCATGGATTCATGGTCACGAGCTTGCTTCAATAGTACTATTTATTACTAAAACAAAATTAGTGGGCCACGATCTCTATAATAAAAAGAAACTGCTCGACAAATTTATTTAATGTTATTGTTGCACATGCATCGAATGTGCACCAACTGCTAGTTTTATTAATTAATGAGAAATCTAAAAACCAAATCAATTTGGAATTGATGGTTTATATCCCACTCTCACTAATTTATATACAGGATAGATGCGACCCGCAAGGAAGTAATAGTGGGGTGATTATGACTTATGAAATAAATACCCACTAGGTAGAGAAAATCTGTCACAGATATATCCATGAAATGACATTAGTAGGTTCTATCCTTTCATATTATGTGTCGGCCATGAACAAATACATATTACGACCATAAGTCTCGAGGAAATAATGAAATGTAAGAAATTTTTATACGAGGAATCAGAGACCATATTCGGTGATTTCAGCGCATCGAAGCTAAATAAAAAGAGGAAACTAATATTAGGATTTGAATATCGCTTTTCTCAGTTCTCCTCGACAAGAAGAAAATTCAAACCCTATTAAAAAAAAGGTTACCAAGTAATATTATATTACGTTGAAAAGTTAATTTTGTTTTTATTCTCATGCGAGTTGGTATAATTTTCTCCTTTGTATTTATTATATACACGCCTTTTATATTAACTAGTTCTTTTTGCACATTCTATGTGTGTTTAAAAATATAATATATTTATGTTATTTCAGTTTTGATATTTATAACATTTAATATTTAATAATGAAATATAGTTTCTAAATATATCAAGTAAAAACTAATGTTGTGGGTATAGTTACAATAATAGAAATTTAGAAGTGAATTGATAACTTATTAAATTACAAATAGATGGACTAAATTTAAAATAAAATGGCAGACCAAATCGGCAGTTATCCACCATTACCCTTTTATAAATAGAATAGATTATAAGTGACATCTATCATCATTTCGATCACGTGAAAAGAAAAAATAAATTCATCAATCTTCACCATCGTTTTAATTAATTAAATCTAGGACTTATTATATACCAATTTAATATGCTGGAGATCAATAGTTTTAAATAACTACGAGTACCAACAGCTAACCAGAAAACAACACGCTTTGTGGGCTTTGAAATATTGTAATAATTCTTTGCTGGCCCCAAAAGATTTCACCTGATTTTTACCAAAGATTACAAATGCACCGACTATTTTTTTTTTCTTTTGTTCTTTTAAACAGCTGTTTTTAAATTGCGTGCTAATTTGATAAAAATTTGTATTGCTGTTGTTTCTCAATTGGCAGTAATTTCTTTTCAGGCGTGCATCGAAGAGGATTAATAATAATAGTATATGCAAGAGAGTATTTGCATACATATATGATATAACTCTTCGAATGATTAATACGAAGTCTTAATAATATTATAATATTCGACAACTAGCTATAAGTTCCGACCAACATGCAACGCAAATAAGTTCTTCCTTAGCTAATACGACATCGTATTATTTTTTCATTGTGGTCCTTCATTTTTTGCATGTCAACGTCTTTTTGCAATAAAAAGTCTAACAGACACAATATTTTCTGCCATTGGATAGAGTTGAGATTATCGAACCCAACCCATCAATTATTTCAATTGAGAAAGGAACACTCTCCTACTCAATTTTATTGCATCGAACAAAAATATAGACGTTATAGCTTCTAAATTTATATGCTCACTGTTGATTGTAAATTATTATAGTTATAATTCATCGGATCGATATGAAGTCTATGTAATATAACCGAAAAGCGTAAACTACACAGATTAGAAGTATAAATTCGACTGCACTATAAATATCAATTATGGAATATCGAAAGCATGAAAGCTTTAGATCTACGTTTGATAATTAAGTGCGACCAACTATCTATACAGTGCAATAAATGACAATATGGGTGATGATCGTAGGACCTTTTATCATAGGTCTATTTCATGGGTAGTTAAGGACATATATTTAAGTTGATTATTATTATTATTATTATTATAATTATTATTATTATGAATTATTGGATATGGACCAAAGCATGATATCATACGGAGCTAATCATATGAATTGGGTTTTTTCGACCAAACAGATATATCTCTTACACCATTGCTCAAATTTTTTATTTTTTTATCAACATTTCAAGCTTTAGAAATATGAAACTATTAAGAAACATGCCTAATCATTTCTAGATTGGGTTTGAATGATGAAACTGCACTTTCTTGAAAGGGGTATATTTTTATATTTAATGACGATTATTGCAATAATAGTCTACAATTGTAATCTTTAAGAGATATATATATATATATATATATATATATATATATATATATATACACTAGAGTATGGTCTAGGGCTACACGAATACCCTTAATGCGAGCATCATTTTAGTTCCATTAAAAGATTAGAGAGAATAGAGGTCGTCTCTAGATTTTACCTTAATCAACATGATAATAACCTTTAATAATATATGTGTGTAATTTGAATACCGTGTGTCATACACACACTCACACACATACATAAAGAGAGATATAGATATGGTGAGGAATTTATAATGATGAAGGTGGTAAGAAAGGGACCCCAAGTGAGTAAGCGACTAAGGAAACACAATTCCGAATATTGATCTCTTCGTCCTCGTAAATTCCATTTTGTTAATCATTACTTCTTCCACTAATCCCACTATTACTATTTTATTTAAAAAAACACATACAATTCCCATTCATAATAAATATTCAGTCTTCTATGTAAGTGATGAGTATGAAAAAGAAGTCAAATATGAATGCTCTTTTGTATAATTGGCATGCAAGGTTATCTCCATTGTTGCTTTAATGATCGACAGTGGAATAATCACAATAATATACACGTTTGTTTACTTTGACGGTAGGGACTTTAACGGCGTTAATGTTATCAACAAAGTTCTTTCGGCTTAAAGACGATCCAATAACGGAATCCACTCCACGGCGCCGATGATAAAAAGTTGGAGTCCCACCAAGTTAAATTAAAAGAGCGAAAAAGAAAAGGGAAATTTTATTTTTTTCCTATAAAAAGTGAATAAGTTAGGTTTGGTAGAGATGTAGATAGATAAAAAGAAAGGCCTGCGCTGCGTTAATTATTACAATACTTCACGTTTGTTCATCTCTTTAATTAATTCTATCTTACATTCGTTCTTATCCTTTTTTGAACATATATATTATTCCGTGACGTCAGCACATAGAGAATTGCCTTTTCTCTGGAAGTTCAGAAGATTGAATCCTAAATTCGATTATTAAACTAAGTGAGCTATGCAACCACTTTGCGATTGTGATTGAGTCACATACATTAATTGGATCTGAACATTTCAGAACTTAGTTAACTAATCTTTAATATTTTCGAATTAAATATTTATATACACTTATTACAAGAATGAGGGCAGGTCCTATGTTTTCCTGACATTACATCTCTTAAATTGAAACCATTGCCTCCCAACAGTTACTACAGCTCGAGTAACTTGTTGATCATGCGTGGGATTCAATCATAATTGAAGGCATGAAACTCTTTTATATATTAGAGATCTTGATAGTATATATGTGATTGTGATATTCCCTATTACCTAAAAGAGAAGAAATACTTAGTCGGGAAAAAAAGGAGACAGAGACAGACTCAATCAATGGAGTGATAATCCCATCTATTTCTTTTATCTTGTTAAACCAAACGAAGACCGAAGAATCGAATATTTAGTGGAGAACAGCCAAATTTTAATTTCAATCAAGAAACTAAGAAATAATAATTACGAAAATGAAAAGCCCACAAAACACTGACACAGCAGTTGCACTTTGTTCACTTGCTTATATATAGAGGTCTCTTTTAATATTAGCAGAAAGCCTCTCTGTTCTCTTTCACCTCTCTTTCTATTGAAAAAGAGAAGAGGATAAAAATAAATAACTATTATTCTGTTTTTACTGTTGTTGAAAGTTTGCTCCTTTTGAGGCCTACCCAAGTAATACCTTGCCGCCTTCAGTATAAATTTGCTATGATGAAGTGCATTTAAGTTCTTGGTGGCTACAAAGATTTTAGCTGCTACATACATATAAGATACAGCTGAAAGCTGAGATGAATTTAAATTCTGGGCTGGCATTTAATTACATGTCGTTTCTCAAGTCCATGTCTCTCTGTGCTCACTCTGCTTTTTTTCTTGTAAATGAAGAGTGATTGAATTCAACTGTCCACGCCTTTTGTTTTGGATTTTTTCTCAGTATACACAGAAAAGCTTCGATTTTTTTAGGAGGGGTCGTATCTCCATCGCCAGACTTGCTCTCTCTCACTCTCTCTCTCTCTCTCTCTCTCTCTCGAAAAGGGCTCAGTCACCAAAGGCAGAAGCAAGCAACAAGGTATCTCGGAACTTTAGATCTGTAGTTATTTAAATTTGTCGGGAAGCGTATATAATATGTATGTGCCTGGGATCTCGGGGTATTTTTTACTTCATTTCTCCTCGATTTTCACTTTTTTTTCATGTATCTTGTCTCCCCTTCAGACGGACGCAGCTTATAGGAAAGGTAAGAAAAAGGGAACGAAAACCTACGAAATGTCTGGTTAATGCAAGCCGAGGAAGCTATTGTCCCCAACATAAGCGAAAGCGAGCACGAAGGAAAAGATCAAGAAAACAACAACAACGTTGGAGGAGAAGAACAGTCTGTTTTCAGCGTCAGAAGCTTTCTATGGCATGGTGGCTCAGCTTGGGATGCTTGGTTCAGCTGTGCTTCTAATCAAGTACTATTTTTCATCATTATATTTTCATAAACGTCTCATCATCATTAGTAAAGATTCCATTTTTTTTTAAAAAAAATGTCTTTTTTTTTTCTTTCATTCGCAGGTGGCCCAAGTGCTGTTAACACTTCCTTACTCATTTTCTCAACTTGGGATGCTCTCAGGGATCGTATTCCAAGTGTTCTACGGCTTATTAGGAAGTTGGACAGCTTACCTCATCAGTGTTCTTTACGTCGAGTATAGGAGCAGAAAGGAAAAGGAAGGTGTTAGCTTCAAGAACCATGTTATTCAGGTAATAAATACTGCAAATCCATATATGCTGAAAACATAAATATTGCTAAAAACGTCTCCTTTTTCTTACAAGAAAACGTGTGTATATTTGCAGTGGTTTGAAGTGCTTGATGGTTTGCTAGGCCCATACTGGAAAGCTGCGGGATTAGCTTTCAACTGCACTTTTCTTCTATTCGGATCTGTGATACAACTCATTGCCTGCGCAAGGTCTGTGCTTTCTTTGTGTAGGAAAAAGATTGATTCTTTGGAGAAGAAAAAGAAAAAGGTGATTTTTTTTGTGGGTTTTTTATTACAGTAACATTTACTACATAAATGACCACCTGGACAAGAGGACATGGACGTACATATTCGGAGCTTGCTGTGCAACTACAGTCTTCATTCCTTCCTTCCACAATTACAGAATATGGTCCTTCTTAGGGCTTGGGATGACTACTTACACGGCTTGGTACTTGACCATAGCAGCCTTAGTCCACGGACAGGTAAATTAGTTAACTCGTTTCATTACACTATAAGCTCATCATTTCATTCTATTACAAGCTCTCTTCTTTTTCTCTTTTCTTCTTTTCATGTCTAGGTTGAAGGCGTTGTCCACTCGGGCCCTAAGAAGTTAGTCCTCTACTTCACCGGCGCCACCAACATCTTGTACACGTTCGGTGGCCACGCCGTCACCGTGTAAGTTTTTATCTAGATTCGCCTTCGAAAAATTTCCGCGATTGATAGATATATTTGTTGGTATATCAAATTCGGTGTGTGACCTGCATATAAGCTTAGCGGACTAAATTTTAGAATGAAATCCATTTCATTGTAAATTGATTTTAGTGACAAGTATATATAACTTGGAAGACTACTCCACTTATTGCCAGCCAATTGATTTTATAGCAGGATCCATTTATGGGTCTGATCTAAAGTGGTTCTTAGATCTCCGTCATCTCTAACGTTTCGAAAAAATAACGATTTGTCGATTCAGGGAAATCATGCACGCCATGTGGAAGCCCCGGAAGTTCAAGTACATCTACTTGTTAGCCACTTTGTACGTATTCACCCTGACAATCCCGTCGGCCTCCGCCGTTTACTGGGCGTTCGGCGATCAGCTCCTCAACCATGCCAACGCTTTCTCCCTACTCCCGAAATCCCGCTTTCGAGACGCCGCCGTCATCCTCATGCTCATCCACCAGGTTCCCCGTCGCCAAGAATTTCTTATTACATCCGACGAATAATAATACTAATAATAATAATAATAATGGATCTATGTTATAATTGCAGTTCATCACGTTTGGATTTGCATGCACGCCGCTTTACTTTGTGTGGGAGAAAGTGATCGGCATGCACGACACACGGAGCATATGCCTTCGGGCTCTGGCGAGGCTCCCAGTGGTCGTGCCCATATGGTTCTTGGCCATCATTTTCCCGTTCTTCGGGCCCATCAACTCAGCCGTCGGGGCTCTGTTGGTCAGCTTCACCGTCTACATAATCCCGTCCCTCGCCCATATGCTCACCTACCGTAGGGCCTCCGCTCGTCAGGTATATATATGTTTAGAGAAATTTTATGGTGCTTGAGCACCTTACGTGGCCACCTCCGATGTGGTGTTGATCGGTGTTAAATCAACGTACCATATCAACATAACATTGATTGAAATATACGTGGATTTGATTGACACCTCTTATACTGATATGACATGTTGATCTGGCACCGATCAACGTAACGTAAAAGGTGTTCACATAATGTGCTCATAAGATTTCCCTATGTAGTTACATATATATATATATATATATATATTGGTATTAGAAACCGCGGACTTCATATTAGAACCAATCGGCGTTATTGTTGTATCCATTCTTGAGTATTTCCTTTTTTTTTGCGCTTTTAGAATGCTGCGGAGAAGCCACCGTTTTTCATGCCGAGTTGGGTGGGTATGTACTTGCTGAACGGGTTCGTGGTGGTTTGGGTATTTGTGATTGGGTTCGGGTTTGGTGGGTGGGCGAGCATGACCAATTTCGTAAGGCAAGTCGATACGTTTGGGCTATTCGCAAAGTGCTATCAGTGCAAGCCTCCTCCGCCAACGCCTCATCATTGATCGGAACGTTTTTCTCTTCCAAGTAGTTGTTCGCTTTCTTTTTATTGCATGGAGAGAGCTTTGCAAAATGTGTTCTCTTCTCTTCTTACATGTGCGTGTTGTGTGTGATTTTTATGATTTGTTGTTATTATTATGGTGTTTGTTTATAAGGTTAGGTTGAGGTAGCAGCTATGCGTGTTTTCTATTGCTTTTTAATTGTTAACTATTCACGATTACAATGTCGAATATCAGTGTTTTAAATTTTAATTATTCAGTTGTGATGGGATGTAATATAGTGCATGTGTTCAGTTTTGGTTTGAGACGAAGGAAAGGTATTTTGACTATGCGGTCTATACAGGTATGGGCGGTAGGCCCCAGCGATTAGAAGTTTATCCACATGGGTCGCAAGTTTGCGTCTTAAATTGTCACGTGGGACTGTTTCTTTTAATCTCTCTCTCTATATATATATATTTTGATGGAAATATGAAAAGTGCGTGAGTTTACATCATATCACATGCATGGCAGCATGGGTGCACCATGAACATGCATGAATCCCATGACTTGTCTTCCCCAAACATGGAATACATAGAAGCTGCATTTCTCTCAAAATTTCCAAGTTCTTAGTTCTTCTTACCTGTTTTGCCTTTATTGTTGTCATTTATTATCTCTACAATGGATATGCTATAATGCTATTGGGCCTTGATAGATTCGCTCTCGGCCCATTCATCATGCCTCCCTCGGCCCACAAAGCCTTTTTCCTATCCGATGTATAACTATCAACACTCGATCAAATGACATACTTCGCGAATTTCGTCCAACATCGGTAGTCAAAATCTCAAGTAGATTTGAACTGATACCTTTTATAGGGGTGTTCACGGTTGGTTCGATTCGGCTTTTTATAATTTCGGTTCGGTTTATGCTTAATCCGATATTCGAACCGTTTTAATTTGGTTCGGTTCGGTTTTTTGCAATTCGGTTAGGTTTTTCGATTAGGAATTTAATATAACAAAAAATATTATGAGCTGAAAATACATAAAACAATTTATAGTTATTAAGAAACAAAGAAGATTTATCGAACATGACATGTAAGAAAAACAATTCAAAGGTCCGAAAAAAAAAAAACAACATAAAAATGAAAATATAACCAAAATATAAAAACGTTCATCTGAAGATACTACAAATTATTTGCGAGAAAAACAATATTTGATTGCTCAGGGAAACATTCACCTAAAATGAAAGAAAGTATAACAATGAAATTATATTTACTGTGTTGTTTACGTTATGGGAGAAAAACAAATTATTTTTAATATTATTCTATTTTTAATGTAGTATGATAATTTCGATTCGGTTTTTCGATTTTCAGTTTACGTATGCAATCTGATATCCGAACCATTTTAATTTGGTCCGGTTCGGTTTCTTACAACTCGCTTCGATTTTTTTCGGTTCAGTTCTTTTCGGTTCGGCCAGTTTTTTCGGTTTTATCCGAAGTTTGAACGCCCCTAACCTTTTATAAGAAATATCACGACCCAATGATCAAGCCCATCGAGCCCTTAGGACCCAAAGATCTCATTTAGTCATTCCTGAATCACAAAATATACCAACGAATATCAACTAACATAATATTCATTATTCTGGGAATATATTGCGATGAAGATCGTTATATACGTAGAACACAGACAATCCGAATGCTCGGGATTTTGACACGACAAAGACAAAGATTGATGTTTCGTTTCCAAGGCACGTCGAATAGGGAGTCGAAATTATTACCAGAATCTCTGCTGTACATTTCTTACTACTCTTCCATCGACATTGCCGAGGTAGTCGAGATTTGATGAGTTAATAGCTGTTAGGGTTCAAACGACGTAGACTAATTACTATAAGTCAATCAAACTATATAAAATCCAATAAACATTTACCAGACGTAAGCGACCGAACTACTATACGGGCACAACCGTTTAACGTTATTACACGCAAAATGTGCAGCAAAAAAAAATCCAAGACTATATATATATATGCACAGAGAATCGACTTCAACGAGAATGAGAATCGTAAGAAGCAACCACAGTAGGACATGGAGTAAGTAGAGGCAAAGATTCGATATACATAAATAACCTCTTTCTATCTTCGCTCGAGATTTTGGCCAATTCCACCACGTCGCAGCCGCTCGTGTAGATCCATAGCTCGCCGGAGTTTACCCTCTTCAGACAACCTCGACAGAATGGGCACGACTGAGATCTCACACGCCTGTCAAAGATGATGTAATAATCAAGAAACAAAGAATTAAAGCCATACGTTTATTTGGGGTGCAATGCAACGTATAGATAGAGAGGCTTAAAAACTCGCCAGGCTTTATAGCACTTCATGCACATAGAATGGCTACAGCTCGGCAGAACCACTTTGGTGCTGATTGTCAGGCAGATTCCACACTCTTTCTCCCTTTCGACATCGATTTCAGACAGCTTTCCCTTGACGCTATCTTCCCTTGTCGAGTACTTGGCAGAGCAGAGCTCTCTCTGTTTCCTCTCTTCCGTGTCGGTGATTCCTCTGTGGAGCTGCGCCAGCGACGGGAATATCACGCCTGGGCCCACGAAAGAAGCGGAAAATGAATGTTAGCGATCGAATGCTCATAAGTCCTAGCTCGATATTTGGATGGATGGATGGAACTCACCGTAAAAGTTCCTCAAGCTAGCTTTCCTCTCATACACTGACATGCTTGTTCTACCATCCTTGAACGTCTACAATCGCAATCAAATTCACCAATGTTGATAATTGAGTTAATTTGTATGAATATCATAGAAGAACAAACACAAACCTTGTAGATAAGGACTCTGATTAGCCCTAGGGCGCCAGCTAGGCAACAGTCGGTCCATCGAACAAGGAAGAGGAAAGCTTGTGCGCAAGGGCTGTATGATAATCTCATCTGATAGTAAGTACCATCGTGATCAAGTGGATACTCCGAAGCACTGTGTAAGATCTCAGATCAGAAATCGAAGGCGTTTTCACCATTATCATTCAAATGAGTGATGAAGCGAAAAAAGAGGAAAGCTCAAAACAAATCCTACATAGAAGAAACAAACACTGAAATTATAGAAGGAAACGTCGTCATACAGAGTATTAGCGTGCTGAATATCGGCTTCGAGTGCTTTCAGAGAGTCCTTAAACGATTTCCTCATCCTCGATTCTCCCCAATTCCATTAAAAATTTCAGATTTTCTCCTCCTTCAATCAAACCCCGCCGCCGTACCCTAAAAAACCCGTGAAGAGAAAATCACAAAAGCTCGCTATTGCCAACTCTTTTCCTCGATAAAAAGGATTGAAACTTAGCTGCTAAAATGGAAGAAATTTTGCTATCGCAAATCACCACACCGCAAGGGATTGCAACACTCTTGGAGTGCTAGCTTGCTTGGAATACACGTTTTAACCTCTATCTATATATATACATGTATACGTATATCATCAGTATTGGGTTTATAATTTCATTGTTTTAGAAAAGATATGTAAACTTTATTTTTATCAATTTATAGGTTTTGCTAGAAAACGAAATTAATTATATGAGATTTTATTTTCTCTGAAAGATTGAGTGAGATGGTTTTGGAGTTAATGAAGACAACTCAACTCAACGACCGACGACAACGACGTGTAGCCACTGTACAAAGCGTCACCATGCAACATAATACGCACAAATATATACATATCAATTATATAGGAATAATACGCACGGATATATATATATATAGGTAAGTGAAAGAAAAGGATAGATAAAACAATTTAGGAGAAGATTATAATTTAACAGGAAGGTATAGGATAGATAATGGGATATAAACATATGTATATCATAGCTACGTCATTTTTAAATAAATAAATGCAAGTTGTTCAACAAAAGCAACTATTATTGCTCCGAAGAAGTGCAAGTTATTCTAAGGTTGTATGACAATGAAAAAAAAAGGGATACCCTTTTTTCCATCAATTCTCTGGTTATTCAATTCGGACTCGTATCAAATCAACATGTGAGCTAACTAGCAAGCAATTAGTTTGATGAGACAAACTGCATCAAAACTTGGAACTATTTTCCATAAAAGAATATCAATCTTAATACACTTATGTCTAAAACAAAAACATAGTAATGCCCAAAACGCATTTGCAGATTCAAGAACTGACCAAAACATCTGAAACTACTGTGCTTTTTAGTACCTCAGTAAGATTAAATAGAGTTGCTGCCATTACTTTTCTCGCCTTCCTTTCGATTCTGATCTACGAGCTTTTGATATTCTTTCTCAGCAGCTTCAATGAGACGCTTGACGCTATCGAAGGTTGTTAGCCTTATGCTGCAAAACAACAAAGCAATATCACATTATTCACTTCCATAAAACCTCTCGCGGAAAAAAAAGCTTCAATTCGTAGAGTGAAACCTGCTGTTGGGAAGCGTTTTGATTGCGTTTGGAACGAATCCCCTGTAGAGTCCCGATATACCATCACGGGCCACTATGCCTGTAAGAGATGTCACATATTTCGATCATCAAAATGCTACGAAGTGTGCAAGAAAAATAGCAACATCAAAGCGTGGAGAATATGAAAAGGTTGAGCTATTTCCTGCATCTCATAGCCGAAAATTATACCTGGAATAGCGTCCAAAACTGTAGAGTAAGGGCTGCCCTTCATTTGCATCTGTCGTCGAACTGTGTCCAATGGATAGCACATGACTGTTGCTACTGTGGCTGAGACCAATGCTGTTAGCATTGATGTTTCTGTCCTCTTTTGGTATTTTCGGGAAGAGACTTCTTTACTCTGTGGTGGTGTTAGAAAACGGACAGAAAAGTTTGATAGGCCATATAAGGGTACTGGGAGAAAAATCAAAGAAAGCTCACAAGTCGAAAACACAGAAGTTGACTGCAATATAAGGAGCAATCCCAATGAGAGATGGCCCTAAACCATTGTAAAACGATGCAAATCCTTCCTCTTTAAGCATGTTTAATGCAACCTGCAAAAAGTTGACGTTAGCAGTGTATTTGCCATCATAAAAGCAAAATGCTATGGGACATAACAGCCATACCTCCGTCATTGTCTTGGATCCAGGTTCAACAGCTAGCCTCAATCGGAGTACATCAAGAGGGTATGTGACCTGATTATTCGAAAAATATAGACTTTAAAATATCAGGATTTTGGGCAATCATACGAGCAAGTGCAAATAGAAAGAACTTGAGCTAAAAATATATGAACAGGCCATTCAATATAACTGTCTCCCTTTTAAATAAAACTCATCGTTAATAACTTCTTAGTGCATCAATTTCGTTCTTCAACTTACAAAAGTAGAAGTCATGCCAGCACAAGCACCTGCTGCTAATCTTCCAACCACAGAAAGTTCCCCATCCTCTCTTCGGAAGAGTTTCTGATAATTTTCTAAGTAATGAGTAATCCTAATATAATGCTCTGAATCGTTAAGTATCCAGCTTATTTGTTACCTTGTATGCTTCATAGGCAAAAAGCTGAACCGCGCTGTAAGGTATGACTCGGATCACCTAGATCATCAAACAATGTAATAAGCTTTCAGGGACTTGTTCGAAATCAAAATCCCACATGAAGATTCTAGTTTACAGATAAGTTTTCGTAAGAAAAAACAAGATGTCACACCTGAGGGAGGTTTCCTTTCCAGTACCCTTTTATACCTTCTTCCTTTCCAATGAATGCCAATGCCTTACATTCAAAAAGTTCATTCGATAGTAATTTTGTTAGAATCGGAATTCATCAAAGAGACATGTATAGAACAACATCCAAGAATCTGATATGCCAAAACACCACAGACGAAACTGTATCAGCAATCTAGGATTAACTAAAGATACCTCAATAAATCCAATACCCTTCTTGGCACCTTCATGTGCAGCTCTAAGTCCATGGGTCTGCAGTAAATAAGAACGGTTATAATCAAATTAATCAACTAATAACATCTTGCAAAAGAAGAACATGAATCCCAGTAAAGATCCCTCTCCGTTGAATCTATTCTCATAAGAAGCACATCGTAAGCAAGTGCATACAAATGCATGCGTGGCACCGAGTTCCACAAGTCAAATGATTTGCCAAGTCAAAGGATTTACCCATAAGCAAAACAACCATTAAACTGTTCAGTATAATATTCCAATTTGACCTCTGAATATTCGACTCGCCGTTTCTGATACACCTTTTACCGTTCCAAATTCTTTTTCAACGACAGCACGGTATAGTTCTGCCTAACCCATTCCGATTCGAACAAACAATTAATTAATTAAATTATCAGAAAGTTCAAGAATTAGGAACCTGCATAAGCAGCTTGACGCGGTCCAGCGGCGCAATAACAGTCTTAGCCGCGGCTCCAGCGACGGCACCGGCGGCGAACAACGCAGCGTCTTTCGGAACCAAAGCTAAGGTGGCCAACGGATGATTCAGAAGCTGAGCTGGCGTAGGCGCAAATTCCTTCGTCTTTTCCTCTCCCTTCTCTACCACCGATACCGACGCGAAATTGCACCGCATGCCACAGGTAGCGGGGCGGTTCTCAGACGAGCACGGGTCGAATCCGCACGTCGGGTCAAGACCCGGAATTTTGCGACGCACCAAAGCCGTGTGAGTGCTGGGCATTTTGGTTGAGATAAGGTAGAAGAGTTTGTCGCAGGGAGGAGTGTGTGTGTACAAAGCATAACATAGAGGGAAGGTCTAGGTGGGATATATATTTTAATCATATATATTTTCTTTATTTTTCCTGAAAAAATATTCTTTTTTGTTTTCTACAAAAATTATTTATTATTTAGAGGCATCTTCCCTTTTATTTTATTTTATGATAAATTTATGGAATCTTTACCCATAAATACCCATTTGGTAAAAACTTGTAATTTAGTTGTAACGCACAGACCCCCGTCCAAGGCGCGACAGCCGCCGCGTTTATCAATAAACGCGATGCTCGATATCAATATCACGCATTACGAATAAAAATCACACAAAAGAAACTACAACAAAAGTCGATGAAATATATATATTCATATATCGGATGAGGTTTTAAACTGTATAGAACCGTTAAAAACCTCGTCCAATGAAAGATTAGATACAAAAATATCTACCCGAAAGATATACTCTGCCAATGAATCGCCAAAGTAAGTGAAATGTAGAATACCAAAGTAGAAGATTTGGCAGCGAAAACACGAACGGTAATGGCAAACCTCCAAGCAAAAGATAACGGCCTAGAAGGAAAAATATATATATATATATATATATATATATGTGGGGTGAGCTATAACATCTAAGTTTGGCCCATTTACTTTATATAAATATCAACCCATCTCAAGCCCAATTAACTCTCAACCCAAAATCTATATCTCTGGTATGTTCCTTTGATCATATCTATCTCTTCAGTTCTCTCTCACGTATAGAAAAAAAAACGAGAATCAGGGAGCCATGATCGAATATGTGAAGATAGTTGTCCATGGGTTCTTGTATCAGTTACGACTTCATAAAGGCGAGGGAACATTATTCGAGGGCTCGAGGGCAGTTTCTGTTGGGAAACCCCGGGTGACCCGAGGCCTCTCCCCGGACACAGCGGAAGTATTGAATGGGTCTCCCAGGTTCCCCGTTGGAACGAGTGAATTTAAAAAATTTCCTCGTTCCCGCCACAAGACCAAACTCGGTATAAAGAAAAACACGCATGTATACACGTATTAAGGTTTAGAACATTACCCTCGTCGCGAAGATCCTTAGCTCCCTAGCTCACGAACTGCACCGAAGAGAGTCACGCCGACCCCGTGAAGTACCACAAACCAACACCACCCCAAAGATGGCTAGAGATGGTGTGGAACGTTGTGTAGAGATGTATATGTATGTGTGTGATTTCTAAAACTCACAAACAATTAGGGATTTCTCAAAGATCACCCTAAATGCTCTCACTTCTCTCTAAAACTCAAAGATAGAGTGAGAAAGAGCTTAATTCAAGTTATAGACGAAATTCTCTAAGAAAATATATTAAAAGTCCATTTCCAAACCAAGAAAATGACTTTCAATTTAATCTAAATGAGATCATGTCCTACATGACTCAAAAGGTGTTAGATTCCCTTTTATTATGTCACTAAATGACCTAATAATGTCCCATATGTCTAACATAAGAACAAGGATCGAAATTGGATTAGGTTTGGCCAAGAAAATGATGTTTTGATGCGCATTCACGGCCTCAAACAAGCTTGTCACGGCCGTGACTCATCATTGGACATGTTCTGCCACTCGTCACGGCCACTGTCATGGCCATGACCACTGCTTTGAGGCCTTCACGGCCTTGGCAATGAGTGTCACGGCCGTGACACAGTCGGGCACCATTTTTGGTCGCCACTGCCGGTCGTCACGGCCACGCGCAATGTGTTCACGGCCGTGACTCTTTGACAGCTTTGCGGCAGTTTCGTATTTCGATCCGATCGACGGGTAAATGATGTCCGATTGACCTGAAATTTTACCATAGTTAAAAGACTCATCAATCTTATTCTGACCAAAGGGATTCTCAATCCGAGGTCTATATTGTGAGATATGAATTTTTGAAGCTACTGCAACTTTGCAGATGGGCTTCACAACCATGACAAGCCTTGCTTGTCATTGTGAACCCTATTTACGCTTCAACTATTACCATTTTCGTTCCGTAAATATCCTTCCATGTAAATATAGTTTCTAAAACATATATTTAATATTTTATTAACGTCTCTAAGTCCGTTAAATTAATTTACATCTCATATTAGTTAGGCACTATCACAGTGATCATTTTTAAGCCCGACTCTCTTGGTTCGTCTCAACCCGGCAAGGGAGGAATCCAAGAAGTTGGTAAGCGCCTAGCGAATCCCGCGGTACCAAATAGATCCCGTGTTGAGTACGATCTTCTATCTACGAACCAACTACAGATTATTGTCGTACGTATAGACCCTTCACAAATGTCCCTATCGAGTGAGAGTCATGGTTACGTCAAACTCGCTAGACTCGACTCTATGACTAATTCGTGACTGGCGAAATTACTAAACTGCCCTTACGTTCCACGTAAGTCAGTTTATAGCTTCGGCCGAAGACTTCGTAATTTCCCGTCCCCGAATATGCATAGGACATATATCTCAGTTACTAACGAGATAGTGAATCCCTAACGTTAGTCTAAGCACGGTAGTTACCCTTTGTTGTCAAGACCGCATGTCGCCGCCGACCCATGTTCGTTCCCGAACAAGGTGGGCCTAGCAAACTAGTGACATTTCAAGACCCCAAAGTCAACTCCATCAAAAACCCTTCGGTCTAAGGTCCACGCACACTACTATAGTCAATCGATCGATCATTGACGCTACCCAGAGTAACGATAAGGCCCATGTGATCGTCGATTGCGAGTCGTGTCCAAGTACAAGTTAATCCCCTGATTCAACTTATACCAATGTTACGACATCCCGCTTCCCAAGCGAATGACTGGCACAACCATATAAGAGTCATCAACAAATAAGTCGTAATTGACGCTCAGTCACCCTACTGAGGTCTAAGACTTATGGACTAATTTAATATCGGAGAATAATAGCTCACCGGTGCCCCTCTCTCACCCCATGAGAATCGGTGAATAAACTCACGATATATGGGATTTATTTATTTGCCGTCTCACCGGATGCCTAGTAAGACTTTATGGGTAAATAAATAATATGCCTTGAATAAATTATAAAGTATAAATTCCATTAATACGTATAAGAATACATTATTCAAATACATAACGAATAATACATCGATTATTAAATACATGCCCTATTCATTACATCCTCGAATGGCATTCCGAGGGCACATCCCCAACAGTTTCGGGTATTGGGAAACGCTAGGATTTGAAACGGTGAGTGGGTAATACGAGGACGCCTTCCCTCACGGGACGTGTGTACCTCGTCGAGTCGTTTTATTTCGTCGTTTTACGTCATCGTCTTATGCATTGTTGTGATACCGTGGGTATTTGCGATAGTGAGCCTTGTCGGCTATAGGATGTTTATGTTTGTGGTGGTCGAAGAGTTTTGGAATATATACACTGCTTTGAATTGTGTTGACGGTTACACGGGGCATCACGTGGTGTGATGACGTGTTACTATTTTATGTCTTGAACTTACTAATAGGGGGCCTTGTCGGCTATAGATCGTGCAGTCTTATTGTGATTGACGAGTTCTGGTCATATGTGCGGTTTGTGAATCGGGTCAGGATCACGGGGATACCTGACGTGTTGGCACGTCATGGTCAGATATTATTGAGTTGATTGGTTGCTTTGTGGATTGTTGGTTGGTCTTGTTTGTTGCATACACTTGGTACCAGGTTCTAAGTAACCCGAATGGCCACGTTCGGGTGAGTGCAGATTGGCAAATCGAGTAAGTAGCCCGTGGCTTGGCACACCCGGGTGAGTGAGGCCCAGCGATTGCACCCTTCCAGTGCCATGTATTGATTTGATATTGATTATCGTTGAAGGGTGATCTCTGAGGAGATTTTGGCCAACGTCACCGTGTATGTGTGGTACATGCATGTTATAGTTGTTGATATGTCAGTTTTGAGTCCACGGTCTAGAGGTGACGGACTCGGACAGAGCTCAGTGCGAGGGAGGAGCTGGCTATGTGATTACGTGGATTTGATGACGTATTTGATACGTCTTGTGATAGTCAGTGGTCGTTTTTGGTCTCGTATGAGTGGTGGAAAATGTTCTTTTGTAAATGGAGTGGTCTATACATTTGAATTGTTATGATTTCATAGTAAAGGGCGCAACTTCCGTGAGGGATAAAGTGTGTCCGTATTATTTTCTCACTGAGCTTTGCTCACTCCATCTATATATATATATATATATATATATATATATATATTCTGTATATTTCCTTCTAGGTCGTTGTCTTTGCTTGGAGGTTTGCCAATGTCGAACGTCGTTTCCGCTGTCGATTCTTCTACTTCGGTATTCCACATTTCCTTTACATTTGCGGGTCCATTGGCAGAGTACATCTTTTGGGTAGATATTTGCGTACACATTCTTTCATTGGTCGGGGTTTTGAATGATTCTGTACAGTTCAAAATCCCATTCAATATAAAAAATATACTTTTCAAAGACTTTTGTTATAGTTTCTTTTGTGGGATATTTATTCGTGACGTTTGAGTTGATATCGAGCCTTCCGTTTATTGGGAAACGTGGCGGCTGTCGCGCCTTGGACGCGGGTCGGGGCGTGACATGAGCAAACCAATAGCTCAGTGAGAAGATAATACGGACACACTTTACCCACACGGAAGGTGTGCCTTTTGACAAGAAATCATAGCAAACCAAACATATCGACTCTCCATTCACACGATAAAGATTCTACCACGAATAGGAGACAGATACGACCTCTGCTATCACAAGACATGTCGAATATGTCAACAAAGTCCACGTAATCACATAAACGACGCGTGAGTGGCCATCTCCTCCCTCGAACTGAGCTCCGTTCGAGTCCATCACTGTACTCTAGACCGTGGACCGTAAACTGACCTATCAACTACTATAACATGCATGTCCCACACACACACGGTGACGTTGGCCAAAATCTCCCCAGTGACCACCATTCGACGATAATCAATATCAAATCAACACATGTCATTATATAACACATTAAGGTACCATATAGTAATCGTATAGGGTACCGTATAAACACGTGATGTTGTACGCAATACACACATAAAAAGGTACGTCAAGACATATAAAATTAGTACAAACAGTAAAAGGATAACTATCTGTAAAAGTTTCTGACATAAGTATTGATTTGTAAATTTTTTACTCAATTGAGTATTTATCTATAGATGTCACTAAATTAGTTATGACAAGGGGCTTCTACACTTAAATACCTACATCAATAAAAATTAAACAGTTCAGTCCCATGTTAGTGTAATTTTTAACCTAGGTACCTAGTTGAATTTTATTTTACTTATAGGTACCTAACTGACGGATTTACCCCTAGTAGAACTGGTTTTTTACATCTCTTACCTTATTTCTTAATTCACGTTCGATCGCTCCTAAAAATGAGAAAAATATCTCACAGCCCCAAACCAAATCGCGCGATTGCTTGCCAGAAATCGACCCGGGTTTTCTTGGCTTCAGATTCTACGTCGTCTGTCCACTCGTTCGTCGTTGTATTCTCTTCTGAAATCGATTGGTAAATCATTCACAGTATTACCGTAAGTGGTCGCATTTCGTCACGATTAGGGTTCTTTTGTGCGTGTTTTTGGAATGACATTGATTTGTTGGTCGATTAGGGTTTTTTTTGTGCGTGTATTTCGTCATGGCTGCTTGATTTGGGTTTTTTTTGGAATGGATCGATTTTGGTTTTTTCGAATAGGGTCAATTTGTTGTGGTACTATATAGTATCTGCATTTGGTACCCTCTGTTTTGGCATATTGATACCCCTTGTATGAATAAAATGGTACTGCTTGCCAAAAGTGGTCGAATGGGGTCAATTTTTTTGGTACTACATTATCACTGCATTAGGTACTCTCTGTTTAGGCAAATTGGTATCCCTTATGTGAGTAAAATGGTACTGCTTGTTAACATTGGTTTTATCGACTGGGGTCAATTTGTTTTGGTACTACATTATCACTGCATTTGGTACTCTCTGTTTGAGAAAATTGGTACCCCTTGTGTGAATAAAATGGTACTACTTGTTAACTGGTTTTTTTGAATGAGGTCAATTTGTTTTGGTACTACATTATTATTGAATTTGGTACCATCTGTTTGGGAAAATTGGTACTCCTTGTGTGAATAAAATGGCACTGCTTGTTAGCAATGGGTTTTCCGAAAATGGGGTCAATTTTTTTTGGTACAACATCATCACTGCATTTGGTACCCTCTGTTTCGGTAAATTGGTATCCCTTGTGTGAACGAAATAGTACTGCTTGTTAACAGTGTGTTTTCGAAAATGGGGTCAATTTTTTTGGTACTACATTATCACTTCATTTGGTACCCTCTGTTTGGCCAAATTGGTACCCGTTGTGTGAATAAAGTGGTTCTGCATTTGGTATCTATGTAAGAAGACCGTGAATCCATAGTTTAACCGGCCCCTAATTGGCGACGTAGACTGCGGGGTGCATGCTTGTTTAACCATAGAGGTGTACGTTGTCGACACCCAAGAGAAATATGGCAAAGAAGTAAACATGGATGTGTATCGTGCTTCTATGGCTGCTCGCATTTTACGTGACGAGCGTAGTTGTATGCTAGATCTTTTTCAGTAAGTTTCTTGGATATGTTGTTAGACTCTTTGGAGACTGTGTTGTTTAGTTTGGTCAACTTATTTTTGAGTTGGGGATGGGACTGTTTGGAGACCTTTAGTTGTTTATGTTGGTTTTCTTTTGTACTGTGTTGTGTTGTTCTACGACAGTCCGTAATTTATGCAGTACCATATGTTATTGTATGATCGTATCTTATCTTTTACGTACAGAGTACCAGAATATGCAGGTTAACCGTACCTTATATATCGCTCATGAAGTACCTTATCTAATACCTTAAATTTACATGTAGTACCATAACCTGAAATTTTACAGTATCCATACGTTACATATACGGTACCCAGATATGCAAGCATATCGTACCGTAACGCTTACATATAGAGTACCGTAATATGCAGGTTAACCGTACCATTACGTAAATATATACCGTACCTTATATATCGCACATGAAGTACCTTATCTGTTGTACCATTACCATACCTTAAATTTACATATGTAGTACCATAACCTGAAATTTTACCGTATCCATACGTACTATATGGTAACCAGATATGCAAGTATACCGTACCATATCGCTTACATATAGAGTACTGTAATATGCATGTTAACCGTACCAGTACGTAAATATATATCGTACCTTATATATCGCACGTGAAGTACATTATCTGTTGTACACTAAGGTACCTTGTGTTTTACAGAAGGTACCTTATCATTTACCTTTATAGTACCATAACCTGCAGGTTTACCGTATCTATAATTACACATTTACAGTACCCGGATATGAAAGTATATCGTACCATTTGTTATACGATCGAAAAATAAGTACGTTCCTAATCGAATCACGTTGTCCAGATGTAGCACTCACCACATTATTCAAATTATGTTGTAGATGTTCTTGTTTGTATCCTTATACTATAATGAATCTTGGTATTCTAAGATTTAATTCATGCGTGCGGGGCCTAATGCACCGAATTTGATCTGAAACGTATTTAATACTATATATTACTGTTCTACGTTGGTTCGAGATGAAAAAGTAATTCGATCGACGTCGAAAAATACTAACCCTAGTATGACGTATCATATATACAAGGGACGCCGTACCAAAAATAGCTTTGTAGGGGTACCTAACGTTTTGTTTGAAGCGTACCAACTCAGACACGGTTGCAGTACCATAAATTACATATGACATGAAACATCTTATGAAAAACACCGACATGGCAGATAATGCTGTCTTTTATGATTTAATACCTTGTATGTCAGAATGTGTCCAGTCATGACAGAGAAAAATTTGGAAATCTGTCCACTCATGACAGAAAAACGTCATAAAAGTGTTCAATCATTACAGAAAAATGTTAGAAATTGTCTCTTCCTTTCTCCACATCAACATCTGCTGAAATGCTTCGTTTGTGATGAAAAATAGCCAAGTCTTAAATTCGAAGTCTTACTTTAATTTATACGGTACCTACTTCTGAAACGATACAGTACCCTATGTTGTACACTTAGGGTACCTAAATGACTTAAGTTACAGTACCAAACTTGCGTATATAAACGTACCAAATTGGCATATGTTACAGTACCAAATTCGCTTATATTACTACTATGTTGGCATATCTTACGGTATCAATGGTATATTACAGTACCAAATATGCATATTACAGTACCAACATGGCATATATTACAGTACCATAGTTGCGTATATTAACGTACTAAATCGGCATATATTACAGTACCAAAGTTACATATCTTACGGTACCAAAGCGACATATATTAGAGTACCAAGTTCGCTTATATTAGTACTATGTTGGCATATCTTACGGTATCACTGGTATATTATAGTACCAAAGTTACATATCTTAGGGTACCAACGTGGCATATATTACAGTACCATAGTTGCGTATATTAACGTACCATCGGCATATATTACAGTACCAAGTTCGCTTATGAAAGACTATGTTGGCATATCTTACGGTATCACTGGTATATTATACTACCAAACTGGCATATATTATAGTACCAAATCAGCATATAATTCGGTACCTAATTTGCATATCTTAGGGTACCAAACTGGCATATATTACATTACCAAATGTACATGTATTGCGGTGCCAAATGTGCATACATTACCAAACTGGCATAGGTTACGGTACCAAATATGCATATCTTAGGGTATCAAACTGGCATATATTACAGTACCACTGACAGTCATTACAGTACCAAATTTACATATATTATTGTGCCAAATGTGCATATATTACTGTGCCAAACTGGCAGTCATTACAGTACCAAATTTAGACAAAAGCAATTAGTCATATCCTATTTACACATTTGGAACGGAACTTTGGAACGGAACTTGATACTTTATTGAGTCATGCCGGGAATCGATATCCAACCACCTTCTTTGGAGGGATACGTATATATCGATAAGCGTCGTTGCTTCATTGATTAATAGTAAGGAAGACTCCCTTTTATACTCACACATTACAAATAACGTCCCGCCACCAACCGAGTTTGCAGACGCCATATTTTCAGATAATATGGCAACCTGTATAAATAGTACGGTGTATAGTTTAGATTGGTACTGCATAACTGGACATTTTGGTACCGTATAGGCAGGTTACTTGGTACGTAATATAAATACACAAAGATACTACATAACATACATGTCCAATAGGACTGTGTCGCAATATATTTAGGTACGGTAAAGCAACATACAATGGTACGTAATATTGATAAGAAATGGTACGTCGTAACAGTTATATAAAAAAAATCTGAAATCTCGATGGATTAGCCTCATTAACTATCAAATCCTAACATTCCACTCTTATATGGAGCTCTTGGATCGCATTGAACTCCCGGATTTTGGGCTAAACCTTGAACAAATGCGTGAAATCGATTAACAAAACCAAACCAAAAGAAAAGCTTACCTGACAAAATCAACGCCCAAAATCAAGAACCCAACGTTCAAGGGGCTCTTCGATCATTGTCCGGCGCCGGCACGAGCAGAAGGAGGTGGTCGGAAAGAAGAAATTCGTCGACGGCAGGCTGGAGCTCGATTTTGCAGAGAAAAAAAAACTGAAATGAAATTCTAAATCATTTAATAAGGGTATTTTGGTAATCTTAGGTGATTAGGTACCTAAGTGTAAATTTTTTATTCCATTGGGTACCTAGCTATAAAATATGTCTGACAAGGTACCTAAGTGGCTTTGTTGTTTTGTATTGGGTATTTATGTGTAGATTGCTGTTATGACAAAGTGGATTTAAAATTGTGAAACTAAGAAGAAACGATTGACAAAATATTTCAAATAGGCACCTAAGAAACAAAAGCAAGAAATGTATTTGTCCCCATCCCCAGTATATTAGGTCGAACGACGTCGTTGTAACTGTCTGTGTTGTGATTTCTCTCTTGATTAGTAACGTTACATGCACACACACTGACACACAATAGCTCCTCCTTTTCTCCCTAAAATTCCGTACAATTCCTTCGCTTTCATCGGATAAAGTTTCACTCTTTTTGGTCAGATCGGTAGATGGCTTCTTTCTCTTCTAGCCCCAGGACTGTAGAAGAGATATATGAAGATTTCAGAGCTCGTCGAGCTGGAATAGCTCGTGCTTTAACCCATGGTATGCCGTACAAGTTTCTACCTATGTGTAAAAGTAAAAGACAACAACTTGTTACTTTTTGGGAGGAATTGACCATCCTTTTGTCTTTTTTTTTTCCCAATTTTTGCGTTTACAGATGTGGATGAGTTTTTCGGGCTCTGCGATCCCGGTAAGTTTCCATCAGTTCAGATCTAGTCTAATTATCTTTACCATGGTTGATGTGCATAATATCTGAGGAAGTGAATCCTGTCTTAATGCGTAATTGGGAATTCTGATGCTTCTGTTATCTTGTCATGAAAATGGGATTTTGTTCTTTTGATTTTGGAAGTTTAATTATTGTTTTTCTTAGAGGTGTAATGTCCCTTTTTGTGTCTGTTTATTCGTCCCCTTTCACACTCTGATGTTTACTTCTTCATTATAGAAAAGGAGAACTTGTGTTTGTATGGTCACCCAAATGGAAGTTGGGAAGTTAATCTACCAGCCGAGGAAGTACCTCCCGAACTTCCCGAGCCAGCACTTGGGATAAACTTTGCCCGCGATGGAATGGACCGAAAAGATTGGCTTTCGCTGATCGCTGTTCATAGTGATAGTTGGTTGCTCGCAGTTGCATTTTACCTTGGAGCCAGGCTGAACAGCAACGAAAGGTACTTATGCGATCGATTTGCTTTTGCAGATCTCGTGTTATTTGTTGTCATCAAAGTCGAGTTTAACGCCTTTGCTTGAAAAATAACGCAGCTCCTTAACAAAACCGTTCTAAGTATTGGCAGGAAACGGCTCTTTGGTTTGATAAACGACCTCCCAACCGTATTCGAAGTGGTGAAGGAGCGAAAACCTGCTAGAGAGAAGTCCAGCGCTGATAATGGAAACAAATCCCGCGGTGCTACAAAGGTGATATGATACCACCCCATTAACTGCTGATTTTCTCATGTTTTTCTAAATTTTGATTGTTCTGTCTTAAATTGTGCTGATATGGAACGAGTTTTTTATTTAATTTGCAGAGATCAAGCGATGGCCAAGCCAAAAACAACCCGAGGCAAGCAGAGGAGAGCGGTGAAGAAGACGGAGAGGAACACGGAGAAACGCACTGTGGAAGCTGTGGAGGAAACTACAATGCTGACGAGTTTTGGATTGGCTGCGATCTTTGCGAGCGATGGTATCATGGGAAATGCGTGAAGATAACTCCTGCTAAAGCTGAGAGCATCAAGCAGTATAAATGCCCCGTGTGCGTGAAAAAAAACAAGCAATAGTGTTTTCTCTTCTCGGCAAACCAAACTCATATACTTTTCAGACAATCTAAGCCCGTCATGTCTGGCAAGAGGGCTTTAGAGTTTGTCCATATCTGTTCGTTTTTTTAAGTTGCTTTATCATGTTATTAAGATGCTTATGAACATATATATTTGCTTTTGTGTAACTTGTTGACTCGACTTATCAGTGTCTCGACTGCTTTGATCTTATTTATGCGTAATTGGCCGTTGAAGGTTGTTGTTGTGATGCGTAAGAATGCTACAAGTACGTCATTTATACCAATGTTATAGTGTAAATTTGTGAAAATCTGTTTGTTTCGATGCTTAGCTGTAAATTTAGGTTTGTTCACCAAGGGTGATACAAACAAGAGCTGAATATGGCTCTAAAGATTGATCCTTTATTCTGTTTTTTGCTGTCAATATGTAATAATAACGAAGAGTTTCAGGCATCTTTGATCTTCTTAGTTGCCATCGCCTGCTGTTGATCTGATCTTTACGAGGGACTTAAATATTCATCTCAATAAAAGGACCTTTTACAGCTGATAACCATCTCCTTCTTCAGGCCAAACTTCGCCTCTTTCGGGGCGAACTTGGCTCAAGAACCCATGGGTCATTCTAACGGGTCGTCTAAAGATAGGCTGAAATGGACGAAAGAGTTGCACGACTTGTTCGAGAAAGCAGTTCATCAGATCGGCGGTCCTGATAGTAAGCGTTCAGGAAAAATCGCTTTTTCTTATTATAGTTTTCGGCGTTTTATTATTTAGTATTTTTCTGCTCTGCCTGTTATTACAGGAGCAACACCAAAAGGTATTCTCAAGGCTATGGGGATCCCTGGATTGACAATCTTCCATGTCAAGAGCCATTTACAGGTTTTTTTTTCAAGAAATACGACGTCGCACTTTGCTGCTCTAATAATATTATCCGTATTTCGTTCGATGTAAAATTCTGATATCGTTTTCTCTCATCAGAAATACAGGATGTCTGTGTTTACTCGTGAAGAAGACCACATCAGTAAAACGTTTTTATCGAATTTTTATGTTTTTTTTCGTCGGTGCTTCCGTCTTTCGAACTGTTCTATTCATTACGTTTCGTTTAGGAGGTAAGCCCGAACGAAGAAGCTTGTCTGAAACGTTGCCTAACTTCAGCGTAACATCGTAGGTTTTACTGCCAAACAAACACCTTTTTCGTATATCATTTGCTTAATACGTTTGCTTTCTTTGCATATAGAGCTGCGCAGCTCAACGAGGCATTGCATATTCAGATGGAAGCACAGAGAAGACTAGACGATCAATTCGAGGTTTTCCTCTCTGTAAAAAAAAAAAAGAACTTTTTTCCCGATAATTCATAACACTTTCCAAAAAAAACAGGTGCAGAGAAGCCTAAAGATGAAGATCGAAGCACAGACGAGATTCTTGGACAAGATCATGGAGGAATACAAAAACCGTTCTCCTCCTCCTATAAGTGCCAAGCCCTTCAAACCATCGTCTCCGATGTTATCTCTGCCTTTGCTCAGCGAAGAACTCGACTCAGATTCTGACCAAGAAGCATGCACGAGCTATCTAATGCCCGGCGAAGATCTTCGAGCTAAAAAGAGAATCAAATTCCAGGAAATCAAAGCCGTCCCAGAAATTCGGAGGCAATCCTCGTTCAGCAGTTTTCTGCAGAGCTTCGATGGGATGAACGGAGATTACGAATGGAACGTTGGAATCTCTCAGTTTCCCGTCTTACCAGCCCTTCAGTTTCGAAAATAATAAAACGAAAAATTTCCCGAGGCCTGTTTGAAGAATAAAGGAAGTTGATTACTAATGTGTGACTTTCAGTCACACTCATGGCTTGTAATAAGAAAATGGTGATTAGTTGTTAACCTTCCTTCCTCTGTCTATACAATGGCCATTACGTTACATGTATATGATTTACTTAAACATCAGTTGCTTTGCTTGAAAAACTATTACAACCTCTTCGTCGACGAACTGCGTTAACAAGTCTTGGAGAATAGAGTCTTCGAACTGTCTGCAAATCTCCTCTGTATATTTCGAGACGCCTTCTTCGCCAAGCATCCAATTCTTGTCTAAGCTTTCCTCCGTCAAATCACAGATCACTTCGACTATTCTTTCGTAGCGAAATTTCTTGCCAGTTTTTACGCCTTTCGTCTTTTCTACTCTGCCTTCGACGAGTGCTTTGTTCTTCTCTCCATCGCCCCTCGAACACGAGCTCTTATTGGGCTTTGAAGATGTTCTTGAACTCGATTCGTTGGCTAACTCTGCATCTATTACACACAAAAATGCAATCCCATGTTAAGATTAGTTAATATCATGAGACAAAACTAAGTTTAAAACATCATTAGTGATTTATAGCAATCATGTACCTTGTACGGAATACTCAGGGTGTATCTTCTTCAGGTTTCTAGCAGACACAGAATGCACTTTACGAGCCGCAATCTTCTCAGGCTTTGAAGGGCATGTAAATGCTTCTTTCCTGGGAATTTTCCTTCTCTCTCTCAACCTCGAGCTTGTCTTTACGCCATTATTCCCATCAGCTGAACATGTCTGAAGAACACAGCCACCATTGACGACGACCTTCCTCTCAAGAACCCTCTTCTTCTTCGTCTTCTTCTGCTCATCTCTCTTCTCCTCACGACCATTCGATGACGGCGCAGCCTTGTTCTTCATCGGACGTTCATTCTCGCCGCCGGCAACTTTTTCTTCTTCCAACCTCAGAACAACGCTGTAGTAATCGTCTTCGTGGAAGGAAACCGAAGTCCTAACCCTCCTATGTTTCTGGTAATGAAGGTCCATATGAGAGAGAAAATCGATAGAATTCACCGATCTGCTCCTAAGGATAATGGAGCCCAACGTCGGGTTTCTCGGGTCGCCCGGCGGCAAAGTATCCAAACCCATCAGCCTCGCGACCAATCCAGGGCTGTACGCCGGCGGCGGCGGTGCCACCGCAAGCTTATTCTTGGCGACGTAACTAGCAGACCTTTCGTAGGCTCGCTTGAGGTGATACTTAGCTTCTTCTTCTTTCACGTTCGACTCGCCGCCGCGACGGTCGTCGGAGGGATGCGTCGGAAGGCTGCGTTTGCATAGCAAGCACCGTAGAATCCCAGAGAAACACGACGGCGGTAAAGTATTAGCAGGCATGGCTTTGAAGTGATTGTTGTCTGAACGCTTTTTGCTGCAAGAAATAGATGGAACGACGTCGTTTGTTGGGTCTCTGAGTGCGACAAGCACAATGCAGAGTATGGTTGAGTTTGAAATTTCAAGGTTTTGTGCTAAATTTGGATTTTGAGAGAATGAAATAGAGGAGTGTAGTCCGAAATAATGCGGGATTAGGTGGGATTTAAATGGAATTTTTGTTTATCTATTTATTTTTTTATATGGTTGTAAGCAAGATAAGTATAACAGTTCGATCTAAGTCTCTGAGTTCACATTGCACATGTGGTAAACTAGTAAGACATTTGAAGTACGTTGTCAGTGTTCACAGCGGATCTTTTCTTGGTCGATCCAACGCGGGTTGGCAGTTTACATACATATGTTTAATTTATATATAATAAATTTTAATTCTTATGTTTAACTGCTGAATGATGTTAATATATTTTTAATCAATCATATGTTCTGTTATTATTTTTTGTACCCAACTTCGAAATCTCGAACTGTCCTTGTAATGAAATGTCGACCGCTGGTCGTTTGCGGTCTGCATGCGGCCTTATTATGTTGACTTTGGAGTTTGTGATTCCACACCTAAAGTCCAAGTAGTTAACTCCATTTCATTTTAATTACCACTTTCTTCCCAATATTGAAGTTGAATTTATTCTTATTTCCATGCAAGAGAGCCGCATTGGTCACTAGCTTAACTCTTAGTAATTTAACTGTATATCATTTCCAATTTCATCCGATATTTCAACGTAATTTAGTTATAGATTAGACCTCTAAAGCATTCAAATCATTTAATATATGTTTGTGTCTCATTCCACCACGGACCACCCAAGTAGACCTAAGCTTAGACCAGGTTTAAAACATACTAAATAAAACAGTAGGTGGTCCATATAGTAAATAAAAAGATTTAAATATACATTGTATTCATGGGTCACACTACGATATTTTTCAAGTCCTTTTTGGAAAGTTTTAAATGCACGTTGAATTGCTGATACCGACATATGATCAATTAATAATGATATGTTATTGGGCCGTATCTTAATTCATAATTGGCCCGTTAACAGTTGCATGGCCCATTCGACCCAATAATGCATTCATATAGTTGTCTTCCCAAATGAAGACATTGACCTCTTCCTCTTCGGCAAGCAACACCATCACCGCCGCGAGTCGTATTTGCCGCCATTAGAAGGGTCTAAAACTTGGGTTTCTTTTTCCCATCGCCCTTTTTTTTTTCAGGTTCTGATGGCTGGAGGAGGAAATTTCATTCACAGAGTGATCTCTTATGTTGCTAACGAGCTTATTGTGAATGGGCTTGCCAACAGGTTGTTTTAATTCCAATTCCTTCTTTGTGTTTCTTCTCTAATTGGCCCTTTCCTATCCACCGTCGAATAGGAAGTTGTTCCTTTTTGTTGGTTTTCGGGTTCTGATGGAAATTTGTATGGGCTTGTAATGATTGGTGGTGATTATTTCTTCTGCAAGATACTAAATAGCTGCTAAGTTGCTTTTGGATTCACAGTATTTGTAATCGGTCATGTTCAATTTGTTATTATTGATGGAGGTCTGTTATCAGACTGATAATGATTTCGGTTAAAAGTAAATCCATACATTGTTGTGGTAGAGGTGATTGTTGGTATATTATCCTATTCAATTTCGTATGATTGCAATGCAATTTGGGGATCTTTCAACATGACTGAAATCTTATTCCACTTTCTGATAGTCCGAGCTTCCAGAGGTTTGCAGTTCGAACATCGAAGAGGGTGCAAGATCTATCCGAAATTGGTACAATACTATGTTCATATATATCCAACTGTCTGGCATGTTGATATGCACTTCTCATGCTTATCTCAGAGCCTTCTATATCGCTTTGTGCAGCTGCCCAGAAGAAGAAAGAATTATCCGAGCAGATGAAGGACGTTTCAAAGAACTTCGAGGTTCATTTTCTCATACACAGTTCTATTTGCTGGCTTTTGGTCATCCCTTTTGCAAATTGTCGGTTGCTCGCCTAATGCTCCATTTTCCATTTTTTTCAGTCTTTCAAGAACCAGTAATGCTGCTCATCTGCGGTGAGATTCGCTGAACTTTCCCTGCTGATACAATTTCTACGATGGATGGGTGCTCATACCGTAACTTTGGTGCTACTATATAATTATGGTGTTTTGAGAGTATTGTATGGGCAGAAACCCTTTAAGCTGCCCTACTTATTGTTGTTTTGAACGCTACAAGATTGTGTAGTATAAAGAAAAACGAAACTCATTTCTTGGGTTGGCAGCTGCTAAATAGGGAACCAAAATACCAACATATGGCTTCATAACGTTCAAATACAATGCTGGGCTTAAATACAATGCTGGGAAATAGACCATCATGTCCAAACAGATTTACACAAAAATTGCAGGCAAAGAACAAAAACCATCAAAGAAACGAGAAAAGAACACACTTGATCACAGCTCTATGGTCAAGCCCCTCGCCCCATGGAACCCGTTATTGCCATGATCTTCCCCGTGCCAGCCGTGGTTAGCCGCCGCCGAGTCGTGGTGGTGGTAAGCCTCTCCGTCGCCCCACAGTGCGTAAGCCTCCTCGCCGTGCACTGCATCGTCCCCTATGAGTAAGTGCTCCTCGGGCATTCTCAGGGGTATAAACGTCCTTATGAAAAGGAGGATGGCTGTGGTGGCGATGATGTTCCAACTTATGATGAACAGAGACGCGACTAGCTGCTTGAAGAAGAGGATTCCACCGCCGTAGATCGCGCCCTTGGTGCCCTTGACGGGGAGGAGCATGGCGCACAGCGAGGGCTGGGCGAAGAGGCCCGTCAAGAGCCCGCCTAATATTCCCGCCTCTGCGTGCGTGTAGAACACTGCCAGCGTGTCGTCCACCTGACACGCGCGGGAGAAAAACAGTTGGTTTGTTTTTGGGTTGATTAATTTTTTTTAGTTCTGCTTAGGGAGGGTGGCAGTATAGGGACAACGAATTTAAGGGGTGGGCAAGATACGTATAATAAATCCCAAAATGAAGCAATCTAGGGACATTATACGTTGGAATTCTAGATTTTTCACAAAATATTAGGGTTCTGTTGTATAATCTTAGGTTTGCAACAATTTTAGGGGGTGGTGTTATAGGAATAATAATTTCAAAATTAAGCAATTGTGGGATAATACTTAAGGTTTCCTAATTTAATTTTTGAAAGTTAATGTTTGAATACCATTTTGTAAATGATATAATATCATTTCTCTAGATTACATAACTGAAAATTCTTAAACTATAATGTATATTCCATGTGGAAACACGTCGATATAAGAGATTTCCTCCGTCAAAATATGTGAGAGCTCTAATACCCTAATAACATGATCCAATCAACGCAAGTTGCCATGTGAACAAACATAGAATCTTGAAATCTCAAGTTCTCATATCAAAGTAATAAAATAGAGCGATATGATCGATAGCTAAAGTTCGTGCCAACAATTAAAGAATGACATTTAAGACAACTATATACGATGGTCGATGGTGGCGACTGAATGCAGAAAAGTCAGATTTTTTTTCTTGGTATGTTCAATAATTGAAATCTTAGAGACTTACCTGTTGTAACAAAGTTGACTTCTTGTGAAGAATCATCATTGAATACCACGGTATGCTTCCAGACAACATTCCGTATATTATAGCAGCCCACGACTGGACAACACCTGAAAAAAATGTAATAAAAGAAAAACCCAATTCAAACTACCCAAGAAAAATCGAATTAACCGCCGTTAATTCGTCAATTACCTGCGCCTGGAGTAATACAAGCAAGGCCAGTGATCATTCCCTGAACTGCTCCTATAACAGAGGGCTTCCCAAAGTAGAAAACGTCGAGCGAAGTCCACACCAAAAGGCTGGTCGCCGCCGATATGTTTGTGTTCAAAACAGCCACCGAGGAAATGATGTTGGCCGCGTACGGTGCGCCGCCGTTGAACCCTGACCAGCCCATCCACACCAGCCCTGCGCCGGCCAGCATAAGCAGTATGTTGTTCGGCACGTATCTCTCTCTGTCCGTCTTCAACCTTGGACCCACCTGTTAACACGGAAAGATAAACGGATCAAGAAAATGAAGTTAGGAAAAAGATGGGTTCTTTTTTTTTTTTGAAGTACCCAATAGGCGGCGGTGAACCCAGAAATTCCCGACGCTAGGTGGATGACGTAGCCGCCGGAGTAATCGATTACACCCCAGTGGTACAAGAATCCGCCGCCCCACAAGCTGTACGCGCCGACGGTGTAGCAAAAGGTGAGCCAAAGTGGGACGAAAGCCATCCAAGCTTTGATGTTCATCCTCCCAAGAACTGACCCAGCTATTAAGATCATGGTAATAGCTGCGAATGTGAACTGAAAGTAGACGAGGGTCGCCATTGGGTAATAGGGCTCGTTCATCTTTGTCTCTACGGTCCCGTCGGAGTAGTACTGCGTGCTCTCCGGCACGGCGGCGCGTCGGGTTAGGTACCTAGCAAGAAAATTTTGGAGAAATCAATTGGGAAATTGCATCTAGAGATACCGAAAAAGATCTCTCTTTTTTTTTATACTTTTGGCCAAGGGAAGGCGCGCCTTTTCCCCAAAAGGGCAAAAGCTCGTCGCCGAAGGCGAGGCGATAACAGAGCAAAACCCAACAGATCAAAACGGCGGCGAAGGCGTAGAGGGCCATAAAAGCAGAGTTCACAGCCCATTTCTTCTTCACTATGCTTCCGTACAGTATCACTAGTCCAGGCATGGACTGCATGCCGACGAGGGTAGCGGCGATCATTTGCCAGGCGTTGTCTCCTTTGTTCAGCCATAGAGGGACAGATGGGAGGCGTGGGTCGTACGCGCCGCCGCCTGCTAGGTCGTTATTGCTCATGATGATCACCGAAGACTTTTTTTTTTTGGGAAATGGCCGAGACGGAGTATGGTTTTTTTTTCTATCTTTTATAAGGTCGACGAACGAGATTATTAGCTATGGTGGTGTGTTAGGCATGTAGTATGTGAATATGCATAAAGTAGGAGAGAGAATCTTCAAAGTCGTCGTCGTCTTCGAGTCTTATTGGGTAGAGAAGGAAGGCGATTGAATAGAAGCAGCAAAAGGTCAAGTCTTTAAAGGGTATATAATGGTGGGGTACTTGTTATGGTTGTGGTGAGTTGATCGATTTTTGTGTGTATGAATGAAACTTCCTGGATCTTTTTTCATTAATTTCTGAATAGTTTAAAACAAATTGGCCCACGTTTCTTGTCTTGAGATTCAAATGAGAGTGTAGGTTTATGAAAAATTCAAGAAAAGCTGCTGTCACCACTAATTAGATGGGGGAATAATAAGTGAGTGCGACGTTCTTTTTTTAACCCTTTCAATTAGGTTCGTCTATGAGACGATCTCGGCTTTTTTTCAAAAATAATGCATTTTTGAAAATAGATATCAGAAAATAATGCCGTCTCGCTCGGCATTTCAAAATAGGTAAAAAGCGCCACCTGCGATGGCGCGTTTAGAACTTAATTTTTTTTCTTTGATAAAACTTGTCTAGTAAATAAGATAGGTAAAAATTCGATTTTTTTGAAATTTTTTACTTTCTCGAAATTTTTTCCGTAAGTAATTTTTGTAAGTATTTGAATAAAATAGTTAACATAGTTAATTTTTTTTTACTTTTTCAAAATTTTTATTGTTTTGCATTTGGATAAAATTTCGTTTAAAAATCCGAAAGTTTTTGAAGCAAACCAAACATTACATTGCAAATAAAATTATTTAAACACACATAAAACTCGGACATTTTCGAAGCAAACCAACATTCATTGCAAACATTACTTAAACACACATAAACAGACACTTCAACTTTCAAAATAGTAATAAGTTTACTTAGCCTTGTCTACCTCTTTGTCTTGCACGCCTCTCAGATCTTGTGCATGTGAACATGGTATTTTGAACATACTCCAGTTAGCGCATGAGCACTAGAGATCACTCAATACCACCACGTACGTCTTAGATCCCCTTCCACTTAAATACCTGGTATAGACCTCGGCGGACCTTGTCGCATAATCAAATTCTCTCACCGTATGGCTTCTTGAGTCGTTGCTCCAATCACGATACTTTCTCGTGGCATAAGATGACCACGCTGTTTCTGAATTCTCCATCGCAAGGCATGCCTCTTGATACCTGTCAAAAAAATATGTGATAATGCGATGGAAAGTAAACAGGACAATTGGAGTTATGGGCAGACATCGAGCTCCTTTTAAGACTCCATTTAATGCCTCTGATATATTGGTCATCATGGTACCGCAACGACGACCCCCATCATACGCGAACGTCCACTTCTCCTTCGCGATTTTATCAAGCCACTTCCAAGTATTCTCATTGATTGCCTTAATTTGATCCATTGTTCGCTTAAACTTCAACTCCGTATGTGCCATGCCCACTCGATGACATAAGTCCTTTAACTGTTGGTCTTTAAAATCCTTATAGAAGTTAGATTTGACATATCGAAGGCAAAAACGATGAACACCTCTAATTGAATTTCTCTGAAAAGCAATTCTACAGCAGATTTTATCCCAGTATGACGATCCGAGATTAAACATACTTCCTCATTTTTCAACACGTGAACATTCAATAAGTGCAAAAACCAGTGCCAAGATTCACGGGTTTCTTCATCCACTATCGAGAAGGCTAGTGGAAAAACATTCTAGTTAGCATCAAGGCCCGTAGCAATCAACATCTTGTGCTTATATTTGTGTAAAGATGAGTTCCGTCTACACATACTACCTTTCGAAGTGAATGTGAAGTAGTTGTATCGTGATCCTCAGTTATGATATTTGTGTTTCAAGTTGTTCAATTTGTGTACTGTTTTGTATTTCTAGTGACCCTGTAATCCTCCAGTTCTAGCAATAAAAATATTATATTAACATATTAAAAATAAATATTATAAAAGTATTAAATTAATATATTTAAAAAAATTTATTATTATATTAGGAAATATAAAAAAACTCGTTCAACCGTAAATAGCTTTTTTAGAAATTTCGCTGTGAGATGTCACATATCACTAGCTTTTTCAGAGATGTATCAATGACACGTCACATCCTCACTAATGGTTGTCACTGATAAGTCGACAACGATTATTTAGCTGCAACTTTTCAGTAATGTATCATTGATAAGTCGACAACGATTATTTCATATTATTTAATAAATTAAAAAGATCATCACTAATAAATTTCAAAAAAATCTTTCAATAATTTCAAATAAAATACTATTAAAATATTATATTAATAAATTTAAAAAAAATCTTTCAATCATTCGTATAAAATATTATAAAAAATTATTTTTCATATTATATCAATTTTTGTCACATAGCATAGCTTTTTTTTTTTCAAAAATTTCGCGGTGATACATCACATCCTCATTGATTGGTCAGATCCAGTTTTAAAGACGTTTGTGATATGTCGTATCAGTTTTTTATCCTTTCAAAAAATTTCACAGTGATATGTCACATATCATAGCTTTTTCAGAACTTTCACAGTGACATGTCACATCCTTATTAATGGTTGCCATTTGTAAGTCGACAACGATTATTTAGCTGCAGCTTTTCAGTAATGTATCATTGATAAGTCGAAAACGATTATTTTCATATTATATTAATAAATTTAAAAGATTCATCACTAATAAATTTTTAAAAAATAACTTTCAATCATTTCAAATAAAATATTATTAAAATATTATATTAATAAATTTGGAAAAAATCTTCAATCATTCGTATAAAATATTATAAAATATTATGTTCATATTATATTATTTTTCAGAAATTTTACAGTGCTTTATCACATAGCATAGCTTTTTTTCAAAAATTTCGCAGTGATACATCACATCCATTTTTCATATTATATTAAGAATCATCACTAACAAATTTCAAAAAAATCTTTCAATCATTTCAAATAAAATATTATTAAAATATTATATTAATAAAATGTTATTTCATATTATATTATTTTTCAGAAATTTTGCCTATAAATACTCCATCGTGGTAGTCATTCTTCATAAGCCTCAACAATACACTATGTCTACTATTCAAGTAATCATATTTTGGTGGTGAGATACAACAAAGTGGTGACGAAGTCTCTTATAGTATTAATCCCGTTGCATATCGAAGATTACCCCGTCATACAAATTTTCTCCAACTTCTTTCTTTGCTATACGACATTGTAGGAGTCGATAGCAATAATTTCTTTCTTAAAATATATGCGAAGTATGAGTACGAGCGTTTCAACGGAGTTGTTCATACACTCTTGGAGGTCAAACCGATCAAGATGTTGCGTTCTTCTTTCATCCAGATTCTGGCTTCAACTGTTTGCATATTTTTGTCGAGTCAGTCCAACACATAAATTCCTTCGATCTCAATCAAACCCTCACATATGGAGAACCCGTATTTGACCAATCTGCATACTATCAAACAACCTCTCAAACTCAACTCGACGAAGCAGGTCAATCAACAATCGTTCCCCCGGATGATCCCATTGAGACGGAGCATGAACAAGAAGTGAGCGACTCAGAAGCTGACGACATCGGCGGCGGATTAGAAGATCTTCCGGATCCTGTTGACGATGAAGATGACGATGAACCGCGAACATCAACCTACTTCCTCACAGATGCAAAGAGAACTACATCCAACTGTACCATTTTACGAGACTTATGAGATGGCTCCAGAAGCAAATGACGATGACTACGGAGGACATGGTTCATTCTACGACGACAACGAAGGTCACCTTGGCGTTAAGATGATATTCCAGAACAAATCACATTTGAAAAGTGTAGTCAACGATTACTCACTTAAACATGCAAGAAGTGAATATCGGGTTTTGAAGAGTAACAGCGCATTATGACATATTACCTGCAACCATAGTCCAAACTGCGTGTGGAGGCTGCGTGCATGCCACAAGAAGAATAAAGGTTACTTGATGATAACAAGGTATCCTGGTCAAGGTTTTAAAAACCGGACCGGACCGGCCGGTTCAGACCAAAACCGGTGAACCGGCCGGAATTCCGGTCCGATTCTGGTCTGGTTTAGGTTTTAATTAAAAAAAAAGGAAAAAGCAGAAAACTAATATAACTGATAAAGTGACGAGTTTAGCGTGAATTTTGTTGTAGTGCAATGGTTGGTATTGGGCTTTTTAACCCATTGAGATGGGTTCGATTCCTAATCTACTACTCCCTCTGTCCCGTAACATTTTGTACATTTACTGTTTGGCACGGGTTTTAAGAAACTGAACATTTTAATAATATAGTGTGTTTGGAAAGGTAAAAAGTATATATTTTGGCACGTCTTTTAAGAATATTTAATATTATTATATTGATTGTTTGTGATAGTTTTTTTGCTAAATAAGGAAATGTACAAAAGAGGTGGGACGCCCGATTTAGTAAAATGTACAAAAACTTTTGGGACGGAGGGAGTATTATATTTTTGGTTTTATAATTAACCCATGAACCACATATTTTATTTTTATTTCGTTTTGACCCCAAATTTTAAAGATTTAACTTTTTTCTAGCCATGGTGTAATAATTTTATCTACCAACACAATTTACTTTAATTAATTTCGACCCCTAATTTTTTAACTGTAATATATAATTTTTTTTATAGATATGCATGTACATAATCAATGTTATTTAGTTGATTCAATCATAAAATATATATTAATTATATTTAAAGATACCGGTTTGACACCGGTTTGATTCCGATTTTATACCGGTTAAACCACTAAACCTTAAACCACTAAAATTCCCGGTCCGGTTCAAAAACCCGGTTTCAGAACCATGATCCTGGTGAGCACACGTGCTTGATGAATGAGTTGCCAGACACACATCGCAACATATCTCCAGACGTTATTGCCGAGATGTTGATTTCCGTCGTTCGGGTCAATACTCAATATCTTCCAAATGATGTGATACAAAGGGTCAAAGACAGCTACGGCTACAAAATTTCTTATCTTCAAGCGTGGGGAGGTTTAAAGCGTGCGATGAGGATAGTATATGGCACGTGGGAGAGTTCTGGCCAACAACTACCAAATTCATGAAAGCCCTACAAGCTCAAAATCCGGGCACGATTGTGAGGTGGAGACATATCGCAAACAATAATCAGAATATTCTACGGTATGTATTCTGGAGCTTTAAACCTTACAAAGACGGTTTTCAACATTGTCGAAATATACTCTTTCCAACCCTTCGGGGGTTTGTCCACGAAATCGTCGTCACTTTTATCTTCATTGACCTTTGAAGTAGACACACCACGTTTGTTTTTACCATGTTTTTTTCCAGACATGGTTGGGGGTTTCTCCACGAAATCATCATCACTGATATCGTATTTGACTTTTGAACTGGATACGTTCGGATTTTTACCATGTTTTTTTCCAGACATGGTTTGTTGATAGAAATGGCTAGGGGGTTTCTCCACAAAATCATCATCGCTGATATCGTATTTGACTCTTAAAGTGGATACCTTCGGGTTTTTACCGTGGTTTTTTTCCAGACATGATTTTTTGATGAAATGTGTTCGCAGTGTGCCGATTTAATGTGATGGACGTCCTAATATATAGACGTGCCACGTTTAAAGAATTTTTTTTTAGAATACTTACTATAATAATATTTATTACAATACTTTATTTGAAATTGGAAGATATTTTATATAGTATGAAAAAATTATTTTTATAATATTTTTATTTTACTAATTTAATATTCTAATAATATTTTATTTTAAATGATTGAACGATTTTTTCGAGATTTATTAATAATTTATTTGCAATTATTGAAAGATTTTTTTAATATTTATTAATATAATATATATATATTATTTTATTTGAAATTATTGAAAGATTTTTTTCAATATTTATTAATATAATATATTTATATTATTTTATTTGAAATTATTGAAAGATTTTTTTCGATATTTATTAATATAATATATTTATATTATTTAATTCGAAATTATTGAAAGATTTTTTTCAATATTAATTAATATATTTATTTTATTTTATTTTACGTGATTGGAGGATTTTTAAGTAAAATTACGTTTGAATAAGTCCAACTACTACAACGTAAATAGCGTTAGAATAAGTTCAACAAACCACAACGAACAAAAGTTCACATATAACTAGTGGCCCTGACATTGACCTGGTCGATATAAACAAGTGTCAGTGTAACACATGCGAGGCCTAGGAGCTCGCTGGGTACGACGTCGGCCCGCTTCAGGTGGTTCATCTACTGCAGTAGACGTGGAGGGTCAGAAACTGAAGGGAACAGGAGAACGTGGAGGAGGATAATCTATATTAGTGTGCGTCGGATGCATCGTAACTCGAGATGATAAGTTGCCCATAAATGCTGAGTCGTATGTAGTCGCACCATCGTGCTAAGCAGCAGGCGTCCTCCACATATTATCAGTGTTCATCCGTTCAGAAACGTAACATTCAAATCCCTCGTTCTGTCTAGAACTACCAGCCTCATAGTGTCAAGGACGGCGAGACTGACTCCTACGTGCTCTGCTCTGAGACGATCTCTCCGGACTGTTATTCTGATCACGCATTCATCTTGGTCGATCTAATGCGATCAGTCGAATTCACTCGGCGACATTCGCAATTCCCATGTCATCTGACATTGCATGAACTCGAGCTAATAAATCCTCTGCGGTGTCACCCTACATATAAAGAAATAACATGTATCATAAATAAATTAATATGTATGGAATTAATTATTCATAGACAATGTTATTATACCTCGGCGCGCCATGCAGCCCCTTCTCCCACCTGAATACCCTAAACCACCGTATACGTACTAGGCGAGACAAACCGCCGAGTGACGTTATCATACCACTGATAGTAACCATTCACTACTGAACGGTTACTAGAGGCTATAGGGTCACCGTCGACCACATTGTCATCTCGATCATTCCACATCGCCAACCACTGTGCATGAAATGTCTCCCAATTAAAACTTTGACGGCCTCTACGCTCACTGATGTCATGGAGTCTTGTATGGTCAGACACAGGTGCTTAGGGTATGCCTTGCACCATGTTGAACTGACGTAGGACCCGATCTGGATAATACAGTTCGACGATGTTGATGAAATCAACGGACATCTCGACCTATACGACGCTGGCTTATAGTCGTCAGGGAGTGTAGCGATCTCAGGGAACTCGTAACTATAAGGATCCCAACCGAACTGTACGAGATTCAAATTATCTAAAATTTCTCGCATCTGCCGCACGTTCGAACGAGTCGTAGACGTGAAGGTCAACGACGATCTCCATCTACGAACGTTCTTCATTAGTGAACAATAACACTAAAAAGGAACAACTGTAATATTATAGACTAACTTACCTAGCCGCGTGCGGCGGTATGGGTAGCACAACTTCACCATCGTGTATTGTCTCGATTAGGTATGCTGCAGTCGATCGGATAACAGGTCTCAAAGGCAAGATATGAATCCAAGCCCACACCTACATAATTGAGATTTTTAAGTTAAAAGAAGTATACTGCTTACAAATATTTTTATGTAAAACAAAACAGATACATACCTGCAATAGGCGCAAGGGTCCGCCGAAGTTCTGTACAATTTCGCGAGATGATGCGCACAACTCTTGATACAAACACGCAAGCACAACACTTCCGCAGCTGTGGTCGCGGATCTTGTCGATGCGCTCCAAAAATTGTAGGTAATTGAGATTAACCCGTGAGCCGCTCTTATTGGGAACAAAATGCATCCAATCAACAAAAGCGCATATCCGCGTGCCTTTTCATTGACTATGTCATCTGTACTGTTATCAGTAACTGTATTCTCAAGTAACTAGTTACTCAACGCCATTACACTCATCTTAGACGGGCTATCGAAATCTCGATCCTCTGGCGCAAATCCCGTCATCATATGACAATAGGCCGACCACTGGGACTTGCTCCTCGCATAAGCAACTCCAGTAACAGCTTCTCCCTCGATCGGTAAGCGCCATAAAGTACCAACATCCAGCAAGGTCACGGTGGCATCTCCTACCGAGAGATGGAAGGTGTGTGTCTCGCTACGCCATCGCTCAACTAAAGCTGTGATGAGATGTGGGTCCACTTTCTGAGATTTACAACTATAACGCCGAAAAACTCTATCCACTCCAGCTTTCTAAGTACGCGAATATGAATTTCTTTCGGGTTGCCCGTCGTACCCCATACAGAACCTCTGGACCCCTCGTTCGAGGTAATATCAAGCAAATTCTCATCATGAAAAATAAAAGAGGAACGATGCGCCTGTTGTTGCGTCAACACAGACGAATCCCTCGGTCCATAGAGTGAAGTCTCATCCATCTTGAAATATAAAAAAACACAACTTAATAACGACCAACAAATAATTCTACTAGTTAAGGACCAAATTTTAATGCTCGCAGCGACATCTGACGTTTAACACCGATGACTACTAGTAACGATGTTTATTGTCAACTCGCACCAGTGATGACAACCGCCGACCAACGTTTTTAACACTCGCAACGATGTGACGACTGAGAGCTGAAATATTGGGTGACCCGGCCCGATTTTTAGCGGGTCGGGTCGAGCTGGCCCGAACTTGAATGGGCCTAAGATCTTAGGCCCAGGCCCATAATGTGATGGGCTGGGCCAGCCCGTCGGGCTAACGGGCCTAATATTTGGCCCGTGGCTCGTTAGCCCTTCGGGCCTGAAGGGTTGGCTCAATAGGCCCAATCATATTTCGGGCCGACGAAATTTAAGCCAAAACCCAGTTTTTTCGGGCCGGGCCGGGTTGGCCCATGGGCGACAACCACATCGAAGATCGTCGGCTACGCAACAATGTCACGACCACCGGCAACGATCAACGAGCCGGCGACGAAGCCGTCACCGGTCGAGATGGACGGCGAACGCCGACCAATTTTTGCCGGAGCGAAAAAACCAAAATTAGCCTAAATCGTCCACACCCACCACCAAGGGCGGCCACAGCCGTGGACAGTCCGCCCCCGACGTCCGTGCCGCTGCGCTGGAGGGCTGTCGGAGACCCGCCAGCCAAAAACGAAAAATGTAAAAAAAATTCAAGAAAATTGAAGAAAATGAACATACCTCACGAAATTGGAAGGAGATTAAGACTCTAGCCTTGAAATCACGGGATCTGGAGTAGGAAATACCGAAATTGGTTTGGTCCGAGTGGTGTGATACACACTCAAATGGGAAAAGGAAATCAAAATCGAAATTGAGAGCTTAGGGAGTAGAATCAGCTCTGAATTAATCGATTCAATTGTTACAGAGAATAGAAGAGAGAAGAAGCAGCCATACGCTACTTCGCACAGCACACACATAGTCTCAATAATTTGTTTCTAATAGCAGAATATGTATTATATAGAAAAGATAGTAGAAAACGCCTTTGGTATTGACGTCTTCATTTAGGCTGGTAACAATCCCCGATCCTTAAAACAACTCTTGACCTCAAGAGTTGGTAAAAGCTGGAACTGCTGCTGCCCTATAGACCAAGCTTCCACCAAATAAGCTCTCGACTTTTGGATGGCTGTCACCACCGCAAAGAGCTCCTCGATCGTCGACAAAGCAGTTGCCCTCGGACTCACGTATGCAATGGGTTTGCATTGTTTGCACAAGATAGGCCCAATGGTTGACTCATACGTCTCCGTCTCAGTGGTAAATTCTTGAGTACAATCTGGGAGAATTAGCACTGAAGAGTTACAAGGAACTCGTTTTAAGTGCTCGAACACATGAATGGCCTGCTCATCCCAGCGAAAACTGTCGCTCTGTAGTAGGTTGGGGAGGGGTTGAGCGACTCCGTACCCTCTGATGTAATGCCTATAGTAGCCGCACAGGTCCACGAACCCCCGTAATGGCCTAACTACTTTCGGGGCAGGCCAAGCCGTCATGGCTTGAATCTTGGAGGGATCATCTAAAACCCCACCACTAGCAATTACATGTCCCAAATACTCAACTTTCTCAGCCCCAAAATGAGACTTACCTTGCTCCACGAACCATTGATTGGTTCTGAGAACCTCAAAGGTGGTCCCCAGAGGTTCCAAGTGCTTGTTCCCCTGATCAGTCGCAGCTCGATCCCACCTTCCTCGATCGAAGGGCAGGTGCCTCCGAGCTAACTCTGTGTATTGCGGCAGGCCTTCGACAACACAACATCTACCTCTACCCCACGGTTGGTTAGGAACCTTTCTACCGTGTAGTTGCTCGTCAACACGACGTCCTCGATCGAATGGAAAACCGTAGTATTCTCCAACCCTCAGTTGCTCAATACATCTCTTCCCTCGATCGAACAACATATTTTGATCTAAATAAACTCGTTTCAGATCTCCAAAACCATCAGGCAGTTCAATCACCGAGACATCGGAAGGCAATTTCATCCATACGACATACGTTTGTTGGTTAGTCATCAGTCCCTTAACCACGAGCACTGCTGGAATTTCATCGACCAACAACAAATTATCCACAGTCACTACTGCCTCGATATCACTCCGTTCCCCTAGCTATTCTCAACCAACATCGAACCAAGCTCAAACGTATTTTCGTCCACAACTAGATTTGATTTTACCATAAAATCATCATCAATAAATTCAGACTCATCACTTACCCCACAAGTTGCAGCAGGTGCTTTCCTCAGGGCCAAAGCTTGTTCCTGCAATTTGGCAAGACTCGCTGCCATCGATAAAGAACCCGGACGAAACATTCTCACAGCCACGGCTATCTCAGGCCTTAATCCTCCTAAGAAATAGCTCACTGTAACCTGCTCGCTGAGCTCAACAGGATTCTTCAATTCCTCGAATCTACCCAGATATTCCTTAACAGAGTTACTTTGTCTAAGGTTCATCAGCTGATAAACCGATTTAGAATGAACATCGCACCCCTTACCACCGCCTTTAACTCCAATTAAATTTTCTACATTCGATCTGCTCGCCATAGCTGTAATAGTTCGTTGCAGATCTGCCAGCTGATCGTTGATGGAAGCATTATTCTCCTTCACCTCGTCGAGGAGCATTTCCATTTCCTTGCACAGCTCAACGTCACAGATTCCTTCTGCCTTTTCTGAGAAGTTCCACTTGGATCGATGCTCTGATACCAATTTGATACACACTCAAATGGGAAAAGGAAATCAAAATCGAAATTGAGAGCTTAGGGAGTAGAATCAGCTCTGAATTAATCGATTCAATTGTTACAGAGAATAGAAGAGAGAAGAAGCAACCATACGCTACTTCGCACAGCACACACATAGTCTCAATAATTTGTTTCTAATAGCAGAATATGTATTATATAGAAAAGATAGTTGAAAACGCCTTTGGTATTGACGTCTTCATTTAGGCTGGTAACATGGTGAGGAAGAAAGGAAGAGAAAAAGAAGAAAGGAGGAAGAAAGAAAAGAAAAGAGGGGAGGCGGACGGGTTTTGGTTCGATAGAACGCGCCGCTTCGTGTGGCGCGTTTAGAACGCGTCATCTGGTGTGGCGCGTTCAGACCGCGTCATACGGGGTGGCGCGTCAACCTATTTTTGAAATAGGTTTGAAATGGGCACTATTTCGGTTATCTAGTTTAAAAAATGCATTAATTGACGATCTCAACTCAACCATCAAGGGACTAATTTTCTTGATCTTCAATGTCCAAAACAAGCATAGAAGTCAAGAACTTCAACTTAAATCAACATTGGTGCTTTGCTGTTGGGCCTTAAATTGTCGATTGGGCTTTAGAAACCCAATTAATAGGCCCACCGAGTTGTGTCCAGGCGCACGTGGTTGATTTTGAAATAAAAGGGCAGCTTTTAGGGTTTTTAAAGGGTCAGCATTTTGGGGACAGGCCAATACGTTTAGTACACTCCCGCTTGTTCATTCCATTCGAAACGTTCTCTCTGCCTCTGTTGTTTTGCTTTGGAGTACGAACTTCGCCGAGGAATTTTTCGCCGTGTGAGTGTTAGATTCGGTAATCGAACTGATTGATACTGAATATTCTGCCACTTATTTTGGAGATTGCAACCTCACAGGACCTAGGGAGGAAGCACAGAAGAGGAAACCCTAGCTTCTGCAGCTGAAATCGAGGTGATCTGTTGTTGCTGAGTTTACCGCTTGCTGAGGTATTATGTTCTGATGTTCTGTAGCGTAGTCAGGGTGCTGAGTGTACAGAGTTTGATGGCTTCTGGTTTAGGTTTATCTGCGTTTTGACTTGAATTTCTTCGTCTTCAAATCGTTTTTATGTTATTTCGATGACCCTTTTTTCGTGGAGTTTGTTATGTGATCTTCTTTTGAAATTGGACGGTCTAAGTCTAATGTAGTTTAGCAGCACTGCATTTACAAGCTATAAATTGAGATGTGTTCGCTATCCATTGTTATCTGCTTTGATGTTATGGTTCAATCTTACAATCTGATTATTATTATGAGTTATTGTCGACTCCCCTATTTTGATTTTGTTGGGTTGTTTTTCCTGTGACTGCATATGCTTGAACCAAGTTTTCCACAATTCCACAAATTTAGTATTCATTCAGTACCGGATTATCTCGGTGACCATTCGCTGATATTTCTTTTTTTTTTCTGCGGAGAAGAAAATATGGCATTAGAAATTACCCAGTATTTATTGGCTGCTCAATCGCCGGATGCTAAAATTAGAACGGAGGCAGAGAACGCTCTCGGACAGTTCCGGGCGCAGAACTTACCTGGATTTCTGTTGTCGTTGTCTGTCGAGCTCTCAAATGAAGGAAAGCCTACTGAGTCTCGTAGGCTTGCTGGAATAGTCTTGAAGAACTCGTTAGATGCTAAAGAAGCTGCGACAAAGGACCTTCGTGTCCAAGAATGGGTAGCAATCGATGTTTCCTTTAAGACCCAGATAAAAAGTTATCTTCTGAGCACTCTTGGATCTTCTGTTCGCGAGGCAACACATACTGCTGCCCAAGTAATTGCTAAAATTGCTTCAATTGAAATTCCGCGGAAGGAATGGCCGGAACTTGTTGGGTTATTGCTTGCTAACATGACGCAGCAAGATAAACCTGCCCCTTTGAAACAGGCTACCCTCGAAACGCTCGGTTATGTGTGTGAGGAGATATCTAGTGAAGATCTCGTTCAAGAAGAAGTCAATGCCGTTCTAACAGCGGTTGTTCAAGGAATGAATGCCTCTGAACAGAACGCTGGTGTTCGGCTTGCTGCGACTCGGGCTCTGTATAATGCCCTTGATTTTGCTCGAACCAACTTTGAGAATGAGATGGAGAGGAACTATATAATGAAGGTAATATGCGACGCCGCATTGGCGAAAGAGACCGAGATTAGACAGGCTTCTTATGAGTGTTTGGTTTCTATTGCATCGACATACTATGAGGTACTCGAACCATACATGCAGAAAATCTTTGAGCTTACATCTAACGCCATCAAAGCAGATGAGGAAGCTGTTGCACTTCAAGCAGTAGAATTTTGGAGTTCAATTTGTGACGAAGAATTGGAGCTTCAAGACTATGAGGTTCTTGAGACGGCGGATTCTAATGCTCCACATTCTCAATTTATTCAAAAGGCCCTCCCGACTCTGGTGCCTCTGCTTTTGGAAACCTTACTCAAACAAGATGAAGACCAAGACCAGGATGATGGTATATGGAATCTGGCAATGGCAGGAGGTACATGTCTCGGTCTTGTTGCTAAGACTGTTGGAGATTCTGTTGTCGACCTCGTAATGCAGTTCGTAACGAGCAAAATATCACTGCCTGATTGGCGATCTCGGGAGGCAGCGACTTTTGCCTTTGGTTCTATCCTCGAAGGACCGACCCTCGAGAAGTTGTCTCCTTTAGTTAATTCTGCTTTGGACTTCTTGCTCAATGCAATGAGTGATGAGAACAGCCATGTCAAGGATACGACTGCATGGACTCTCAGTCGCATCTTTGAATTACTGCATTCTCCTGCAACTGGTTTCACTGTTGTTACCCCAGCTAACCTGGAAAGAATCTTGAGGGTCTTACTGGGGAGCATAAACGATGCCCCTCATGTGGCTGAAAAGATTTGTGGGGCTATCTATTTTCTGGCTCAGGGATATGAGGATGCCGGTCCTAGCTCTTCTCTCCTCACACCCTTCCTTCCAGATATTTTGAACGGTTTAGTTAATACTGCTGAGCGAACGGATGGCAGCGACTCCAAATTAAGGACTTCTGCATACGAAACCCTAAACGAGGTTGTTAGGTGTTCCAATGTTTCTGAGACATCTCAGATAATTGCCAAACTTCTCCCTGTTGTCATGTCGAAGCTGGAACAAACCTTAAGTCTTCAGATAGTTTCTTCCGATGACAGGGAAAAGCAAGGAGATCTTCAAGCCTCTCTTTGTGGTGTGCTTCAGGTCATCATTCAGAAATTTAGTGGCGCCGAAGAAACAAGGCCAATAATTCTTCAGGCAGCTGACCAAATCATGCTGCTTTTCCTCAACGTCTTTGCTTGTCGCAGTTCTACTGTTCATGAAGAAGCCATGCTCGCCGTTGGCTCTCTAGCCTATGCCACTGGTCCTGATTTTGCCAAATACATGCCTCAGTTTTACAATTATCTGAAGGCGGGCTTGCAGAACTTTGGTGAATATCAGGTTTGTGCCATTTCAGTCGGGGTGGTCGGCGACATTTGCCGGGCTTTAGAAGACAAGATCTTACCGTACTGTGACGACATTATGACTCAGCTCCTTAACGATCTGTCAAGCAGTGAGCTCCACCGCTCTGTCAAGCCTCCCATTTTCTCCTGCTTTGGAGACATTGCTCTAGCGGTTGGCGAACATTTTGAGAAGTACAAAGATTCTGCTCTGTCGATGATGCAAAGCGCTGCTCAAGTGTGTGCGAGGATCGACAACAGCGACGAAGAGATGGTTGATTACGCTAACCAACTCAGGCGAAGCATATTCGAGGCTTACTCAGGAATCCTTCAAGGGTTCAAGAACTCAAAGAGTGAGCTCATGTTACCCCATGCTCTTCAATTCATGCAGTTCACAGAAATCGTCACCCAAGATCAACAAAGGTAAGTATCAATCTCTCTCAGTAAAATGCCATTCCACGTCGCCGCTCTACGCAATAGCAGCGTTGCTTTATCTTTTCTTTTTTTTTTCTTCAGGGATCACAGCGTAACTAAGGCATTAGTGGCAGCTTTGGGAGATTTAGCAGATGCACTTGGCCCACACGTAAAGACTATCCTCAGCGAACGTCAATTCTGGTTTGGATTTCTAAGAGAGTTTGTCGAGTCAGACGATGAAGAGCTAAAAGAAACTGCAACGTGGACCCATGCAATGATTTCACGCTTATTTCCTTCTAGCTGAGGACTTCTTCTCCCTTCCTCTTTGGTTTCGTGATAACGTTGTTTTGTGTCCTATTTTGTTTTGAGTCTTACAAAATGGCAATTAATATAAGTCGTCGATGTCTTTTACTAAGACAAGAGTTTCTGTGAGGTCTCGGTATTGCTCGAAGTCTTGCTTTATGCGGCACTATGATGGATTGAGTCATGGGAATCTTTTCTCATTGTTCTGCAGATTTGTCACAAGAAAGTTTTGTTTGTTCGTATGAATTATTGAATGGTCATATTGCTTCCAATGGCCTTGTGATATTTCTATATATGTCAGTTGGTCCTCCACTCTGTTTATCATGACGAGTAAGCTCTACTCTTATTTGTGCAATAAAAATCGTTCCTATTTAGTATTATTATTCTATGGTGAATCTATAGAAAAATACCCGATTTAAAAATTGTTTTACACATAAACTACCCGTGTCAGAAAATTTTATAGATAGGTACCTGATTTAATTTTATCAGTTTCTTTAGTCTCTCGTACCTTCCTGTGACTGCGTAATATACCACGTTTATATAGGGTTTCTAAATATAGGATACGTCGTACCTACGGACATGCCTGTGTGTTACATAGGGCGTACCTAAATATAACATATGTCGTACCATTTTCTGTTATATAGGGTATCCAAATGTGTTGAGATAGGTGCCCAAATGTGTTGTTTGGTGTACTTTCGGGATCGGGTACCTATGTGCAGAAACTTTATTCTGTTAGGTACATATATATAAATAAATTGGGTAAAATTACAAGTTTTTTTTCCAATTAGGTACTTATGTGTAAAAACCCCTTATTATAAAAGGATTTAGATAATCGTGAAACGCTCTATTCAATAACCGACCTATGCGATAGTTGAGAAACTGACAGTCACGTGTACGCAACAATTGTCTCGCTCGTTTGTAGTAAAGGGAAGGGAAGATAATCTGCTCTAAAAGGGCACGTGGAGCTTCGTCCCCTTATATATAAGGGTTTTTGCATTGCCCTATCATTTAATTCATCGTCTTTCACAAAAAAAAAACCACTTGAAAGAAGGAAACAGAAAGAAAGATATGGAAGATGGAGTAAGCGAAGTTCGTGACTTGGTCTTGGAAGAAGAAAGACAAGAGAAGAAAGAGGAAAGCCATTGTAATGGTGGTGGTGGGGTGATAAGTAATCTCATTTCTGCCTTGGTTTCGACGGAGTGTAGTGAAGAAGAAGAAGATCAAGGCAAGGCAGGAAATGGAGAGGAAGAAGGAGAAGAAGATAATGGCGGCGGCTTAATCAACCATTTGATATCTAACTTGGTACCTTCTTCGATTAGTCCCAAAACTGCTGCTGCTGGAGAAGAGAAGAAGGATGTAATAAGCAATGGAGAGAAGGAAGACGGCGGCGGTTTAATTCACAGTGTTGTGTCCCACTTCCCTACGAGTCTTGGAGGTACTAATTTTTATATATATATATTTTAGTTTTGGATTATTTTTCTCGTCTTCTTTCTTCTTCGTCTTATTTATCGTATGAAATCTTTTGGGCAGGTGATGAACCAGTCTCTGTTCCTGAAACAGAGGAGGCTTCTATCTTGATTCACTCCATTGTTCATGACTAGCAAACCGCAGCAGCACCCTTTTTTCTTCCTTCTCTTTTGGCTTTTTTTTTTTAGTCGATGTAATGGTGTGCATATGAACTAGTATGACACGTAGGAAAATACCTGCTAGAGAATTAGTAGAACACAAGCTTTAGATATAGTCTCCGTCGTCATCGTCGGAGTACAATTATTGCGACTGTTCCAAAGTTCGATCTGTGATTTATGAAGCATTATAGAACATTTGGGCTTTCTCCCTCTTCGGAAAAAAAAAGCTGAATTTCACTTCTTATTTTGTTTTAGACTACTTGGAATAAACCGAACGATCAAAACCCTGTTTTTCCACGACATCGCCGGCGCATTACCAGCGGTGAAGAACAGCAGCTATAACCGACAGCCCCCAATTGCAGTTCCGCTTCATCTTAAAACAGATTCACAACTGCAATTAATCCGTGGAGTTTGTACCCCTAACGTTGCTGTAGAATGAACTGTGAAAAAAAAAAAAAGAGATTCTTCTTCGTTTTCAGTTGTATTCTTACAATGGACTTCCCTTCAGTTGTAATTCTTCATCTGTGCAGGCAGCATTCAAGAGGAGCTCATGGAAGCCATAGACGATGGCCACAGCAGGTTTCTTCCCCTATCCTTGCGTTTACTTTCTTTGGTTTCATCCCCTATGTCTCTCTCTTCAAACATTCATTCTTGATAAAGCCCATTCATTGTAAGAAGATTGTATCTTAAAGGCAAGATTTTCATGTTATTCGTCTAATAAGAAACTCTCATATCCTCATGAGAAGAGCAAAATAACAGAACATCATCGTAGAAAAAAGAGACACAGAAGCACACACAAGGACGACGATCTACAGCTCTTCACATCGTACGAGAAGAAGGTTAAAAGGTAACTATCTCATTTACTGATTTACAGCTCGTCGTCGAGTTCGAAGGTAGCGTTGTCTTTAATCTTCTTGGCTTTGTCCTTAGCTGCTCCAGCTTTATCCTTCCCAGACCCAAAGGTCTCCTCTGTTTTTAGCTTAATAGTATCGTAACCTTCCTTGAGCTTCTCCTTCGCAGCTTCGACTTTGTCCTTCCCAAACTCCACGGTCTCCCCTGCTTTTTCCTTTATAGTCTCGTAACCTTCCTCGGATTTCTCCTTAGCAGCTCCAACTTTGTCCTTTCCATACCCCACAGTCTCTCCTACTTTTTCCTGGGAAACATCCTTGGCAGCTCCAACTTTGTCCTTCCCATACTCGAAAGTCTCCCCTGCTTTTCCCTTAATTGTCTCATAACCTTCGTTGGATTTATCCATAGCAGCTCCAACTTTGTCCTTCCCATACCCCACAGTCTCCCCTGCTTTGTTCTTAATAGTCTCGTAGCCATCGTTGGTTTTGTCCTTTGCAGCTCCAACTTTGTCCTTCGCAGAGTAGACAGTCTCCCCTGCTTTGTCCTTAACAGTCTCGTAACCTTCTTGGGATTTCTGCTTAGCAAGTCCAACTTTGTCCTTACCAGACTCTACAGTTTCCCCTGTTTTAAGCTTAATAGTGTCGTAACCTTGGTTGGATTTATCCTTCGCATACTCGACAGTCTCCCCTGCTTTGCCCTTAATAGTCTCGTAACCTCCCTGGGATTTGTCTTTAGCAGCTCCAACTGTGTCCTTCCCAGACTCTATACTCTCCCCTGCTTTTCCCTTTATAGTATCGTAACCTTCGTTGGATTTCTCCTTCGCAGCTCCTACTTTGTCCTTTCCATAATCGACACTCTCCCCTGCTTTCCCCTTGATAGTATCGTAACCTTCGGTGGATTTCTCCTTTGCAGCGCTAACTTTGTCCTTTCCATAGTCGACGGTCTCCCCTGCTTTTCCTTTAATAGTATCGTAACCTTCGCTGGATTTCTCCTTTGCAGCGCCAACTTTGTCCTTTCCATACTCCATGCTTTCCCCAGCTTTTCCCTTGACAGTCTCGTAACCTTCGTTGGATTTGTCCATTGCATCTCCAACTTTGCCCTTCCCAGACTCTACAGTATCCCCTGCTTTTCCCTTGATGGTCTCATAACCTTCGTTGGATTTATCCTTGGCAGTTCCAACTTTATCCTTTCCATAATCGACAGTCTCCCCTGCTTTTCCCTTAACAGTCTCGTAACCTTCCTGGGGCTTCCCTTGTACCTCCCCTGTTTTATCATACACCGTGTTCTTCAAGTCCTCTGTTTTCTCCGAAGCCTTCCCTGAAGCATAGTCCTTTGCGCCTGCAAATTCAAATCACAGTTTACACCAAGCTAATATCCTACAAAACCAAAGAACATAGGCTTATGCTTTTTTCCAACCTGTAATAGGTACAGCGCCGCCAGTAGAGTCGGCGACTTTCTCCTTCGCCTTCTCAGTCCCATCAGCAGAAAGGCCGATCTTCTCTTTAACCCACTCTCCCCATGACTCGGAGCTTTCTTTGGCGTGCGTTGCTTCTTCAGAAGCTTTATCGCCTACACTCTCCACTTTGTGCAGTGGGACCTCCTTGTACTGATCGCCGGCGGCGGTGGTGGTTAAGTCGCAGCTGACGGCGACCGCCATCATGACTACGAGCGTCGCCGCTACATAGATCTTGGCCTTCATCGTCGCTTTGGATGAATGTAAGTAGACTATTTCTTGAAATCCCTTCACTTTAAACAATCGAAAAAGAACCTAGAATGTTACTGAGATGGTGCGATATGCGTACGTATATATACATACAATCTATATATGGTGTTCGCTTTATGAAATAATTTGATAGCGAATTTAAAGGGGCTTAAGTGTAGTTTCTTGAGAGGTTCTTCGATTAAGGAGATGACGGGTGGCATATTGTACTCAACACGTATGCCTTCTCCAATGTTTAATCAACCTCCATGTGTCGTGTAATAGGTTGGAGATTCTTATACTTTATTTTCAGTACAATCTACCTCAGCAGCTTCAAGATTGTTCCTTGTCTGCATTGAACCGACACTGCTTTGAATACATGAAAAATGGCCCAACCGTGCTAAAAAAACACCAAAACGGGCGACCCATTGGAAGTTGGCCCGGCCCAAGAGTTCATGACAATGTTAGGTTTTAAGTTGACTTCTCTATTCATAAATCTTATGCTTTTATTACTTCCTTGTTTGTTCAAAGGAAGTGCGAAAGGCCAAACATTTAGTAAACTTCGCTCAACAAACATTGCTACGCATTATTATTGTAGGCATGTGAGTATGATTAGATTTGACTATTATTCATTTAGAGCCGTAGAAGTTCAAGCACGTCATACCTAATTAGTTATAGTTTATTAAGTTTACATTTCTTTCACTCTATGCTTGCTACGCATAGCAATAGCAAGTGCTATTTTGTTTCTTTATCGTTAGATTAGGTAGGAATAGAAGTGTTCATTCGGTTATAACCGAACCGAACCGAACTTTTGATTAACCGAAAGTTCGGTTTGAGGATTTCGTAAACCGAAAACCGAACCGAAATATTTCGGTTTGGTTTCGGTTTTTACCGAATTTTTTCGGTTCGGTTCGGTTAACTGACCGAAAAACCGAATTTTAATAAAAGAAATAAAATAATATATAAACATGATTTATATTATAAAAATATACTATCATATGTAGAATTGTATAAAAATATTTAATTTAGCTAATTTTTTAATATTTTATTTAATATGTTAATATGATTTAAATTATAAAGATATATTATAATATATATATTTGTATAATATTTTGAATAATATTTTTCATATTTTATAACATATGGTGGGTATATTATTACTATAGAACATATAATAATATATGATTATATATTTTATATAATTATATATATGTATAGAAAAATAAAAAGTAATAATAAATTCGGTTTTTCGGTTCGGTTCGGTTTACCGAGGTAGCTGAAACCGAACCGAATTTTATTCGGTTATCAAAATGAAAACCGAATACCGAACCGAAAAATTTCGGTTCGGTATTCGGTTCGAACCGAAACTTCGGTTTCGGTTTGGTCGGTTAACCGACATTTGAACACCCCTAGGTAGGAATACCTTGATTTTAGTGTTGGGGCAAAACGGTAAAGTGTTCATTATTGAGATCAGAATTCAGAGATATGTTCCTTGCCTATGTGTGCTCTCTCTACTCGGAGCAAAGCAAAGATTCAATCTTTATTAGAAAAATGCAGATTTTATCGCTTTTCGTAGCTGAATTGAACAAAAATAGCTTGCAACTTTTGTAGGTGAGATAGTAAAGGCTCTTTCTTATCTTATAGGCGTTTGAATCTGATAACCATGACACATTTGCACGTGATTGTATCTCTCTGACGGAGAGATAGAGAGAGAAGAGAGGCACGTTTTTTTTTCTTTTCTTATTTGCATCGATTTATTACAGCCCACATATTTCATGTTTTCCATTGTTGTTGTCGCCTCTGTTTTCCGCTGCGACCTATTTCCAGCTGCATTCCGTGTAAAGATCCCATATTAATCGCTTCGTCAAAAAGAAAAAGAAGGAAGATAAAGAATAATGGAGACTGCTTCTGGGCTGTTCAATCAAGCAATCCCGCGTGTTCGAAATGGATTTGTGGGGTCTAAAAGTGTTTATCGATTTGGGTGCTGGCGATCTATTTGTATTTTCAGGAAAATAGTATGCGCAAGCACTGCCCAGGGCGCAGAAAAGCTCTCAAATGGCGAATCTAGAGCTCCCAGGTGATTAAATTTTCTTGAAAGTTATATTGCACTTATCTATAGGTGATCGTTCGTTATCTTTTTTCTTGGGAAGAAGATTCTTTCTTCAGCGTTTTCCCCATGTCTTTATGTATGCTTATCTTCATTGATGTCAGTTTTTAGAGTGGTATTTCCTCTTATTATTCTTTCCTTTTCTCTTATCTTCGAGCTTTAGAGCAGTGGGATTTGTTTGAATAATAGTTCATATGAGTGCTGCTATGAAGCTTCCGTGATGTGGATACTGGGATTTTGGTCCATCCATTGTTGTCGATAGTGTCCATCTTTTGCACCATATTAAGTTGGTGTTAATGGGACATAATCCATATGATCGATCGATATGTATGGCTACTTTATATGGAGAAGAAAACCAAAGTCATTAATGATTGCCTACAAACCGAAAAATCATGTAGGCTTGTCAGCAAAGGCTGCAAGTTAGTCGGTTGTGGATCTGCGGTGCCAAGCTTTCAGATATCCAACGATGATCTCTCGAAAATTGTCGAAACTTCTGATGAATGGATATCCGTTCGCACTGGCATACGTAATCGAAGAATTCTTTCAGGTGACCATCTTATAATCTTGTGATTATCACACCATCTACGTGAGACTGTACTTTTATTTTGAATGCAACACTCACTCGATAGTTTTAGGTTGTCCAAACTATAGTTAATTTTCCCAAGCTTGTGTGATTCAGGAAAGGATAGTTTGACAGCATTGGCTGTGGAGGCATCTAAGAAAGCACTCGAGATGGCAAAAGTCAACCCCGATGAAGTTGACCTTGTATTGCTGTGTACTTCAACGCCAGAAGATTTGTTCGGTAGTGCTCCACAGGTAAATTTTTTATAAAACCTATCTTATCTATATCTTTCTCCCTTTCCCCACCCCATTAAATTCCCATCAAGTTAAGTATTACGTACCCATTCTAAAACCAGCATTTCTCACATGTTGGGCAATCATTAGAATATCTTTAGTGGGATTCGTTTTGTTTTCTGAGAAAACGCTCGACAGATACAAAAGGCACTCGGCTGTAAGAACAACCCGTTAGCTTACGATATCACAGCTGCTTGCAGTGGATTTGTGCTCGGCCTGGTTTCAGCTGCTTGCTATATCAGAGGTTAAACAAAACCCCACTCTGTTTACAACATAAAGATAAGATGCAAAAAAAAGATGCCATTAATCAACCGAGAAAATTTACCTCGAATGCTTTTTAATGACAGGAGGTGGCTTCAATAACGTACTTGTCATTGGCGCTGATGCTTTATCTCGATACGTAGATTGGACTGATAGAGGTTCATGTATCCTCTTCGGCGATGCTGCTGGCGCCGTTTTAGTCCAGGTATTCTCGTAAAGCTCCTCTTATTACTACCATTCTTTCCTTTTTCGTTTATTACATTCTTCTTATCTGCTGTGTAATAATAATTGCTTCAGGCCTGCGGTGGCGAAGAAGATGGCCTGTTCGCTTTCGACCTGCATAGCGATGGCGAAGGCCAAAGGTAACGCCTTTTAGCATCGTTTTCGAAAGCCAACGCCTTCTTTAAATTGTTTAAACTCTCTCCTTTTCAAGGCACTTAAAAGCGTCCATAAAAGACGACGATAAAGAAGACCATGGCCATCACGGAACGAATGGCTCGCTCGTCGGGCGCCTGCCGAAGGGGGGTTCGTCGTACTCGTGCATTGAGATGAACGGCAAAGAGGTCTTTCGCTTTGCTGTTCGTGTCGTTCCCCAATCGATCGAATTGGCTCTCGAAAAGGCGGGACTTAACCGGGCCGGCATAGACTGGTTACTTCTTCACCAGGTATGATGCATTCTGATGCTATATGCATTGAAAAACACGTCATTCATTCGTTGTTCTTTTATTTTGGCTTAGTTATGTATTTAGTCCTGTATATTCGGGGAGTGGCATTTTAAGGACCCCTAAATTAGGGCGAACGATCATTTGTCCCAAAAATTATGTCCCCCTCTATGTCCCAAACAATCAGAGCCATTGAATTTTAAATCATGTGGTTCATTTTTTTAGTTTTTTGTTATTTTTATATTCCACCAAATCATGGAATCATCGTTATTTCGTGTGAGTTATATGATAAAAATAAATAAACACATCCAGTTTATTACTTGTTTTATAATGATCAAATTGATTATCATATATTTTTTCGATAATCATAAGAATCATTTTTTATTTGAACTCTACAAAGTGGGACAGAAAATGGGACATGAACTGTGGGACAGAGGATTTCATCCGAAATTAGGGCGGGTCGCAATTTTAGGACATACTTTCATCTTTTGATGCAATTTGAAGACAATAAGCTTCGAAATTGAAGCAATCTGAGGCAGGGGGTTATGCTTCAAAATTACGGCGTTGATTTGTCCTCGAATTGTGTCAGTTTTCAAACTTACTGTCCTAAAACTGCAACGTTTAATTAATGTGTCCTCAAATTGAAGCAATCCTTGGGCTCGTCGAGGGGCATTATTTATTTAACGCATGCAATGATTCTTATATGCAGGCGAACCAAAGAATCATCGACGCAGTAGCCACGCGCCTCGAGTTTCCGCCCGAACGTGTGATATCAAATCTGGCGAATTACGGCAACACAAGCGCTGCGTCGATCCCCTTAGCGCTCGACGAAGCCGTGAGGAGCGGGAAAGTCAAACCTGGTCAAACTATCGCGACAGCTGGCTTTGGAGCGGGTTTGACGTGGGGCTCGGCCATTGTCAGGTGGGGATGACCATCATCATCAGATAAAATCTGCTTTCTCTTTTCATTCTTTTTCGAATCGATTTTCTTTTCCTTTTTTTTTTTCGCATTGCGAGTTTGCTTAGAATTGTTGTTAGTTCATCGCATTCGCTCGTATGAGGCGACGGTTTAATGCCCCTGTTATCTTGTTCGTGTTTCAGTTCGAGAAATAACGCTGGTTTCTTATTATGTGCGACTTTACACGATTTTATAACGTCTGTTACTACAAGACGAGGGAATTTTCGACGCAGATTGGGGCGAGTGCAATTTACCTGAAATTACAGAATAGCCCATAAACAGTGACTTCACTCCTTCAAAGTTCATAAACTCAGTAACCATCTCGAATTTCAAAAGGACACAAAACTAACCGCTCGCAAAACATCGTCGAAACCGCCAGAAAAAAAATTTACAACAAATCGTAAATAATCCAGACATTCGTCGCAAGATTTGCAGCTATAATCAGCTTTTGTCCATCGTAACGCCGACAGCAACATTGCTCACCTGTAATAAGAGAATATCGACAATAGCCTTTGCGATATCGAAGTCGAAATAAAAGGAGGGATTAAAAAAAAAAAGAAAATTTATCTCACCAGCTTTCCATTTTTATCGAGGGACATTGGATTTTCCACCACGACGGTTTGGCTCTGAGGAGAAGTATGCAATGCATGTAATAATAATAATAACACGAAGATCAACCGTAATAACAGAAACTAGGGAAAAAAAATTTCTAGGAACTTACGGCAGCATTCGAAGCTAATGCTGTAGACTGCTGTGTGGTGTTTGGCCTATGCATAGGAATGGGAACCCTAACGTTTCCCATCTGCTGAAAAGAAAACGATCGTAAGATAGATAATAAATACAGACGAAAGCAAGCGGAAGAGAACAAATTCTCGACGATCACTTACATTGACGTTTGTAATAAACTGACAAACAGCGCATTTGACTGACGGGGCACCGTAAGGATACATGAGCGTCGTACGACAGTTGCCGCAGTTGACGTGCGCAACGTTCGATGCTAACATTTCAATAAGCAGCGCATTAAAGAACAAAGAAAGACGGGCTTTTCTTACTCTTTTTTTTTTTTTTTTCCTGATCAAGGGCTACTTTATGTATCAAGATTTCATTTTTTTCGTTTTTATTACCTGGTGCGAGGTTCACCGTATGGCAGCACGAGCACCTCACGCTAGTCGCTCCGCTTGCGTACATCAGCAGCGTACGACAACCGCCGCATATTAACTGAGACATCTGAGGCATTTCCATACCTAGGATTTGAACACATTTTGTGTAAGAAAGTAAGACAAGGATGGGGCAATTTTTTCCATTTTTCGCAGATCGAATGAGCTCTTTGATTCGATAGTTCAAGGCTCGTGTGTTTCGATTTTGCTAAAATGGGATGGGATAAGCAGAAAAGCTTCAGAAATTCACATGAATGGATTGCAAATTGACATTAACAAGCTGATTCCTCACTACCCATTACTAGCTTCCAAGGGAAAACAGGGATAAGTTCCTCAAGAAAAGCATACATAACTTTTTTTCCATCGAAAGCTTGAAGGAAAAAACGCAATCTTGAAGTGGAAAAGAAGAAGAGAGATCGATCTGTTTAGATTGCAAAGCATATGAACCTGGAGATGCCACATTTGTGACGACATTACACACAGCACAGCACACAGTGGTTGCTCCACTTGGGTACATCAGAAGATTTCTGCAGCCGCTGCACACAATTTGGCTCTGCATTTTGTTTGCTCAACTTTTGGCCTGGAGAAAAACCCCAAATTTCCTGAACACGGAAAAGAAAAAGATCCAAAATCATCGAAATTCAAACAACCCAGAATGGAGGAGTCTGTAGCAAGATTTGAATCGAAGAGGGCTTACCTGGATTTTTTCCTTTTTAAATTTATGTATAATAATCGAAGTGGAATGGGTTCCTATGATAGGTTGAGCAGCAATGAAGAAAATGGCCCGCGTTTGGCATTTTGTTGCTCAACCTTTTTGCGATTGTTGTAATGTAATAGTGGCCCTTCTCTATCACTCACAGTCACTGGTTACGTTTTTTCGGCTTTCCTTTTCAACTTTTTTTTTTCCAACGAAAATGAAACCTTATTAACGTTGCCTTTTTCGAGCCGAAGTGAATGATCCAACGAGGAAGTCTCATTTTGTGGTTTAGATTGTCACTGATCTTCATCGAGTGAGTATCAATCTTTCTTCAGGTAAATAGAAAGCAGTGGTGTACTAAAAAACACACCTTTAATGGCTTACAAAACGATGAAGAGGACTAGTTTTGACTTCCCTGTACAGTCTCCATAACCGTACAATTCTCTATGAAAAACAATTGAAGGAAAAAGCGGAGGAAAAGAAAATGCAAGCTCAAAGCAAACTGGGGAAAAGAATTAAAAAAAAAAAGAATCACTAATATTTCAAACTCAAATGACTGATCTTTAAAGTATGATATCTCCAAAATTTATCAGGTATAAATGTTTGGCTTCAAAAGGGAACAGTAGGAGCAGCTAAAAATGCACTGATATTGTTTCCCTTCGTTAGGGCCAAGCATCGTTTTTTGAATCTGCGAAATCGCACGAGCTTTTTCTTTTTTCCATTCTTTCAGAACAATTGAAGAGACATCTTAAGCTTGTTCTGTTTCCACTTGGGCAGCTTGTTGAAGACATCCTTTGTCATTCCGAACTTCTCCTTAAATTCTTGTGCAGATAAATACGTCTGCAGAAAATACACATATTACACGCATCAGAAAAGGATATGTCAAAAGCTGTAAGAATGTACCAAAAACAACTGCACAATACCTCTCGTTTGGTTACATCGATGTCTGAAACTGGATCAGCGGAAGTCGTCTTAAGACGTTCATACGGATATATCAAAAGCCCTTCCTCATCCTCGACTTCGTTTTCCTTCAAATCCTCTTGAATCATCGCTGGCTTATTAGTCTTAGATTCTTCTACTGAGTTTTGCTTGGGCAAAGGCTCATTTTTCGGCTTGCTTAACTCAGGGCTCACTTCAACAACCATTCACAGAATCCAAGTATAAGCAGCTGACCCAATAAACTGTTTAAAATAACAAAATTATACGCCGTATATACCTTTCACAGAGCGAGGGATGATGACCTCACGGGCAGGTGGTGGTTGCTCGAAGGTCGAGCTTAAGGCTGTTATAGAAGCAGATTTCGAAGCCAGTTCGTTTGATTCGGGCGTAACAGACTTGGGATAAATATTCTTCCTCGCCATGGGCGGTGGAGTCGATTGATTTCTTGCGTTGGGATTTTCGAAATTTGCCGCTAGAGCGTTGAAGGCAGGCGATCTTCCTCTCACGCGAACCCTTTCTGGGCTGAAAGACATGCTTCTAGAACGTTGGGACGACTTGTCAGGGACAGCTGATCGCCCGCTGTGCGTGGCTGGCGATCTCCTTTTAGGTTTCTATTCACACGCACGTATAAAAGAATCTCGAAACTTGCAATTTTTAATTTCTGACATGGTTATCGAAATGCAAGACAATTGACTTACATCTGCTGAAGGATGGTGCCCGTGCTTGAGGATAGTCAGTTTTCTCTCGAAGGAGTTACCGTGCATCTGAAAAGTGTTATTCGATTTCGTAAGAACTATAAAATCTTAGCTCAAGATTCTCAATATATAATAATTATGGCACTTACTGAAGATTTCGAAGAGTCCCAAGAGAAAAAGCGAGTGAAAAACGTGGGCTCGTTCCCTTCCATTACGACGTAAACTGGGGTGTGGGGAGACAATTTCTCACCGAGGAAATCTTTCTCCAGAAATCTCTGTCCAAACGATAATTATACATTAAATACAGTTCTGAGAGTCTTAGTCTCCAATTCAAGAGAGAAAAAATTATTACCTCTCCAATACTTAAAGCATTCATCTTAGTCTTAGAATCGACCTGTCGCCCGACCCAAACATAAATGTCTGAGTGGCAATCGAGGATGAAAATGTCTTCGGTCATCAAATCGTCTTGGCTAAAGCTGTACACCTCAGTCACCTGCAATAACATAGTACGAAAACGAATTTTAAGAACGATAAAGATCGCATCTTTTTATCGGCGAAAAAAGAAAATAACTAAGCCTACAATACCTTAAGATCTCCTGATAACCAGCGGGCGGTGGTAATTATTAAGACAAGAAAAGAAACAAGAATGTAAAGGGTTTTAAGTAAAGATGAAAAAGAATAATGTATTGAATAAGCACAGGACATCGAACCTTTCGAAAACGTGCAAGAGAATAAGCATGGATCATTCTCAGCTATTCTTGCCATTTTCTGGCTTGGGTACTCAGATTTTCCACCTAACAAATCCCAAAACTGCTCAGTCTCCGAGCCTTCCTTTAACAATTTGGACTGAACGTTTGGCTGCAAACACAACGATTGAATTAAGATAATGGACTACGAAAGAAAAAACAACAAATTGACGGCTAAATTTAAAACCTTTATAATATCGAGCTGCCTCTCGACGAGTTCTTGGTCATGAGAAGAAGTGATATTTCCCGACCAAGAAAAAACAGTTGAGCCATTTTGTAGGATGTAACAGTATGATGAGTTCAACGAAGATGCCACCTGGATTTTATTCCAACAAATGACAATCTCATGGAGAAAAAAAACGAGGGGTATAAAAGAAAGGGAAGAACCCCATGAAATGAGCACAGATGAACTAACTGGTTCGACTTGAATTGCTTGCATATTTTCTGGCCCACTTCCCTGAACTCGAAATAGTGCAAGTCCTTCGTCTGAATACGTATTGTTTGGAAGCTCTTTTTCCTCTATGTGCTTTCTGTAACCCTTACTTACGCCTCCCTAAACGACGAGCACAGAAACTCAAAAACAAATTTCTACGGATAAATATTTCTTATTCTATGACTGTAAAAATCTTTGACGTGCCTTGAAGACGATAAAGCTCTGGAAAATGGCAAAGAATTGGATCGGTTCGTATCCCTCGTAAATTGAAGCCTGCAAAAATGCACGACCATCATAACAAATTAATAAACGGGTGTACAAAGGAAAACAGCAAACATTGCGTAAAGGATATAATATTGCCTGAGTTGGGGAGAATTTCTGCGATTCGACCATCTTAGTCGCTAAAGAAGTAGCAGTAACCCTGTCTTCCTACAAAATAGTGTAATTAGTATGGAAATATTTTGAGTGCATAAGAAATTAGATTATCCAAAGCAAATATGAGAAAGCTTACTTGAATGCTTTGCTTCCCAATCCAAGTCCCTATTAGCTGTTCATCCTTTTCTTCTCCAGGATATGAATATTGAAATATGTAGCAGTCGCCACTGTAAAACTTAGACTGATCGGTCCCTTGAAGAAGAGTCTTCTGTTGACCATCGACTCGCCATACCTGACCGTATAGAAATTTATTACCATATTGAGAATAAAAATCAGATTTCATTTTCAATGTTCTGACATATACTTGAACATGCAGAAAAACTCGTACGTTCAACTTCACCTGTAAATCTCCTGTACAATCTATGAATAGCTGAACATCTTCCTTAGGTGCATCTGCTTTGAGAAGACCCTTCACATTGAGCCCTTGGCGCTTCAAAAGTGCTAAGAAAGCATCAATGCAAAAATGAGAAATCAGAAAATTTACGTTGCTGAAAATTATATAAATATATATGACAGCACAAAGATATACCTGCAACCTTTCCTCTACCATCTTCAGTCACAGACACGTTGTTCGATTCAGGCCATGACTCAAACTTCGAACGAAAACTAACCGTCTCAAACCCTTCGATCAAACGTATTATATGGCATTTCGATCTCTCAGCGTTCCTAAGGAACTCCTATAACAGAAGTCGATGAAAAATTTAAAAAGCAGGGAATCATATAGCGAATGAATGATTAGGAAGCTAATAAAACAGGGAAAATATACATCAGCGATGGTACTTGCAGCTTTCCTCTGATCAAGAGAAGTATTCCTCCCCATCCAAATAAAGACTTCATGCCCACAATCGAGCATATAGCACCTATAAGTGTCTAAATGTTCCCTCTTCAAAGAATCAGCCTCAATAGGCACAGTTTCTTCCTTCTCAACACTGTCAACAACGTTTGCCATGGCTAATCAGAAGTAGCAGTTTGATTAACTATGGTTTCTTGCAATAATCAATACACGATGATCTAAGTAGGAGAACAAGAGTACCGAAATAGCTTAGGAGAGCCAACATCAGTAATCTCGGGTTCATCGCTCGCTGCTTTCCTTGGAAGTGGTGCAAATCCACCGAAGAAGCCCCAAAATTCGCCAGTCTCAGAATCTGCCATCAACTTCCCATCCTCTGATTGCAAATAAAGAGTAAGTTACCAAACACGTCAATTACTTTGATGTATCGTATCAATATACAGAAACGTCAAACAAGTTGCAAGAGCTTACCTATCGCTGCAATTTCACATTTTCCGTCGTGATAAGTATCTTTGATGTACTGAACGACCTCGAGCGCCTTGGCCCTCTCTTGAATACAAGAGCTCGAACCGTTGAACTGAAAAATCTTAGACTTCGTGTCGAGGATAAAGATGTCGTCGTGGTTGAGAGAGGATCGAGCAAATGGGACCTGTTCTTTTTTTTTCACAAAAAAGAGTGAAAAAAGACTCAGACCCGTAATTACTCACGTCGTACTGGAGAAAAGCACGAAAAGGGTTAATAACTTGCCTCTTTCACATGAACGACGTGCTTTCCTCTACATACGAACAAGCGATTTTGGTGCTCTTCAGCCTCGACGTGATTGAAACCTGAAGAAACTCCGCCTTTTTGAGGTAATATGCAAGGCTTAAAGTAAGAAAGGAACTTCTCTGTTTCATGGCCTTGTACTTCACGGTACTGAACAGCACGCCCGCCAAGTGCAGCGTCGAGTTCTACAGTTTTTATAGCTGCAGCGCCAGCTTCATCCTAAACAAAGTGAAAAAAAAAAGATAAATCATGACGAAGTACGCCATTTTATTTAGAGAAAAAAACATCAATAAATTATCAAGAGGAAAGGAATGGCTAAGGAAGACTTGCCTGACTTGTATCTTTCCCAAGCCAGTAATGAATATCATGACGAAGGACGCCATTTTTTAAGGCAGTCGTCTGCATAAAGGAGATTGAATGTCGAACTTATCTCTCAATGTGATTGCATTGCATCATTGGATAATGTTTGAATATTTTTCTCACTTTATCCCTCCATTTTGCTTCTTAACATTGTACATACGTTAATATGATCACCAAAAGGAGGAACTCTAAACCGTAGAAGACCGAAGAAATGATACCTTCAAAATAATATAAGAATCTCCCGTGAAAAACTTGCCATGTGATGAGCTTGGGACTGGCACTGGATTGAAGTTTTCGATTCTCCAAATCTCAATGCCACTGGGAAAAGTTAAAGAAGAACTATAGAAGTACCACAGAGAATTCAAAAAAGAAAACTCAAATTCTGCAAACCAAATGTATTTATGTAATGAACAAAAAATGTAATATCGATTACGATAAGCGAATGAACGTATGTTTATCAGCACAAGGATACGCCTTCTGACCCGCCCCTTGAAAAGCTGGATCCAAGTTTCTCATCGAAACTGCCATTCTATTTCTATTATTGAAAAACATGAAAATAGAAAATCAGATATGATCAAAATAGAAATAGAATGGGAAACAGAGTAGAAGGGAAATGAAACTCATTGCAACAAAAGATATGCTGACCACACTGCGTATTTTTTTGTCAATCAGCTGACCACATATAAATAAAATAAACTAACTCCATTTCCATGCATTAGATGTCATCTGTTACATTAACAAACAAACTGGAATTCTCCAACAATTTATTCTCTAACATATGTAGGCGAGCTGTCGTAATTCTTGAAACTCTGAAATCTCAATCAGAACCAGAAGTCCAATCAAGTAAGACAAAAATAGTTATTTTGCACACGGTTCACCAAAACAGAACAGAACACACACAGTTACCGATAAAAGGGATGAGAATCTATATCTCTCGAAATCGTCAAGACTCAATTTTTTTAACAATGAAAAATAGACCAAACTCAAGAAAATGGAAGGTCCCTGATCCCAAAATGAGATAAAAAGCAGGCATATCTATAATACCACACTGTAGTCAGCAAAAAAACAGCTGACACCGAAGAAAAATTCGAAAAAAGCAGTCGAGCTGATACCTTCGAGACCCTTTTTCACCGTAGTAAACCAAAAGACTACTTCAAGAATCAATACAGATCAAATAAATCCAAGTTATTAACTCCAACAGCCTTGATTGAAATAACTCCTCGCCCAGAATTAAGCAAAGATGGGTCTTCGAATGGTTTAAGAAAAAGGAACTAAAACCCAGAAAAATTACCAGGAGATTGAGAATTCTATGATCTAAGAGAGATGGGAAAAGGGGTGTGTTGTCTTGGATAGGGAGTTACGCAGTGATGGAGGGAATGATGATGAGTTGCCGAAGAAAGGCGTGCCTATCACTAAACAAACTAAAGCCTATAAGAAAATAATAAAAGAATACTCTTTTGATGCTAAGACACACAGTGGTCAGCGATGAACTGTAAAGACTTCAATTATCTATTATTAAGCTAACATAAACATATGAATCGAATCATTATTACAGAGAGGAGGATATTGTACAATCAAGAAGGATCAAGGGTTTGACTATTTGACTGAATACTTGGATTACTGTCAGTGGTAAGACAAGTCATAATCATAGGCCATATTAAGATGTTATAAATATGATGTATATTACGTAACAATGATTTTTCTTCAAATGATAAACGATAAGATATTGGTATTCTCCTTTAAAAGGGATGCATGAGGTGAGGTACAATGCTTTTTCTCTACGTTATCAATTCATAAATGTGAGTTGAAATACATATTAGATTTGATAAAGACATGGTGGGTCCCACTTGAGCCAGGTCACAAGAATATGTTCAGAAAATTTCTGTATTATTATTACAGCATGAAATTGCAAAGTAGGTAATATTTTATTTTTAACACGACTTTCGTCGTGATTATTGCCAATATTTAGTAGTCGCCTCTCACTTGTACAAGCCACGGCCGTAGCTCATGTAAGGCAAGTTAGGCAGTCGCCTCGGGCGCTTTCGAGGGAGCCCAATATTTATCATACCCTTTATACATATTATATATATACTCTGCAAATTTTTTGTATGGATCATAAAATAGTGATTGCGGAAAGAAATAAAAAAATCGTCATATGTGACATTATAACTTATGTTATATATGAGAATGAGACGATTTTATAATTTTTTAAAGGTTTTTAGCCAAATGTTGGTCAAATTATTTAAAAAAAATTAAAATAAAAAAAGTCAATAACTCCCAATTAAACCATGATTTAACTATTTTACAAGATTTTGTTTTTTAAAATTTGTTCCTCTTAATTCTCGTTATAAACGGAAAGAAGCGAGATGACCACATTCGAAAGGAGGAAGGCAAACCTCGACAATATCGCAAGTAGCTTTGTTTCTAGTGTGGTTCTTATTTCTTTACATTGCTTCTCATTTGAAACTTCTATACTTAGTTTGTTGAATGAAAATCAAACTAGAGTATGTGAGTTCGGGTTTTCTCTACAATTAGATTATGCAGAGTTGATCACTATTTTGCCTTATTTGGATGGTGCTAGGTTACATTTATGCGCCATTACGTATTTATTTAAAACAATGTTACTTAATAAAAAGGCTCAGGGCCCGAATTTCGAGGTTCGCCTTAGGTCCCGACATCTTCAGCTACGGGCCTTGTACAAGCCAATTGTAGACGTACGAGATAGTGTCCAATTAAATTAAGGGTGTTTACACATAAATACCCCTCTGTAAAAAAACTTGTAGTACCCTGTAGGCATTTTTTTATATGTAGGTACCTAACACAATAAATTTTCTGCAGATAGGTATCCGATCCGCCGCAGGTACGCCACACAACACATTTGGATACCCTAGATCAACGTATTGTGGTACGTAAAACGTTTAGAAAATGGTACACCGTATTAGCACATTTAGGTATGCCATATTTAACACATTAAGTACGTCGTACAAAGACATTTAAATGTTGGTGTGGCAGCGGACCTGGTCGAGTAATACCGCAGCTAATATTTGAGCAATTAAAGATAAAAGTGGACGCCGAGATTTAACGTGGAAAACTGATAAACGTATTTCAATGAGTTTATCGTAGTATTTAATTGGGATATAATAGAGCTCTACCAATCATTTTATGCATTCATTCGTCATATTTACACTTATTTTTATATTGAATAAGCTTAGGACGAGTTTCGGGCGAAAAGGAGCGAAAACGAGGCAAAACGGCGCAAAAATGAAGAACACTGTCGAGGGTCACGGCCGTGACACCTTTTACACTTGGCCGTGACAACCTCCAAGGCCGATTTAGGAGAGGCTGCTGAAGGTCACGGCCGTGACACCTAGTGCCTGAGGCCGTGACAGGGGACAGAGACCAACCAAATAGATGGTCACGGCCGTGACACCCAATGCATCTGGCCGTGACCTTTGGCAGAGAGGTCAACCTAAAATGGTCACGATCGTGACGACATATGAACTTGGCCGTGACACTGGGCAGTAAGATAGCAAGTTGAGTCGGCGATGGTCACGGCCGTGACGGCCCATGTCCCAGGCCGTGACCGTTACGAGAATCGCTATAAAAAGCCCAAATTAGACTCAGAAAAAGGGGAACTTACCAGATATCAACCCTAATCTTTCAAGAGACGAAAAGGAGCACAAAAGAACGCAGAATTACGTCCCGGAGCGCAAGAGACGGATCAACAACGCAATCACGCCCGATTGATCAGAGAACGAAGATTCATCACGCTAGCATCAATAATTCGCCAGTATTCAAGATCATGAGCTCTTCTTCTCTGTTCTCTACTTCTTTCGTTGTTTTTCCTTCTATTATGCGTAGCTAAATTCCCTATGTGTTTGGGATTAGATGAACGCTAGGATTAGTCGTACTTAAGACATATGTTTATCGTGATTTGCGTATTCTGACTATTTATTGTTCTATGAATTTGTTTCTTCGCTTTAATATGTCTATGTGTTAAAGTGAATGTATGGAAAATCGTTTAGGGCGACAGCTAAATAACAATTAGGCCGTTCGTAGAAGATAAGAATCGAGTATAGGGCGAATGCAAATACTCGATCCTCGCTATTAGTAATTACTGAACTTTAGATCCCCACGAGCGTTTAGGGCGACAACAAATTCGCGAGTGGGTAGGAAAATTACTGCGATTTAGTCAAGAATCACGTAGGCACGATATTTCATTATCTTAGGCGATCACACCTAGCGGGATTCTAATCCCGAGCACATCTTTATTATCTGAAGCTTCGTATCAGTTCTAGGCGTGTTCTTTGAATTCCTAGTTGATTTAGGAGCGATATGTTAGGTTAAGTCACAAAACAATCTGTGTATTTTATTTAGGTTAAATATCGAGTCGATTGGTCACTACTAGTACTTAGTCTATTCCTTGTGTTCGATACTCGTCTACTCACTTTACTGCACTACACACGATAGGTCCACTGCCTATCGCACGTCGGTGAGAGTAATTAATTATTCGTTTTAATTATACTTGTCGTACTTTTCATTCACACACCACGTGTCGATCAAGTTTTTGGCGCCGTTGCCGGGGAATAAATTAATATTAGGAACACCGTAGTTCGGTACTTTAACCACTTTTATTTGACATTTTCTTTTGCTTTTCACTTATTGCGTTATTTGTGCTATTTGCATTAATTATTTTCCTACGTCACTATTGGTTTCGTATTCTTTTCGACGTATTTAGTTATTTCGTTACTAATTTTTGTTTTTCCCTTATTGAAGGTACGACTCAGCGGTGGATGACCCGAAGCCATCCATCGGGTCCCATCGTTGACGCAGACCCTGATTTTGAGAGAACGTTGCGAAGGAAGCTTAAGTACGATACTGAAGGAGCTTCCACTAGCTCTCAGGACCATTTAGTTAGCTATTCAGAGGATAGTTCGCAAGAATCGACCCAACACTCACGTGTAGAGGCAGCCGTAGATAGTCCCTACACAGAAGTAGACATGGCGGACCATAGAGTGCCTGTCCACGAGGAGGAGCCATCACTTCAAGACCTCCTTAAGAATGCCGCGCTAGGCGGTACGGAGTCGGCGATTGTCATCCCGCCGATCGAGAACAACAACTTTGAGCTGAAGCACTCTTGGCTTCAGATGATATTCCAGGCGGCCCAGTTGAGGGTAACCCCGACAACGACCCTTACTCCCATTTGAAGGCGTTTCTGACGGTGACCGACACCATCAAAATCAACGGGGTCTCGGGTGATGCGATCAAGCTGATGCTATTCCCGTTCTCGCTCAAGTTCAGGGCGAAGGATTGGTTAGATATGTTGCCACCCAGATCGATCACTACCTGGAGAAGATGCGAGCCGCCTTCATCAACCACTACTTCCCACTGTCGAAGGTGCTCAGACTAAAAACAGAGATCTCCCTGTTTCATCAGAAGGATTCAGAGAACCTCTACGAGGTTTGGGAGAGATACAAGGCGTTATTGAAGAGATGCCCACAGCACGGAATGTCGAAGGCAGCCCAGATCAACCGGTTCCACGAGGGGCTCAACGACCAGACTGTCCATATGCTAGACGGAGCTGCAGGAGGAGGACTCATGAAGCTCAACGCGACCGACGCTTGGAACCTGATTGAGGATTACTCGAGGAATAGTTTCATGAGGGGCAATACCAGGATGAAGACGACAGGCGTATTCGGAGTGAGCGAGGAGACGGCCACGATGCCAAGTTCGAGGCGCTTCAGCAACAGATCGCTGCGACAAACTCCCAGTTGCAGACAATTATTGGCGCTCTACTCCCGAAATTCGGGCAGACACAGCCCGTGAATGCCGTGACGACCACCACACCAACGCAACATATGCCATACGTGCCTTTGTGCGGAATCTGTGGCGCAGCCCACGAGACCTCAGAATGCCAACTTGGGCAGTCGCTGGAGCACGTAGACTATATGGGCAATTACCAAGGTGGCCAGCGAAGCTTCCAACCCGAGCGCACCCAAATCTGGCGTACGGGAATCAGAATCACCCGGGGCAAGGACCGCCGGGATTTCAGCCTAGGTTTTCCGGATTCCAGAACAGCCAATATCAAAACGCACCAGCAGGAGGATCCGATGACATGAGGGAGTTGAAGGACATGATGAACACGCTCCTCACTAATTTCAGCAGCACCACCGCAGCCCACGAAAGCCGAATGACGAAGATGGAAGAGTACATGGAGGCGAACGACTTGCGTGCCCAGAACACAGACGCCTCGTTCAAGAAGCTGGAGCAACAGATGGGCCAGATGGCAAAGCAGTTGGCGGGGCGTACTCAGGGATCGCTCCCAAGCTACACCGAGCCGAACCCAAAGGAGTATTGTAAGGCGGTGACGCTGAGGAGCGGGCAAGAACTGCAAGAAGTGTTCCCCAAGAAGAAGGCCAAGGAGAACGCCAACTTCGAGAGCCTAGTCAAGGTCGATAAATTTGTCCTTAAAGTACCACCAGGATGAGCCTCCAACTAGCTGATAGGTCGTTAAAGTACCCTCGAGGTGTTATCGAGGATGTCCTAGTCAAGGTCGATAAATTTGTGATCCCTGCTGATTTCGTTATTTTAGACATGGAGGAAGACGAAAATGTTCCCGTGATTTTAGGTAGACCATTCTTAGCCACGGGGGAGACCATGATAAACGTTAGGAATGGGACATTAACTTTGATGGTAGATGGGGAAAAGGTTACTTTTAATATGCCCGACTCGATGAAAAAGAGTAGCGAGCAAGATGAAAAATGCTATTTTTTAGACGTATTTAAGCACGACTTCCTTCTTTCCGTGCAAGGTCTGTCACAGGTCGGCGAACAGGACATGCATACGATTATGGCGATCGATGAGTGTGGGGAGAAGGTCGATGAGCCTATCATAGCCATCGATGAGAGCAGCGAAGAGGACAAGGAAAAGAGCTCGGTCGAGGAATCACCGGACCTAGAATTGAAGCCGCTGCCCAAACATCTCCAGTATGCATTTCTTAGCAGCAACGGAGGGCTTCCAGTCATCATCTCGTCGACCCTCGACGACGGACAGAAGGGCCAGCTCTTAGACGTGTTGAAGGCGCACAAGAAGGCTTTGGCATGGAAGATATCCGACATAAGGGGTATCAACCCGAGCTATTGCACGCACAAGATCCTCATGGAGGACGATTTCAAGCCTGTCGCTCAACGCCAAAGGCGGCTCAACCCCAACATGAAGGACGTGGTAAAGAGGGAGGTGATCAAATTGCTTGATGCGGGAATGATCTATCCCATCTCAAACAGCGCGTGGGTTAGCCCGGTCAAAGTGGTCCCAAAGGAGGGAGGCATGACGGTCGTCACCAACGATAGGAACGAACTGATCCCGACGAGGACCGTGACGGGATGACGCGTCTGCATCGACTACAGGAAGTTGAACGACGCCACGAGAAAAGATCACTTTCCTTTACCATTTATTGATCAGATGCTAGAAAAGTTAGTCGGTCACTCATTTTACTGTTTCCTTGATGGTTTGTCAGGTTATCTACAGATCCCCATAGCACCCGAGGACCAGGAAAAGACCACGTTCACTTGCCCGTTCAGGACGTTCGCATGCCGAAGGATGCCGTTCGGCCTCTGCAATGCCCCAGCCACTTTCCAGCGATGCATGATGGCCACATTAGACGAACTGGTAGGTGAGATAATGGAGGTATTTATGGACGACTTTTTTGTGTTCGGTTCCTCGTTTGATGCATGCTTATCGAATCTGAAGCTCGTACTCGCATGATGCGAAGAAACGAACTTGGCACTTAATTGGGAAAAGTGCCACTTCATGGTTCGAGAGGGTATAGTTCTCGGTCACAAGATCTCTTCTAAATGAGTCGAAGTGGATCGAGCTAAGTTAGAGACGATAAATTGTCTGTTCCCTCGAACGTGAAGTCGATTAGAAGCTTTCTAGGACATGCGGGGTTTTATCGTAGGTTTATTAAAGATTTTTCTAAAATCGCAAGACCCATGTCTAGGTTGCTAGAAAAAGATGCCCCGTTTGAATTTAATGACGAGTGTCTGCATGCTTTTAATTTGCTTAAGGAGCGATTAGTCGCAGCACCTATTATGGTAGGCCCTGATTGGGGGCTGCCCTTTGAACTAATGTGCGATGCTAGTGACTGTGCAGTTGGGGCCGTGCTAGGAGAGCATAGGGACAACCATTTCAGGCGATCTACTACGCGAGTAAGACGCTAGACGCAGCCCAGGCCAATTACACGACCACCGAAAAAGAGTTGTTGGCCGTCGTGTTTGCTTTCGACAAGTTCAGGTCATATCTGATCCTTTCCAAAGTTATTGTTTTTACTGACCATTCTGCTCTTAAGTATCTGTTAGCAAAGCCGGATGCCAAGCCCCGGCTGATCAGGTGAATCTTACTCCTGCAAGAGTTCGACATTGAGATCCGCGATAAGAAAGGTGCAGAGAACTTGGCGGCGGATCACCTCTCTCGACTAGAGGAGTCCGAGATCTATAATAAGGACGAAAGGGCAATACACGATCGGTTCCCAGACGAGCACCTTTACTCGATACAGGTGGTAAGTGACGACACTCCCTGGTTTGCAGATTACGCTAACTATCTTGTTGCGAGGGTCCTACCAAAGGAGTACACCAGTCAGCAAAAGAAGAAATTCTTTTCTGATTTGAGGTACTACTTTTGGGAAGACCCGTATCTTTTCAGGCGATGTGCAGACCAGGTGATACGGCGATGCGTTGCTGCTCCAGAAACGACGCAAATCCTTAGGCATTGCCACGACGGACCGACCGGAGGGCACTAAGCAGCAAATCGAACCACTCAGAAGGTGTTGGAGAGCGGATTCTACTGGCCCACGATCTTCAAGGACGCCCAAAGGTACGTTGACACTTGTGATCAGTGTCAGCGCGCAGGTAATCTCTCTAAACGCGACGAAATGCCTCAGAATTTTATTTTGGTATGTGAGATATTCGATGTATGGGGTATTAGATTTTATGGGTCCGTTTCCTAGCTCATATAATAATAAGTACATCCTAGTTGTCGTTGATTATGTGTCTAAATGGGCCGAGGCGCAAGCCTTACCCACAAACGACGCTAGGGTAGTCGTTAGATTTTTGCGAGCATTGTTTTCACGTTTTGGGGCACCTAGATGCATTATTAGCGATAGAGACACTCACTTTTGTAACACCCAGTTTGCACGCACTTTAGAACGTTACGGTGTCAGACACAGCCTATCCACCCCGTACCACCCACAAGCTAGCGGTCAGGTCAAAGTAGTAAACCGTGAGTTGAAACGCATTCTAGAAAAGACCATAGAAGGGAACAGTAGGGAGTGGGCGAATAAGTTGAACGATGCACTTTGGGCTTATAGAACTGCATATAAGACACCCATAGGCACCACCCCGTATAGATTAGTCTATGGGAAGGCGTGTCACCTCCCCGTAGAAATACAGCATAAGGCCTAATGGGCGATTAAGTCTTTGAATTTTGATTTGGGGGACGCCGGCGGAAAGCGGCAACTCCAAATTAACGAGTTAGATGAGTGGCGTTTATCGGCGTATGATAACGCTCGCATGTATAAAGAACGTTCAAAAGCATACCATGATAGGAAAATTAGGCAGAGACGGGAGTTTCCGGAAGGAGACCAAGTCCTTCTTTTTAATTCTCGACTTAGGCTTTTTCCTGGCAAACTTAGATCACGTTGGTCAGGACCTTTCACCGTTACCCGTGTTTTCCCTTATGGTACTATTGAGATTTCAGGCATGGAGCAGGGTATCTTCAAGGTGAATAGCCACAGGTTGAAGCACTATCACGCAGGCGAGGAAGACGTGAGCGAAAAGGAAGTGCTCTACCTGGACTTCAAAACTTGAACGAACGAGAGGACGTCCGGCTTAAGACGGTAAAGTAAGCGCTTCTTGGGAGGCAACCCAGGTATTTCATTTATGTTAAAAAAGAGAGACAATTTTATGTTTAAAAAAAAGAGCGGTCACGGCCAACGGCTTAAGCCGTCACGGCCGTGACATACCCTCATATACGCTCTGCCACACGTCACGGCCTGAGGCCTAAGCCTTCACGGCCGTGACGACCACCAGAGGTCCCCTCTGCCTCATGTCACGGCCGACGGCTTAAGCCGTCACGGCCGTGACCACTTTGACGGGAAAAAAAATAAAAAAAAAAACAAAAAAAAAACTCTCGACTTGGTCACGGCCCATGACGCGTACGTCACGGCCGTGACGCCCGACAGAGGCAAGTACTGCCTCGCGTCACGGCCACGTGACCCATGCGTCACTGCCGTGCACATGCGAATTTAAAGGCAAAATTGCCTTTCTTCTCCTTTTATTCCCCCTTTCCTTCTCTCTCCCTCTCTCTCTCTCTCGCGATTTCCTCTTTCAAAACCACCACCACCACCTAAAACACCACCCTCCACCACCTAACACCGCCGTGCGCCACCCCCAAATCCGATTTCCCTCATTCCTAACGCAAGTAAGCTTCCAAGGTATGAATACATTCTTCCCCGAGTTAATTCGATTTTTCATCAAACTTGTTGATTTTGGATATGAACATGTTTTTATTTGTTTATTACATGATATAATTACTATGGGCAAGCTTAATTCGTTGCTGTGAACTACAAATTTTCGAATTCTATGACGAAGAACCCTAATTTTCAAAATTTGGGATTTTCGATTTTGGGTGTAATTGGTTGTGTCTGTTGATCTTTTATTGGTAGATACATGCTAGGAGCACTTTGGGGCATGCCTAATTACGTGAATTGATGTTGAATTTCGAATTTCTACGACGAACCCTAAACTCGAATTTTGGGGATTTTCCAAATTGAGTCTAATTTCATGTTCTTCATGCTTTTTCATGCTTCATAAATGCTATAACCACGCTGGGCTTGCTTGATTGCTATTTCAACCGTGAATTTTGCCATTTAGAAGATGAACCCTAACTCTAAATTTGAGGCTTTTGGACAATATTATCGGAATTTGTGTACTCTGATTATGTGGGTTCGTTTTGAGTTCTATTATAACTTCTGTGCGCACTTTTGCTCGCTTGATTTTGAAACTATCTTATGAATTTTTGGGTACGTTGGTTGCTTCAATTTGGGACTTGCTATGCATACCTTCACCTGCATGTTATCTGTTCGACAAAATGCCACTTTGAGCTTTTCATGAGTTATTGCACATGCAAGTTTCTACTTGGTCGCTGTTATTGGTCGAGTCAAGCTGCTTGAATTTAATTGCTACATTGTCCTTGAGCTCACATTCGTTTTCTAGGTACTATGGGTAGAATACCTCTCACTCAGCGGATGGGGGACGTTCTTCGGCATTGATGAACCGGCGTGAACTAACCTTGGAGTTCCTTGCCACATTCTCCTACGATGAATGCGACAACAAAATCAGATTCCGAGCATTCAACGAAGAGCACATAGTGAGGGCCGACAACCTATGTATGCACTTGGAGTACCAATGGCACACCCACACCGGTCCTATGCGACCTACTTTGATCAACCGGGCGGTAGACAGGGTTGCTGGGCTGACATCGCGCGACCAGGCGAGCCGGCATACAACGTGAAGACGTCGAAGGCATCGTTGCTCAGGAGCCCAGGCCTGCGCTACATCCACCGCCTTCTCACGACCTCGCTCACACCGAGGGGCGAGTCGCACGGAGCCATCACCCTCCGTGATCTCTTTTTCCTAACTATGCTACAGCGGGGCGAACAGGTCCATTTGGGGATGGCGGTGGCCCACGCCTTCAGTGCTCAGGCGGAAGCAAGAAGCCATGGCAAGATTGCCGTAGGAGCACTCATCACCAAGGTCGTTCGGGGACTAAGCCTTTGGCCAGCGAATGCACCCGAGATGGAGATAGTCGGCGGGCGCCACCCCTTGAACGAGGAGATGCTTGTGAAAATGAAGATGCTCGTGAAGGCGCCCACCTGGACCCGCACGAACAAGGTGTACGTCTGCACGAGATGTGTCGTGGCCAGACGGACCACGTCGACGTCCCCACCGACCAGCTACCTAGAGGGTTCCCACCCAGTGGAGACAGACACGACGACTACAGGGCCCTCCTACTCATCCGGCTACTACCACGGCGAGTCGTCCGGCGTAGCCCCCTACGCGTCGACAGCGGACCTCGAAGCGCTGCGCCAGGATATGATGCGAATGAACGCCGATGCGCTGCAACGGGACGAAGATGCCCGGCGATACAGGGAAGAGACTCGGCGCCGACAGGAAGAGTACGAGCGCCAGAACGAAGAAGCCCACCGCCGGTACGATGCAGAACTTGAGCGCTATAACCAGGCCCTTCAAGCCATGGACACAGCACTCAGGTATTCACAGCAGTCGATGGCCTTCCTTCGCCCGAGGCCACCATCGCCGCAGCCACCGTAGCCACCACCTTAGGGATTTGTTTTTCCTTTTCTTTTTATGACATTTCGTTTGCTTGAGTAGTCGCGTGTGTTTTTACCTTGTTTCTACTTTTGATGCTTATAACTATGTTTATAGTTAATCTTATGACTGCTCTCTTTTCATGTCTATTTCTCTCTTTAGCTAGCGCCAGGACACGCATAACGACTTACAACACGACCTTCACGCCCTATGTCACGCCTACTTCACAACCACGTCATTTTCTAGTCAGGGGAGTTCCGTTCTTTTTAAACTCTTTTTCCTTCCCTTTTATCCTTTTTACGTTGAGGACAACGTCAGACTTAAGTGTGGGGAGGGCAATTTAGTTTGAGAACTTACGTGAAAATTTTTAAATTTTTATGACGTGTCCGTGAACTATAAATTTCGTTGGAAAGGCATGAATTACTGAATCGGGCATGATTGTTTGCGTTTATCTCGAGTTGGTATGCATTTTATGAAATTTTGCGAGCAATTAGGATATGCATGACTGATTGAATCGTGTTTGCCTGAATTGATATAGCACTGTTTTGAGAGACTCGTACACATAACCCTGTTTCGTTGTGAGAGTTTGAGCCTGACGAGCTGATGCTCATTTTCTTGGTTGTGTGACGTGCCTAGTCTATATCTCTCTAAGAACTTGCCTGTCTGATGCGTGTTGAAACTGTTTTGGTGTGTTAGTATGAAAATGATGAGGGCAATAGGAATTAAGTCCAGGGCCAAATTTTCCTTACCATGACTAAGCCCCTTAGTAGCCACTTTGAGCCTGAGCCTATTCGTTGCTTACCTCGTATGTTATGAAATGCCCCTGACCCGCATAAGCCTCCAGAGATTATATGAACCTGAATTAATTAGAATAGAGCAGAAGTCGAATTTGAGAGTTACTGTTTCAGTGTATGATTTGATGTTCTTCTCTGCTATTCGTGAAATGACTCGTCCCTGACTTGACCGTTTTCTGAAATGACCCGATCCCTTCCATAAGCCTGCCCATAACCCTTTAGCAAGATATAGGTTTTGGTAATAAGTATCCCTAGGTACACGGCATTCGCTGTGACGATGTATTCTTTGCGACAAAAGCCGAACCTTGATGTTTTTAGGGAATAAGGGCAGTGCACAAAGTAAAGCGTAACTAAGGTGAAAGGGCAGAAAATGAAAGGGAACTGAGTCGAGAGGGTCGGGCAGAAAAGTCTAGGATGTCAGAGCGAGAACGTTGAGTTTTATGTTGGAGCATGTGATTTTCAGTTTGATCATGCTATGTTCGTTGATAATTTTTGCTTACGTGTCCTCGATCTAAGATTACGTATTCATTACACATGCTTGTCACTTCATGATTATTCGACCCGTTTCCCCCCGAAAGACCCTCAGATTTATACTTGCCACTTTGAATAGTAGATACGCGATTAGCTTGCAAGTTTATGGTAGGGGTTGGACTAGTGCACGTATTGAGCGACTCATCATATGCTGGCCCATACACTTGAGTAAATTGAGTGAATCCTTGCGAGGTATGAGTCTCGATTAGCAGTGCGAAGGAAGTTTAGGTCGACAAGTGCAAGTCATTAGTGTAATGTCCGTGATTGTTTGCTTGATTCCTTTTGTGCTTTCTAACTTTTATGATAAATTGCGAACAATCGTGCCACTATCCTGATTAGATGCCTTCCTTGAATTCTAATTTACTTGAGGGCAAGCAAATGCTTAAGTGTGGGGAGGTTTGATAAACGTATTTCAATGCGTTTATCGTAGTATTTAATTGGGATATAATAGAGCTCTAGCAATCATTTTATGCATTCATTCGTCATATTTACACTTATTTTTATATTGAAGGAGCTTAGGACGAGTTTCGGGCGAAAAGGAGTGAAAACGAGGCAAAACGACGCAAAAATGAAGAACGCTGTCGAGGGTCATGGTCGTGACACCTTTTGCACCTGGCCGTGACAACCTCAAGAGGCCAATTTAGGAGAGGCTGCTGAAGATCACGGCCGTGACACCTAGTGCGTGAGGCCGTGACAGGGACAGAGACCAACCAAATAGATGGTCACGGCCGTGACACCCAATGCATCTGGCCGTGACCTTTGGCAGAGAGGTCAACCTAAAATGGTCACGGCCGTGACGACATATGAACTTGGTCGTGACACTGGGCAGTAAGATAGCAAGTTGAGTCGGCGATGGTCACGGCCGTGACGGCCCATGTCCCAGGCCGTGATGAGATTCGCTATAAAAAGCCCAAATTCGACCCAGAAAAAGGGGAACTTACCAGATATCAACCCTAATCTTTCAAGAGACGAAAAGGAGCACAAAAGAACGCAGAATTACGTCCCGGAGCACAAGAGACGGATCAACAACGCAATCACGCCTGATTGATCAGAGAACGAAGATTCATCACGCTAGCATCGATAATTCGCCAGTATTCAAGATCATGAGCTCTTCTTCTCTGTTCTCTACTTTTTTCGTTGTTTTTCCTTCTATTATGCGTAGCTAAATTCCCTGTGTGTTTGGGATTAGATGAACGCTAGGATTAGTCGTACTTAAGACATATGTTTATCGTGATTAGCGTATTCTGACTATTTATTGTTCTATGAATTTGTTTCTTCGCTTTAATATGTCTATGTGTTAAAGTGAATGTATGGAAAATCGTTTAGGGCGACGGCTAAATAACGATTAGGCCGTTCGTAGAAAATAGGAATCGAGTATAGGGCGAAAGCAAATACTCGATTCTCGCTATTAGTAATTACTGAACTTTAGATCCCCACAAGCGTTTAGGGCAACAGCAAATTCGCGAGTGGGTAGGAAAATTACTGCGATTTAGTCAAGAATCACGTAGGCACGATATTTCATTATCTTAGGCGATCACACCTAGCGGGATTCTAATCCTGAGCACATCTTTATTATCTGAAGCTTCGTATCAGTTCTAGGCGTTGTTCTTTGAATTCCTAGTTGATTTAGGAGCGATCTGTTAGGTTAAGTCACAAAACAATCTGCGTATTTATTTAGGCTAAATATCGAATAGGTCACTACTAGTACTTAGTTTATTCCTTGTGTTCGATACTCGTCTACTCACTTTACTGCACTACACACGATAGGTCAACTGCCTATCGCACGTCGGTGAGAGTAATTAGGTATTCGTTTTAATTATTACTTGTCGCACTTTTCATTCACACACCACGTGTCGATCACCCCTAAACAAATCGAGGTAAAAACCACGGTAAGGAAGAAGAATCCCCTATAGAGGAAAATATAGGAGTTACAACCTCTCAATCTATAAAGGAGAAAACCATCAAACTCTCTCTTTATAGTCGGAAAAAATACCGACAAACTCTCTATTATTTATTTCTCTCTATTATTTATTTCTCTCTATCTCTCACGATCTTCTCTCTGTCTGTGCAATTTCCTTCTGATGCTTTGAGCTCTATTTATAGGAGAACGTTTGCATGTGAACAATTAAAAAAATGTCAGCAAACAAAAAATAATTCGGCGCCAACTTGTTCTTTTTCCTTCCTTCACATTGCCCATTTGACCAGTCAAAAAACATGTGCCCTTTTATTTTATTATGTCGACAATCTCCCACTTGAAGATTTGATTGAACCGGATCTTCACACTATTCTTTCTCCACTGCCATTCATGTTGCTTACGTCTCCACTAGGCCACTCGAGGAACGACATCAAACGAACTTGTCAGTGTTGACCGCCTTTGTCAAAAACCTGCTAGATTGTTTTTTTCGTATGAATTTTCTGCATATCTACCGTGCCCTCTTCCACTTTCTCACGAATGAAGTGATACTGAACTCGTATGTGCTTTGACCTGGAATGAAATGCTGAATTCCTTGCGAGATGCAAGGCACTCTGACTGTCACAGAAGAGAGAAATATTCTCCTGTTCGTGCCCGAGTTCCTCCATGATCATTTTCAACCATATCGCCTCTTTACTTGCGTGCGTAGCTGCAACATATTCTGCTTCAGTTGTTGACGTCGCGACAACGGACTGAAGCTTTGATACCCAGCTTACGGCTCCGCCAGTAAGAGTGAACACATATCCTGTGATACATTTGCTTTTGTCAAGATCACCTGCATAATCAAAGGCAACATACCCTCTGACAGTAAAGTCTGCTCCTCCGTAACATAATGCAACATCTGAGGTTCCTCTGCTATATCGTAGGATCCTCTTCACCGCACTCCAATGCTCTTTGCATGGATTCGCCATGTACCGACTCACTACTCCCATTGCATGTGAAATATCTGGCCGTGTACAAATCATCGCGAACATAAGACTTCCCACCGCTGATGCATACGGTACTCGAGACATCTCTATCCTCCCTTCTTCGCTGCTAGGACTCATACTTGAGGATAATTTGAAAATAACAAGAAGTGGGGTAGAAATTGACTTACAATCTTGCATATTGAAGCGTCGCAAGACCTTCCTCAGATAATTCTTCTGCGAAAGCCAAATCTTCCTGTTATTTCTGTGTCGATAAATTTGCATCCCTAAAATCTTGTTTGCCGGTCCCAAGTCCTTCATTTCAAATTCCCTAGCCAACTGTGCCTTGAGTTCTTCAATACGATTTTTGTTGGGGCCTGCTACCAACATGTCGTCAACATACAACAGTAATATGATAAAAACACTTTCACCAAACCTCTTGAAATATGCACAAGGGTCTGCATTCAATCTGTTGTATCCAAGGCTCATGATGAAGGAATCAAATCTCTTATACCAAGCGCCTGTTTGAGACCGTATAGAGATTTGTTCAACATGCAAACCAAGTTCCATTTTTCTTTGTCTTCAAAACCTTCCGGTTGGAGCATATAAATCTCTTCTTTAAGATCTCCATGAAGAAAAGCTACATTCACATCTAGTTGCTCTAGATGTAGGACGAATGTAGAACACATCGCCAGGAGTACCCGAACAGTCGTCAGTCGAACCACCGGTGAGAATATTTCATTGAGGTCGATGCCTTCTTTCTGAACGTAACCTTTAACCACTAGTCGTGCACGAAATCGCTCTACTTGATCATCGATGTTTCGCTTGATCTTAAAGACCCATTTGTTGTCGATTGCCCTTCTGCCGTTCGGTAGTGACACCAGCTCCGAAGTCTTATTTTTCCATAGAGCTTCCATTTCTTCTTACATTGACGCCAGCCACTGATCTGCATCTGAACTGTTCAGTGCTTCTTGAAGAGTTGATGGCTCTCCGTCATCAGTTAGAAGACAGTATGCAACGTTGTTGTCCATGTCGTAATCTTCATGCCAGGATGGTGCGTCTCTTTTGCGTGTGCCCCTTCTAAGTTCTGGCTCTGAAGATTCGCTTGGCCCTTCCTCGTGCTCCGGTGCTGCTTCAGAAGAATCTTGTTCAACAGACTTCCCTTTCACCTGAATCGTCATAGTTTTTGGGCTTTCCTTTGTAGTGCTATCATTTCCTCCGATTAGTTTATCTACTAAGAAGATAACTTCCCTGCTGATGACAACCTTGTGGGCAGTGGGATCCCACAGGCGATACCCCTTCACACCATCAGCATACCCCAAGAACAAACACTTTCTGGACTTCGGATCCAGCTTTGTAGTTTCTTGGGCGTTGTACATCATGTACACAAGACTTTCGAATACATGGAGTTTGAAATAATCCGTTGGCTTTTCAGTCCACATCTCCATCGGCGTCTTCTGCGATTGCCGTTGAAGGCGAAAAAAATCACGTAACAGGCGGTGCCGACTGCTGCTACCCCGTATGAGTTATCCAGACCTACAGCTCCCAACATAGCTATTGTTCTCTCCAACATAGTCCTGTTCATCCGCTCCGCCAATCCATTTTTTCTCGTCTCCAACATGGCTGGTTCTCGCCTTTATCTTTAATTTCCACAGTGAGAAGTTTCTTCCGTTGAACTTTTCGATATCAAACTTCGCCGCGATAATTTCTGCTCAGTCGTGAGCGATACCTCCGACGGGGTTGCAGGAGATAATTATTGACTTATATCGCCTTTTTCGTCACCGTAACAAAGCGCAGTATAATATTTATTGTTTTCTGTGGCGGGTCCATGTTAGTGGCAACCCGAGCATACGATAAATATATATATATATAAAATCCAAGCTAGGGTCTGATACCAATTGTTGGCGTGGCAGCGGACCCGATCGAGTAATACAACATCTAATATTTGAGCAATTAAAGATAAAAGTGGACACCGAGATTTAACGTGGAAAACCCCAAACAAATCGGGGTAAAAACCACGAGCAAGGAAGAAGAATCCACTATAGAGGAAAATATAGGAGTTACAATCTCTCAATCTATAAAGGAGAAAACCCTCAAACTCTCTCTTTATAGTCGGAGAAAATACCGACAAACTCTATATTATTTATTCTCTCTATCTCTCACGGTCTTCTCTCTGTCTGTGCAATTTCCTTCCGATGCTTTGAGCTCTATTTATAGGAGAACGTTTGCATGTGAACAATTAAAAAAATGTCAGCAAACAAAAAACAATTCGGCGCCAACTTGTTTTTTTTCCTTCTTTCACAGTGCCCATTTGACCAGTCAAAAAACATGTGCCCTTTTATTTTATTATGTCGACATTAGATACCATATATCAACGTGTTATGATACGCAATACCCACATAGGAAGGTACGACATGACTAAAGAGCTGGTACACATTAAATCAGGTACATATCTGCAAAAATTTCTAACATGGTACTGATCTGTAAGTTTTTATTAAATAGATATTTAGGGGTAGATGCCACTTAAATTAATAACTTACAAATAAAAAAATAAGAAGCAATAGTTGGTGACCGACCAGAATTCACAGAAGACCACTAAAAATGAGCAAAGACAGCAAAATATTAATAACGCAACAAAAATGACGATGCTTACATATAAAAGTATAAATGTGTGTACACCCATTACACAACTAATAAAATTTAAGAAATATTGGAAGCAAAATTGAGGGATTCTTTTTTCTCCTTAGGGTCCTTTTTCTCACAACGGAAAAATCTGACAATATAACCTGCCCTAAACTGCATTAATATACATAGTAGTATTTTAACACATGCCATGTGTGTATAGTAAAATAAATTAATTAGTTGTTAACAATTTTAATAAGTGATATACTAAAAATAAAATGAAGTAACTATTATGAAATTAATGTCATGTAGTTAATAATTCATTTTTTTACTTTTTCATAATAAATAAAGTAGAAAAAATCTGATTGGTTAGCTAACAGATTTACAGTTTCTATCCAGCCTAGGCTACTATAAAGAGTACAGATATTACCAAATATTCAACAAATTCCAATTTTTTCTTAAAAAAGATTAAACAGAAAAAAATGGGGGCAACAAAGAACCAACCATTGACGTAAAATCTACCGTCGCCTCAATAAACTCCTCCCCGTCGTACTCTGCGCAATGTGCTCATCAGTAGAATCCGACCCGCTCTCAATCGACTCGTCAGAACTGTTCTCCGAACTCAACCGAATTCTGTTGGCATTGCCAACGACCCAATCGGTGAACTCGGGCGACGACGCCAGCTCAGCGATCGCGTGCCTCGTCGATTCTTCCGTGAAGCTTCTCCAGTCTTCCTTCGAGTACTTCTTCGCGTTGGGCGTCTTGTGAAAGGTCGAGTAGTGGTCCTGAGAACTAATGGCGCTCGAACTCGTCCGAGTAGGGACAGGTGGCAGGCGGCCATTGGGCGAGGGCGATGAAACGACACCTGGGAACGAAGAACAACAACAATGTCTTCTCTTGTTTTCTCTATCCATTTTTTATTCAGAAGATTTTAACATCGCTAGTCTTGTTTGGGTGTGTGTGTGAACTGAACGCTAATGGTACCGAAGACGGGAGAACTGGGGATTTTCTGTACGCTTCCTTGGTGGGTTTGCATGGTTCTTCCCCGCCTTAAGAACTCGGCTCGATTGTGGGCGTTCGCCTTTGAGCTTCGTCTTTGCAGAAGAGGAGTGGTCGAACCGTAGTAGGTAATAAAATCGCTGCAGCAGCAAAAGTGTAAGAACGTATAGTTTGAGAAAAAAAGAAGTATCTAATGAGTGAAACGAAAAAGGGGGGAAAGGGTATCACTTACCCAATTTCGCCCCACGCTACTGAAGTAAGGCAAGTGTATGTTCCCGTGAGAAAAACGAGCAGCGCCAAAGCCAAAGGAATATCGTGTGTACTCTGAGATTGTGGGGAAAAAAAACAAATTAAATGATAAAAATCCGTTCTTTATGATCAATAAATTGCAGAGAGCCGAATAAAGCTCACCTGGGAGATAAAAGTGACGCCCATCAGTCGTAATGCCCACTTCATGAATTGGGCGATGCCAACATTGACGGTACCATCATCGTCGACGACGAACTTTCGAACAAGAAAATAACCAAAGCCAGCTCCAGCGAGTACGATGAGAACCCCCAAGACCCAAAGCACCTGCAAAATATATTGGGAAACAAAATAAGGTTTATAATGGTTACTACTTAGTGAATGATCTCCGTTTCCTCAGAATAATCCATCAATATGGGAAGAAATACTTTCAACTAGGAATTCGATGTTTGTATGATCCATTCCTTCTTGAACGTCAGTCCAGTAAAATGACTTAGTCCGTTGACATTACAATCATTTGAAAGAGTCTTTTCATTTTTCTATGATATCAAAAGCACTCACAGGCATGTGCATCTCTTCATGGATCCCAAAATTGACGAGGATTGAGCTGACGAATGCCGATAAACGATTGAGTAAGAAAGTTCCTGCTCCAACCTGTTAGTGTGCCATATATAAGAGCAAAAAATCAGAAAAGTGATGAGACAGAGAGGCTATAGACCAATGCAAACATAGAGATCACTAACCGCCAAACCACATATGGTGCTGTAGAGAGCATTTTTTCTGCCAAGTGGCAACAATTTCATCGCCTGCCAAACAAATTAGTAAAAAATATTAAATAAAACAAACAATAATGACGATTATGACGACAAAAACTCGGAAGTTACCTGGAAGAGGATGATAATCACCCCAAGACATATTCCTATGGCCATTGAACTGCTATAATAGAAAGGAAGCCAGCTACTAACAATTGGAGCCATCAGCAACAAGATAAGACCGATTATCAGACAAAATAAACGCCACCTCTGAAGCTCTGCAGTTAGAGAAAAGAAATACTAGGAGTAATTGTCATTTCATGATCAGAATATGGACTCAGAATAACTTGTTGCTCAAGTTCGATACTGCGTGGTGAGTGGCTGTTTGTGTGCAAATACAGACATAAACATATATAAAGGCTATATATCCATCTCTCAATTCAGAGATTCATGATTAGAAGTTAACCTGTTTTAAAAATGACATTTACAGAACCCAGCAAGTTATTGACGAACTTCACGTCGATGTATCTATCCTCATAAGGAGAAATGACAGAGCTCCACATTCCATTACGAATGCTTTCCCAGTCATTATCTTCGCACTGGCACAAGCCCAAAGAAGCATTCCTGCAGAAAGAGAAATCTTTTTCAATTCTTAGATAGAAAACATCCAGCAATACATATTTAAAAACGGTCATGTTTCATGCAATCTTCTTTTTATTTGACTTACACATGCGAACAAATTTGGATTTTTTTGTGTGATTTCTCCGAAATTTCATCTGATGGGATCAAGGTGATCTTGTGTGCACTAGAATATTTAGAAAGCTTTAGTCTTGATAAGCCTGGGATAGGAACACGTGCACACAGCCCATCTATGGATGAAAAAGATTCTAGAATTACGCCGGGAGTCACGTTTATTACTTGTGTGTCTTCTGCATCAGCTCCTTCAACATTGTTGAAAAACATGTCAGATGATTTCCGTGTAGAACAAATAATGAAAGTTGAACTACCAATTTTTGGGACTGAATTAACCTCCAAAGACACAATTGACTCTTCACACAACCAATTAACTCATGCAAAGGACACAGGTAACTTGTATCCACAACATCTCAATCTTACCAACGAACGAAATAAAAGTTATACAAAGCTAAGTTAGATAGCCAACATTATATTTGATCTCAGAAACAAGGGAGAGCACAAAATGGTGTGCTTTGGACTGCCTTCATTCCCAGAAATGACTAAAGATGCCCAAAGAAGCTATAGCCAAACCAACCAGAAAATCCATTATCGTAAATAGAAATAACCGTTGAAAGCAAACAGGCTACTCAGTTGAAAAGGTAGAAAAGCCCAGGAAACAAAACACAATTCAAGCAACACATCACTCCGCATTTTTTGAAACAGGTTTAATCACGCCCAACTCTTACTGAACAAAATATCCCACAAAAAAGATCAAAGGATTCAAAAAAAATTGATGACAGAATCTCGTCAGAAAAGAGAAAATTAGAACGAAATAGAGCAACCTACAGGAAAACCCTAGCTCAGAAAACGCGCAAAACCTCGACAACTATTTTAGAATCCGTGTGAAGATTAAGAATCATGACATTTTGAACTTCAGAACTTTGAGCTACCTTCTGATAGTGCGGAGCGCGACAAGATTGAAATCACAGCAAGGAAATACACAGCTCCACTGGCACTTGTACCACGCGTCAGCTTCATCCTTGATGCGCCGTTCCCTTCAAGGGAAGGAGAAAGTGAAGATCAAACGCGCGGTCATCAAAGATGCGGTGGGTAATATGTAAATAAGTATATATTTCATATTTCCGAATTTATGGGGTCTGTTTGAAAATTTGAATAGATCTGGGGCGACCATGAAATCGTTAAATTCTAAGATGGTTGTAACGGAAAAAAGAGGAATTTTGGGTCACCAAAGGCGGGGGCGACCATGAAATCGTTAAATTCTAAGATGGTTCTAACGGAAAAAAGAGGAATTTTGGGTCACCAAAGGCGATTATGATAAACTAGTCTAAATTGCACACAGGTGCTATATAATATATAAATTTGTTAAACATTAAATAACAATCTAAAATAAAAGAGTAAATATGACAATATATAAATGGTTAATTATGATTCAGCTCCCCTTTAAGTTTTAAAATCGGATTCATGCACTATCAGTATAAAATTTAGTATTAAGGACCCGATTTTTGCAGTTTCACTTAACTGTTCTGCAATACCACTTCATTATTCTACAACACTACTTCATTGTTCTGCAATACCACTTTAATGTTCTAAAGTACCACTTCATTTGATTTGCAGTACCACTTCATTTTTCTGCAGTAACAATGAAGTGTGTTGCATTCCTTAAAACTAAATTTTATACTGACAGGACCTGAAAAGTGAAATAAAATTCTTACAGGGTACTGAAACGAAATTTGCCCATATATGCAAGGAGTGTGTGTTTTCTTATTTTTATTTTATGTTAATTATTAATTTGAGAAAAATCTGATTGGCTTATAGATCCACCAAATTGAGCGTTTTTAACTCCTACTTAGCATTAATATAAGAGTAGAGATACTTTCAGCTAGGGTTGTCAATGGGGCGGGGATTCCCCGCGCGGGGAACCGTCCCGTATAGGACGAGGAATCTCCGCTATTCTACCCCGCGGGGCTGGGAGGGGAGCATTTTTCCCGCGGATATCCCCGCCCCGTTCCCCGCTCCGTCCCCGATAATAAAAATAGTATATATTAAAATTCAATTAATATTATTATAAGATAAACAATATTAAAATATACTTTTAAAATATTAAAATAATATAAATATGAATAAATATAGCTAAAAATTATAAATATTATTAAAATATATTTTAAATAATATTAAAATAAAATATTACAATAATATAAATTGGATTTTTTTTCTAAAATAGCGACGGGGCGGGGATCCCCGCGTTGGACGGTTGGATCTCCGCCCCGTTGACAACCCTACTTTCAGCGAAGGAATTACTTGGCTTCTCTTTTTATCCCAAAAAAATTGGCCTTTATGGTTTCTTTCTTTATGGGACGATTCATTAACTAAAAATTATATATCACAGTATCCATACGAACAAGGTTCATTACTGAGAATTGAAAGCTATTATAACATCATAACTAACTTCAACAATGTAATAAGTTATACCAACAACTAAGCGTATTCCAAGTCCATGATATGCTGTTCAGAAGCCTCAAGAACTGGGATTTTGATACTGAGTTCTTCTCCTTCGGAGAAGCGATACCTCTCAGGCCTAAAAACGATGTAAGCTTTCCAATTTCGATCGATTTCGAGATGGTAGAGGCGTTCGCCCGCCGCGTATTTGCCCAAAAGCTGATAAGACCTCTCAGATCGATCCATGGCAATGCATAGCTCTTCTGTGCCTAAAAAACAAAAGCTTTCCTTGAATATGTCCTTTGATGTAATAAACGATGATGTCAAGAAGAAAAGAAAAGAAACTCACAGGCGGCGAGTTCTATCTGAGTCTGGTAAATGAATTCAAGAACATCTGAGATCTCTCTCTCAAACCGATGGAATGGGCCGTCTTTGAAGTTCATTTTTCTCAGCTTGCACAGTCCTTCTCCAAGCTCCATCATCGCCCCTTTGTGATTCTGGGCGAATAAAGTTCGATTCTTTGCGGTTATAACAAGTGGGAAAAGAACATCGTACAGTAAAATGATTATTACAACAACCTGGTTGAAGAGGTGATGGAACCCAACGGCGCACTGAAGGATTCCATGTACGAGGGTTCTTGTGGGCTCTTGAGATTCGTTCCACAGAGATTCAAGAACGTCGTGGCATTTGTAGTACTCCCTTTTGTTGAAAAGGGAGACTGCTTCAGTAAAGCTATGGAGTTCATCGCCTTCATCTTCTTCATCTTCTTCTTCGTAGGTGAACCCTCCTCGGCTGCTAATTCGATATGAATTCGCTGTTGCCTCGAACGGTCTTTGCTTTGACGAACAGAAAAAGCTGCTGTAGTAGCGACGTATCCTTCTTGAGTTTGTGGTGACTGATGCTGCGAAAGGAGCTGAGCTATGAGCGGTTCGAATTACATGGTTTGATTTGCTTGGAGAAGACGATGGACGTGCGAGCGTAGCCATGTTGGGAAAATGGCTCTTTGATTTTTTTTTCTTGTTCTTTGTAGTCCTTTAGATGTTTTTTTTTTTTTGTCTTTGTGAAGATGTAGTTATGTGGTTTCAGTTGGTCCATTGATAAATATCTTAAGCTTTTTGGATCATTTAATACTAAGATCCGAAAAAAATTATATCTTTATAATGTCGTAGTGAAATGAAAAAAAAAATCATTTGAATGATCAAGGTCAACTTTTTATGCAGCACGCAATTAACTTGTAATACTAAGTCCCCATATTTCATCCTAGGAACGACAATCGTTAGAGCTTTTTGCATTAGAAAGTCCTTGGAATTGAAATCAAAAGATAGCATTAAACTAAACAAAGTAAAAAAAGAAACAGACATAGATTCCCCAGAAAATCAGGACACCCTCAACAAACATCACAAAAACCCTCACTTGCAAGCAATAACGAATCTACTTAGAGTTTCGATCCTCCTCCATTGCTATGGCCATCTTCATCACCATCACCATCTCTCCTCTTAATAACACTCAGCACCAAACATAATCGACATTCTTCCCCTTCTCTGTACGCCCAAATCTCGACCCAATCACCTTCCTCGACGCCGTTCTTCGCGACAAACTCATTCCACCTACGGTTCAGAACGATGGGCGCGCTGTATTCCCTCTTCGTCAGGCGCATATCGTAGGTCCTCCCAAGCGCGTCGACGACTTTTACGTCCATTCCCTTCGATCCATCCTTGGCGTTCACCCTCTTCAGTTCTTCGTCGCTCAGCCCTTCGATCAGTTTCCCGGGATCAGTGATGTTCAGCCTTCCTTGATGGCTGTCTACGTCCGAGGCTGTGATTCTCTTAGTAGCTACGCGGCGCGGATCGCCTCCATTGATGACGTTCGCAATTTCTCGAGGAACAGGCGTTGGGGAAGAAGAAGGGTGGTCTTCTTTTCTGGGCTTTTGTTTCGGCCTTTTCTTCTCCTTCTTTTTTGAACTATGGTCTGCCGCCGAGGTCGAGGATGAGCCAACCTCGAAGTTTACGATGTACTCGGGCATCTTTTCCTTGCCTTTGGTGGCATTATTTCGCTGCTGTTCTTCTTCTTCTTCTTCCGTGGCTGTTATGAGGACGCCGAACAAGAGAAAGCTGCGCTGCTTCTTTCTTGGAGAGCCACAGTTCGAATTCGAGGAAGACGAAGAGCTGCGTTTCTTATTCTTGTTATCATCGTCATTGTTGTTATCTCCTTGCGAGCAGCCTTCCATTGTTCTTTTCAGTTCTGATATTGGGTTAGTTTTCGTTTTCAATTAATGAGAAGGGTTTTGATGCTCGGCGTGTGCATGGCATGGCTATTTATATATAGAAAATCGTATCTCTGGCCGATATTTTATTTGCTATATTTGAAAGATATGGAAACTTTTCCTTATTAATCTCAATTCCGGCCCGAATTTTCGTCGACTATTTCAAAATAGTTTCCTTGTTTGAATTTTTTCCTTGATTTTCTTTTAATTTTCAGGAATTTTAAGAGTTTCCAAAGGTAAATCAGCATGCGATAGGAAGCAAAATACCTCAGTTAATCTGCACAAAGGAAACTGAACTTTTCTTTTTTACAGATCTTTCCAAACTTTGAAGTCTATAGTTGACTCATTGTAATTGAGAACGCTGTCCTGGCAACCCATGAAATAGGTTGTCCGTACGGTATCTATGTTCAACAAAGCATGGGCTGTGCCACTTGGGCTAGCTGACACTGCAAGTTCATCAGCCCCGACGATTAGCTCCGAGTATCCTCGGGTCGCAGCACTGTTCTCCAACTGCATATCGCAAGGTACATTGTGTGAATTCGGGGAAATATCGAAATCAGAAAAACGATAATTTCAATCCTAAAAACCTAATCGAAGCGGAGCCCTATTTGGCCATTGTCTGATTAATATTCGTATCTGAATAACTACTACTACTATAATTTCATGATCAATGCGATTGCTAGAATCAAACTGATAATGGCAGAAGAAAATGTTTCCAGCAATGTAACTACAATCTAAACCTCATTGCAGATTTTCATGAAATGTTTCTGAGAGAAGATAAGTAAGGGAAGGCGATCTTACCCTAAACACAGTTTTGGCCCCCCAAATAATAAATGTTTCATTACAGGTATGGTGCCTATGGTTTCCTCGCACGCCTCCAGGTCTAATCTCACCCAAGTGTACCGAAGAACAATTAACAGCTCCTCCTGCAAATGAAGTGCTCGACCGTTTAACACACTGCAAAACTAATCGTTAATGGCGTTGCAGCACGAAAGTCGAACAATTACTGGCATTAGGAGAAGGGTTTGTTTTGGTTAGCTTTCATAAGAATCAATTCAAATCAAAGAATGCTCTAGGAAGGGCAGATATGCAGAATATCGAAACCAGGCAAAAAACTGCACAGATGTGTTACGACATTGCCAATGTTGCTCGGAAGACGTGCATATGAAATCAAGAATTCAGTAACTCTTTGCTATGTGTGATCCTTTACGAATTTACTATCTCTGGAGACAGCAGTTAGATAGAATGAATAATATGAAGAACAAACATCAATCTAAGGATACATAAGAACTCAATCAGTTATAGAAACTCGACCTTTCATCTTCAACACACTATACTCACCTGAAATGCCAAATTTTGAGGCAGCTTCAACAGGATCGAGCAACCAGCCCCTTTTATCCTTAACCAATGGCGAAGAAAAGGAATCAAACTTCACAGAATTCGCGCCAGCATCCATAACAAAACCCCCGCTCTTCGCCTTGGCAGAGTAAGAAGATGCGTCGCCTCCGAGCGAGTTCGAATCGTGACGTTGAAACCTGAGCGAAACCCACGTGAGCAGAAGGAATAGCGAGAGGAGAAAGGGGAATGCGTGGGGTTTCTTCAGGAAGATCTTGAGTGATGAAATTAGGGTTTGCGAGTTCTGCGAAGATTGGATGAATTGAGGAACTGGATCGGAGATTGGGAGCTGGTTTGAGCTCGAAAACGTCGTTCTTCTTGGGTTTGCCATTTTTTTCTGAGCTTGATTTAGGGATTACATGCAAAGATTCATGATGTTTGGCTGATACGTCTCATTCATTTCACCGCCATGGGAGGAATGGAAGGGAAGGTGAAGAACATCTGTTACTGTTACAAGTGTGGTCCTCTCAATTGGGCCTTCGCCACCTTGAAATAATAATTGGGCTTTAAATGGGCTAATGGGGGCCCGTAATTTAGTTAACGTTTTAAGAGTTGGGCTTTAAAATTTGCTTAGCTTATTGCATTTTAACCTTTTAAATCCTCATATTATTATTTTGACCCTTCCATTACAGTTGCGCGCCTTGGTATAAATAACTCTCCTCAGCTCAAGGGTTTTTTAATTTCTTCGTTAGCTATTAGGAAAGAAGCTTGCAATTCAACCTGCACCGTGGCGTTTTTGGTACGCAGGTCCTTAAATTGTATGTTTGTGGGTGCAGCTAAATTGATAGTTTTCGCTTGTTAATTTTTTGTCGCCGGTTATCTCTAAGTTTTTCTTTTGTGTTTTTCTATACAGGGTTAGCTCCGGGACTGATCTAATTTGAAGTTTTCGGAATTGTGTTTAGGGTAAGATTAATGTTTTTTTCGCGTGAAAGCTTTAAGAACATAAATTTATACTTTCGCAGATTTATTTTATGGGCTTTTGATCATTTTGTTGTTCGCTGGTTGTGAACTCAATTTGATCGACAATGAAGTTGCCCCGATTGGTTGATTGATATCCATTTGGCCTTCAAGGATCTTTTGGTTATATATATATATATACCGTTTTTATGTCGGACCTGTTGTTTTTCGCTTTGATTGGTGTAGTTGTGGTGATTAGGTATGTTGGCACATGTTAGGAATTGATCATTTGATGGATTTTTGGAAACTTAGATGCGAAACATATATCGTTTTTTGTTTGTGTAATCCAAGCACAGTTCGGTATGTTAAATAAAAGTGTGCTGAAGGTCTATTTATGATTTACTTCTTCCAAAAAAGTGTGGTGAAGATGCCAAGTGTGCTGTTTTGATTGCTGGCCATGACTAACGTAGTGTGTGAAACAAATTTTTTGTCGCGTCTTTCCTGAATTAGATCATTTGCTTGTTACTGACCGTTATATTGCTTGTTACTGACCGTTATATAGCGCTAGAGCATTTGTCTCTTTCTTGCTTTGTCTCAAAGATTATCCTGATACTTTGTGTCTCAAAAGATTAAATTTTTTCGTCTTTGGCACGTCTATCAATATTCTGAACGGGTTTTTCGTGAGATTTTTGCTCTTCCACATAGGTTGATAGGATGTCATCCAACTGTAGAATATCATAATGTACAGGGGTTGTATACGAATCTTTTCGTTTCCCTTTTGATGGTGTAGTGAGATGATGCGGATATATTGGCTTGGGGAATATCACTGAAGTTAGAACTTAGAAATAAAGCATCTATTGTTCATAACGGGTGTAAATTTAACGCATTGTGATGTATAACGTGTCAATAATAATAGAAGATATCCATCTGATGCCAAATGTGCTGTCGCGATTGCTGATGATGGAACAAGGAAGCTGACTTGTGGTTTGCTTGTGTTTGTCGATCCATTTTTCATGTCTTCCTTTCGTTCTTTTGGGATTTGATGTATGTGCAATCTTGCAGGGGCCCTATGCACGGGTAGCATTCTTGCGTGGCACAATGGGCGAGAAGAATTTCAGCGAGAAGATATTGGCAGAAAAATTAGCGAAACTAAACAATTCTCAGCAGAGCATCGAATGTATCCTTTCTTTTTTGGGAAAGCAATCCCTGTACTATTCTTGTTTTTTGTCGTAAATGAGGAAGTTTATCCTAGAACCAAATATTTGTTTATCTCCGTTTTGTTAATTACCTTGAAATTTGTATTTGATATTCTTAAGATCCATATCATTTTTATCATACTGGGCTCTCTTAACTTGTGATTAGCTTTATCCAAGTGGTGTGTACACTACCGCAGGAAGGCTAAACAAGTTGTTGAACTATGGGAGAAGACACTCAAATCTACAACTGGAGAGCGAAGGGTTTCTCTTTTGTACCTGTCTAATGATATTCTGCAAAATAGCAGACGTAAAGGCAGTGAGTTTGTGAACGAATTCTGGAAGGTTCTTCCTACAGCTCTCAAGGATATTTATGACAGTGGTGATGAAGATGGCAGAAAAGTTACTACCAGACTGGTAATTGCATTAAAACTTAATTTGGTTTATAAATGTCCTTATAGATGACAGTGGTGATATTATGTTTGTTTTTATCAGATTGAAATATGGGAAGAAAGGAAAGTTTTTGGATCAAGGGGACAAAATCTTAAAAGCGATGTTATGGGCCATAATGCAGCTCCAGTCAGTGCTGTCAGGAATCCTAATTTGATCAAGATTGTTAAGAGAGATGCCAGCTCTGTTAGACTTGTAAGTACTGATCACTTCTCTTGCATGCTTCATATTTTAAACTCCGATTTAATTTTATTCGAAATGTCTTCTAATTCTCTTTTGGCATTCGCTACAGAAACTGTCCGTTGGAGGTTTGCCTGAAAAGATTATTACTGCCATGCATACAGTGCATAATGAAATTGCTAAAGATGAAATAGCCGTGGACAAGTGTCATAAGGCCATATCTTCCATACAAGACATAGACAAGGATGCTATGGATGCTTCTTCTCAAGGTTTGAGATGATTTGTTGTCATTTAGAACTTTCGATGTCTGTATTTTTCCTGGTTGATATATGTCGTAAGTAGTCATACAATCAAAGGTGAAGGGATTTTACATCTTAAAAATTGTTGTTTGGTTGAATTTTTTACGTTCGTTTGCGGCTTCTAGTATTAGCATTGATCTTTAATTTTCTCTTCAGGAAAGTTAAATGGTTCCGATGTTGTACAACAAGTGCAGAAGCAAGAAGATGTCATTCAACAAGCCATGACTCAGTTTCAGAAATCTGCAGAAAACAGGATTGCATTGATTTCCCAGCTTAGAGAGGCGCTTCAGGCGGAAGTATGCTTTTCATTCTATTTCTACTTATCACATATTTTCTCTGCCCTTGAAAATCAACCTGCAAAGAACTTCGTCCTATTTCAATATGGATATGAGAATAATGATACTTCAGATTTTTCTCAGTTAATCACCATACGCTAGTAGTCCTTTACATAATGGTGTTACATAATCAGAACGCCACCTGCATGTTGAATCATATAGTTCACTAGCAATCTTTCTTTGCGTTGCAGGAATCAAAGTTGGAAATCTTTCGAAGCGAGCGACTTGTATGGGCTCCTTCTCTCCCTGTTCCTTATTTTCATCAAATCTAAACTCTTACACCGACGAATTTTCACTTTGCAGGCCGCCCAGTCTCAAATCGAGCACGCAGCTAAGATTAAGCTCCAACTAACATCAAATTCCTCCACACCAATCACAAACCATTCAACATCGCAGCAAGCGACGGCCACTCTTACTCCTACAGATAACAGCACGATCATATCTCCATCCACCAACCAAGACGGCGCCAATAAGTCTGCAGCAGCTTCAATGGCAGCAAAGCTAACTGCTTCGACATCTTCCGCTCATATGTTCACTTCAATCCTCTCATCCCTTGCGGCTGAAGAAGCTGCTTCAAAAAGGGCAAAGACAGACCATCATCACCCTCCATCCTCCGATGCCAAAAATCCCCCCGAGGGGTCTAATTATCCTTCTTATCTCTTCTCATCCCAGCAAATGACTGCTAATGTACCTTTGTTTCAGACTAATTCGTCCTCATCGAGCCAACTGCAAGCACCTTTCCTCCCACCACCACTACCAACTGCAAATCAGCCCATCCAACTTCAACCTAATATAATGGGCTTACCTTATAACAGCTATGGTGCTGGCCACTTATATCCACCACCGCCGCCGCCGCCACCTTTGTCGGGCTTCACATTTGCTATGCCCGGCCCGCCACCTCAGCAGAGCGGTGTTGGATTTTACCCGCAAACCCACCAGCCCGCGACCCAGCCCGCGCAAAGGCAGTAAGTTCTTCCTTTGCTTAGGCGGGTTTTGTGCAATATAAGTGGTATAGGCGAATATATACATACTATTTTATCAACAAGGTTATATATGTCTCTGTACTATCATGTGGCTCAACATTGATGTTGTTGGTTGTAGGAAAGTGTATAATGCTCTGCTTAATGTAGGATTTTCTTTTTTTATCTTTAATGGTAGCCATCAGAGTCATTTACAGTATAGCCCAAGAAAGGGAGGATCTTACTTACAAGTAGGTCAGTTGCTTTTTTAGGACTTGGTTTGTTTATGTTACTTAACTGTTGGGAATTTCTCTTGGAAGTTTATTGAAATGAACTTGTTTATGGATTATTTTTGATATTTCTATGTATTTGGGGTATATTGCATTGATTGATTGCTTATGTTGTTTTTCTTGATTCTTGGTTTATAAGATTGGGCTGGACTAACAGGTGCAGCATCGGTCCATGGACGTAAATGACGATGTTTCTATACATCATCACATTTTCCTGTCTATTGTTTACGGCAATTAAATTAAATCCTAGTGTCGTTTTAATTTCGTTATTAACAGCGGCAGATTTCCGTAATTAATATTTGATTCGACCTAAGATTAATACATAGCAAAAGAAGACACACTTTGTAATTTATATCACCGCGCAAAGCAGTTATGATTGGCGTCATGAGAATGCCACCACCAAAGTTTTGAGGTCTTATAAAGACATGAGAGAGAGAGAGAGAGAGAGAGAGAGAGAGAGATTTTCAGCCATTATCTGTTTCAGATTATTTTCTGTATCCTGCTTTTGGAGTTAAATCATTCACGCCATCGCGCAATCCCTCTTTTGTATGAAAAAGTATGTAATGGTGGATTGAAAGCTGCGATTGAGGGCATGAAGTTTTGATTGAAGGAATCAACCATGCATCCCTCATTTTGATGTACGCTGGAAGCTCGTATAGTAAGCTCCTCTTTCGAACAATTTCGCCATCTCGATTTCTACGTTAAATTGTGGACGTTTACCTTACTTTTATGCATTTCCTCCAATCAGATCAATCGTGATTTTCTCGTCCCAAAGATTTTTGCTGGCGTGGATTTTCTTGTGTTTCTCGTGCATTCTGGTTTTCCGAGATACTTGTGGTTCAATCCTCGAAGATCATTCAATCGAAAGTAAATAGCATCGCAAAATCGGAAACATAGGCTGTAAATTGAATATTGTGGGAGGATTACAATCATGGGAGCAGAGATTGGAGTTAAAATGAGGAAAGGCGTGAGATATGCAGGCATAAGCTGTTTCAGGTCACTCTGCAATCACCCCTTCATTGTGGCGATGCTCTGCATCCTCATATTGCTGCACAGAGCATCTCCTTTTCTCTTCTCATTGTTGGTTTCTGCATCGCCTGTTCTTGTTTGTACTTTCTTGTTGCTTGGTACGCTATTAAGTTACGGGCAGCTGAATATTCCTGAAATGGAAGCAGTGGAGAAAACTGCTCATGAAATCGTATTACTTGCAAATGGGGTATCGAAAAATGTCGTGCCGGGCGATACCTCATATGCTGAGAGATACAGTGAAAATGAAATGAGTGATGCAGAAGAAAGTAAGCTTGCTGAAACTCCTATGGATGATGGTACTAATGATTCTGCTACATCGATGGATAGAAGATCAGTTCAAGTTGAATCAGACAATGAAGAAACTCGGGGTAATGTTCTAAGCAATGACAGATATAAACAGAAGACTGAATGGAACAAAGAGGGTCTTATTGATCTGCAAATCGAAGCTAATCACTCGGGCGTGAAACTTAAGATCAAGGACGAGCATCTAGAATCAGAAACTGAGAAATCAGAAGCGGATTCATTCGATTCGGAGAGGGTCAATGTGGATTCTCTAGGCTCTCCTCCTCGTTCTCCTTGGAGACGGGTTCGAGTCGATGATAATGACAACGAATGTGATGACGATGGAGATGAGGATGACGATGACGATGTTGATGATGCTTTAGATTCTGATGCAGATGGGGCTGAGAGTTCATCTCCTGATGCATCAATGGCTGACATAATGCCGATGCTTGACGAGCTTCATCCACTTTTGGATGACGAAAATCCACAGCTGATTCAAATATCAGGTGGTGGTTCAGATGCAGGGTCTGAGATGTCTTCGAAATCCAGCTCAAGTAGCAGCGAATCTGACGATGATGATTCTGAAAATAATTTGGATGTTGAATTAGCAGAGGAGGATAATGACGACTGTGAAGACGAAGAAGTTCAAGGCGAAAAAGAAAGTGAAAATAAATCTGCCATTACATGGACTGACGAGGATCAAAAGAATCTCATGGATCTTGGTAGTTCAGAACTCGAAAGAAACCAGAGGCTGGAGACTCTGATTTTGAGGAGGCGAGCCCGTAAAAATTTGAGTATGGTTCCTGAAAGAAATTTGATAGACTTTGAAAGTAGTGATTTTCCATTTCACATCACGACTATTTCCACGATGAGACAAAATCCATTTGATCTTCCAAATGAAGCACATTCATCATATTCTGGTCTGCCTCCAATCCCTGGTTCAGCCCCTTCTATTCTAGTACCAAGAAGGAACCCTTTTGATATACCTTACGATTCAAATGAGGAGAAGCCCAATTTAAGTAATGATGGGTTTCAAGAGGAGTTTGCGGCACTTCAATCTAGAGAATCATTCTTTAGACGAAATGAAACTTTCAATGTTGGACCATCGACCTTTTCTCATGGAAGGGAAGGTGTTAGTAGATTGAGGCCATACTTCGTCCCAGATCGTTCTATTTCAGAGGATTCAAACTATCGTCCATACCAACGAAATCCAAGTGAACTTAGTGACTCCAAAGCGAGTTCTGTTCCTGAAACAGAATCAATTGGTTCTGTTGAGATTCTGGATGATCACTTTGCAGAAGAAAATAAGCAGGAGTTGGGGGTGGTTTCCCCCCAGAAAGAAGAGTTCTGTGAGGAGAAAGAGTTGATTGCTGAGAGGGAAGGGACTGAAACTGATGTAACTCATGAAGTGGAGACAGTATCCGAGACTAAGCATGTCTCTGAGGATGTCGGACATGGAAGCCAAACTTCAGAAGAAGAAGAAGAAGAAGAAGAAGAAGAAGAAGAAGAAGAAGAAGAAGAAGAAGAAGAAGAAGAAAAAGAAGAAAAAGAGTTCTCGGAGTCGGGTGAAGTAGAAACAAGAGATTTTATAAACAAAAGGGTGCACTTTCAATCACCACATTATCAAGATCAATATGAAGAAGAAGCAACTGGTGCCCAACATAAGCGAACTAACGCTTCCGAGTTTGACTCGGTTTCTGAAGATGTTGAACTAAGGTATAGTGGAAATTCGAGCTCTTCGTCCTTTTCAGAAGCGACTGAAAGTTTCTTCACTGACACTCAAAGTCCCCAAGGTGAAGGTCTATCAACTTCTGAAGAAAAAAGAGATGTTATTGTTCATGAGAGACACTTGTCAACACAAACATCCGCAGGAAGTTCAGATCTTAAGGTGTTGAGCCCTGTAGTTGATGAATTTTCACATAAGGAGCCTGTTTATGATTCAAGTCCTTCAGCTGTTAGAAACAATTTATCATCCTCCTCTATTTCTTCTGATGTGCATGTTGAGGTTGATCCAAGTTCACCTCCCGTGATGGTCAAGAGGACTGTATCTTTTCTTGATAGAGAAACAGAGGACGTCCCTGTAAATATTGAGATGTTCCCCGAAGCATCAGAGATTTGTCCTACTGTTGAACATGAACTGCAAAGAGATGACATTGTCGACAACACAGAGTCTGATCTCTCTGGCACTCATTTGAGATTTCGAGATGAACATACTTCAGAAATTCATCAAAGGTATGGAAATGAAGATGCATCAAAAGCTGGTTTTGAAAGTCGAGAAGCTTATGCATATTCTCTGGAGGAGAATTCTGGGGATCGAGCCACAGAGGTCGCTAGTTCTAGTTCGCAGAAAAATAACCAAGCCTCAGCTCAATCGTTTGATGACAGAGGTTCAGCTCAGTTGGAGGAGGGAAATTCCGAGGAAGAGAAGAGGGTTCAAGTTAATCTGCCAGCATTTAACCGTCAAATTAGATGTCCTACTGAAAAGGAAGAAAACATTGCATCACCAAGTTCTGATGTTGATGTTTTCCATGAAGCAAATGAGAAGCTGATGTCCACACCTTCAGCTGATGGAGGCACACCTCTCTTTTATGATGTAGTAATGCACGAGCCATTTAAGCATTTGGAGGAAGTTCAGGTATTTAATTAATCGTTGCCTTTCCTTTTAAGTTTCTATTAATCTAGCTGGAACTAATGCAATGCTCTTGAAGTCCGCATCGTAATTAGTGAATCATATGCTCTGAGTGATTTCAGTTATCTGACCACTCAGACAGGTGTATATGTCGCTTGCCTATCAATCGTTATGCCAACTGTATAATTCACAGGTCCGTATCTCGATAACAAGTCGCTTTCAAGTGTTCAATATAGATAAATACCACATTTATCAATCATGTTTGGTTGTAGCAAGTGCTATTCTTATGTTCTTGAATCTTTCATTGCATCAAGTGATGAAGCTAATTTTGATTTTGAGAGTGATCAAATATCTTGTGTCAGGTATTACGATATTGATTTAATGCTTATAGCATCATGAAATGTACTTTGGCACCGTTAGTAATGACTGTAAGGCTTCCAACGGGGTCGACATGCATATGCTCTTTGCGTTTTCTCTCTCAAAAAGAAGAGCCACTAATCCTTGCCTTTTCTTACGCCGTAGGTCCCTAATACCCCAGTTGGATCATTCGAAGAACAGCGTGACATAACAAGTCTAACGATTCCACAGCTTCAACTGCTAAACCGTGACACAATTATCTACTCTCCACGAAGCTGCGACCTTGCTTCCATGGCATCGAGTGCCTCAGGCGAAGGTAGTTCTCATATGGACCTTGAGACAATAATTGAGGAAGTTGATGAGATTAAAGAAATTTATGACGGAATACTATCGGTATTAGACAGCTCTTCTAGTGACGTTCACGTCACACAGCAGGGATCTGATTCGAGTGCATCTGCTTCTTCTGCTAAGCACGTTGATTCTGTAGGAGAAAGTGCATCTACAACTCAGCCAATGGAACTCGTTATTACGCACCATGAAACGTTACAAGGCGGGACAGTTGAAAAACTCGAGGGTACATCAGAGAAGGGGTTAGATAACAGAAACAGACATGATTCTTCTGATCATACAAAATCTCACTCTGAGGTGTCACCTGGCGATAATGAATCTGAGCTCGGCGATGTTACAAATCAAAATTTGCAAGATATTCCTGTCATATCCGAAGTGCTGTCTATAATAGAAGTTGATTCTATTACAGGGAAGGCTGATTCGGTTTGTCCAGAAAGTTCTCGAACATTTCAGAATTCTCAACTTGACGTAGATGATGTAGCGCCTGAAATTGAAGCTCAGAGAGTGAAAGATATTGATGTGGAAGTGACTAAATCTATCAAAAAAGTCATGATGAAGCCCATTATATCTGATGCCATACAATCTGATGTTATCGACGAAGCTACAGGCGAACAATCTGATGATAAGACACGAAATCATGCAAATACAAGTGCGATGAACTCTGTTCATGAGATTGGAATTACTGAAGTTAGGCCAATCGAAGATGGTACTTCAGATCACAAGCAAGTTGAAGACAATATCAGGGAGAGTTATCAACTCCCCAAAACAGCCTATCAGATTCTGCATGAGGTAAGTTCGGTGGAAATGCAGTTAATTTCAGAATCAAGTGCTATAGAAGCCGTACTTGAAGAAGACTACCCCTCGAAGAAAACGGTAGATGAGCAAACAAATCCTACTATGAACGTCGAATTGAAGGCAGATTTACCAAGTTCATCATCCGTGCACGTGGAGTTGTCTGTTAAAAAAGAGATCAGCCTCATTGGTTCCGATGAATCTGTTCGTGAAGTCAGGGTATCGCATTCGACTAAATCAGATAAAGGAAAACGTTCCAAAAGATCGAGTTCTAGCTCGAGCTCAGAGTCCAGCTCGAGTGACTCCGAATGATTAAGAGAGAAACGACGCAATTTAGATGCATTCACATATTTTTTGTCGTTCTTTTTCTTTTTCTAGCAACATAGATTGGTCGAGGAACAGTTTGTGGGTTTTTGATTTGTTATACTTGAACCTTATTTTCTTGACATGTCTTTATAATGATGAATGAAATATGTCTTTGGCCATGGATTGACATAGTAGCTGAGATTAGTTGCTAAAATCCACTTAGATATCATATTCATGACATAAGATTAGTCCCGCAAAAGCACAAATCGTCGTCCCTATAAATAAATAAAAAGAAAACTGTAAAATGCTTTTACAATCACAAGTCTCAAGCAAGACAGTAACAACTGTATCATATTAACGTAGAACAGATTTTAAGTACAAGACAACACATGTTTATTAGTAAGAACAACGAAAATAAGCACACACATAATACACACACACACAACCGTAGTATTTTTTAAGTTAAAGGCTTGCTGCCTTTTCTTATATATATATATGTTAAAAAAAAGCCAACAAACTTCATACCTTTGCATGCAGTGTTTCACAAACTTAGTTGACACTCTCGGCTTGAAGAAGACCGTCACGAATTTGAGTGGCGATGTCCCGAACAGCTCCAGGGCCGTGAGGGATGAACACAGCCGACGACTTAGTCGAAGCACCAATCTCCTTCATCGTGTCAAAGTACTGCGTGACCAAAACCATGTCCATGACATCCTTGGCCGATGTTCCTGGGACATTCTCAGAGAATGCAAGAACGCTGTCCCTTAGCCCATCGACGATGGCCTGACGCTGCCTGGCAATTCCAAGCCCAGAAAGGTACTTCGACTCTGCTTCTCCTTCGGCCTTCTTAATCTGAAGGATCTTTTCTGCTTCGGCCTTTTCGTTAGCAGCAACTCTGAGCCTAGCAGCTAGTTGAAGATTTGATAGGGGTTTAATCAAACGAAACGAAAAGCGTGGTCCCTAAAACAAGAACTATTTAATCTCTCGAAAGTTAGAAGGAATTTAGGTGGGTAGAGGCTACCAGCGTTTATCTCGTTCATGGCCCTCTTGACTTGGGCGTCGGGTTCGATGTCTACTATGAGAGTCTGCACGATTTCGAAGCCATAGGCGGACATGGCCTGAAGAAAAGGGATAAGCATTGAAGAGAAGCTAAGTTAATCTCATTCTATAGTGTTTGTTTCGTTTATTTATGTGGAAGAAAAATGAGTGACCTTTTCGAGTTCATCTTCCACAGCTTTGGCTATATCATTCTTCTGCTCAAAGACAGAATCTAATTCCAGTTTTGGCACGCTAGCCCTAATGACTGAAGAAGAACAAAGAAAAGAAGAGGAAAAGAAAAGCTCATCAGTTTCAGTTTTTTTTTTTTCAAAATCGAAGAGTGCGGATTAGAAATCGAACTGTAACTACCGTCGAAAACATATGCCTGGATCTGTTCCTTAGTGTTGGATAGCTTATAGAACGCGTCCGAAGCTTTATCAGCCAAAGCTCGATACTGAATCGACGCAACCACGGTGACGAACACGTTGTCCTGGAACACGTATCAGACGATCGATCAAATTACGGCAGGGACGACGCCGTTAAAACCGACGGAAAATCACTCGAAGAACAAAAATCAGCTTACCTTCGTTTTGGTTTCGCAGCGAACGTCGAGCTGCTGCACGCGCAAAGAGAGATGACCGGCGACTTGATAGCCGATACACCACGGCAAGCAATGGATGCCAGGCTCGAGCACGTCGTTGAACTTGCCGAAGTGTTCCTTCACGGCTATCGTCGACTGATCCACCTGAACACAGCCTAATGCTTGACCCATCTTCTCCTCCAAATCGACTCAATCAACCTGAAACCGTATCAATCGAAAATTCAGTTGCCGCGAAATATCAGATGCAAAAACTCCATAAACATCTGTAAAATCGCAGCGAACAAACCAAATGATAGGACAAAAAAGTCGACGAATACGGCGATGGGAAAGAGGAAGCTCACCGTTAAATTAAAACCAGCGATAACGATCGTAGAGAGAGGAAATGCCTCACGAGAGAGAGAGATATTTAAAAACGCGTTTCCCATTGTGGGCGTATTTATAAACGCGGTTTGCCATGTTGGCATATGTTTATCCATACGACGACTTCACAGGTCCATGGAAAACATAAATAAATATCTTTTGTTGTTCCCTCTATAGTCATATGTTTTATGATATATTACTTGGACATCACCACCTTCACGTAGCATTTGTATTTTATTTCTATAGCTTCAAAAATAAATATCCAATAGGGTTCCAAGATGACGCACACGGTGATGCAATAATTTCCTACTGTCACAGTAATCACTCAAAATTTTATTAAATATTATTTTCTGTATTAGTGTGTATCGGTTTCTTGTTTGGATCGTTGGTTTTAACGAGTCTTGCGTATGAAATATCAGGAAACAACCAATATTATATTACTATGTTATGTTGTGTAGATTATAATATTGTAGTAGCACTAGCACTAATAGAGCATCTCCAACCCGAACATGAAAATACAGTTAATTCTACACAATATTACAGCTGCTACAAAACTTTTACTCCAACCCATTAACTCTATTTTCTACTCTAAAAATCAAATTCCTATATTAAACTTATTATAAATATTAAAAAGTCAACAATTATAATAATTTTTTAAATTAAATTATAAACTTAGCATATTATTTAATTATAAATTAAAATATAAATAGATAATAGGAACTTAATATTATTTTTACTTTTATTATTGTAAGAATATCAAATATTTAAATATAATTAAAATATTTCTATTAAAGTAATTATAAATAAATAGAAAGTAGAACACAATTTTTGTGTTTGAAAATTGTGTGTACTCTACATCTAGAGTATGCCTGCTAATTAACAGTTAACACAATATTGATGTTAGATATAGAGTCTCATTGGGGTAAAGACGTACTTCATTTGTGTGTTTTGCAGAAAAATGAAGTACCCGTTGGAAATGCTTTAAGCTGAGCTTATATGGAGAAACAACCCACCTCTATTTATTAATTTATTCTCAAGAAAGAAATATATATACATATATGTGTGTGTTCGGTTTTACAGCCGCATCATTAATTGTAGGAATCAATTGAGACAGGCTTATAGAAGGAAGGTATCATTTCCTAGTATGATATATGCTCATGAATCTAGCCTTGATATATTGGTTGGGATTTTCTCCGCTAGAACTTTCTATTTTTCTTTCCCTTGAGAAAATATTAACAAAACCACCGAAATAAAACAGTATCCCGGGCCACCGAAATATGTATTTACAGATTAATGAAAACCCTATAACAAATACCAAATCTACGTACAATGATCTCCATTGGCACGAGAGAAGGAAGAGACGATATCAGGAATCTGCCAGGGAATGGACTCGTTGATGCATGAAAGAGAAGAATAATATAAATTACCAACAGAATAAATATTCTTATCAATTAACATATGCTACTACCATCCAAGCGGTTCTTCCCCTTCTTCGAAGACAACCTAGCAGTAGTTAAAGATTGGAAAAAGTACCAGCATTCGAACAATCATCATAACATAATTCCGAGATAATAATAGCAAAGACAAACTGATATGGGATCTGAGCGAGCCCGAACAACACTTGAAAATTCAATCCCTACATTAACTACTAAATTCCATTACGAAACACCTTAAACATAGCAGATGAAAACGTACAAAAGATCATCATCATCCATAGAAATACCCTCTGCACTTGGCAGTTCCACAAAAGCACTTCCTTCTTCCCTTCCCACGAGCATCCACGCCATAGTCAAACGTAAGCTCTTGCATAGGAGGAATATGCCCCAAAGCAAAGAACCCAACGTGAAGATAACAATCGCTGTCACTCTCCCGCAGAACAGGCAACCAATACACGTTAGGCGAACAGCTGTGGTTCATAAAACGAGCCACGTTTCCACTATGCTTCGCGCTTATAACAAGCGGGAAAGGAGCCTTTTCATAACCCTCAGAATCACCATTCAGAGGTCCCAAAGATGGATACTTCCTCGTAGAGTCGAAAACGAACTCATCTCCATCGTAACGTGAGTTCGAACCTTCGATTACATCGCCAGCGTACTCGCATATAAAAGTTCCCGAGCGTATCGGGTCCCACGATCTCAGCCCCCATCCTCGATTCTTCGTCTTGAATACTTCGAGTCTAACCTTAATGCCAGCTTGGGTCGTTCGGTTCCTACAGGTCGGTGGGCAGCCGCAGAAAGGTCCACACTCGTACACCATTGGCTTGTCCGTAAGAAGCACACCGATCGACGAATAGGGCAAAAGCCCGTCGTTTTTCCTTACACAGGGACACAACGTGTCGCCAGGCTGGCATCCACCTATGCAGTGACATGGCGTCGGAGGGTTGGAGGCGGAGAAGGGTTGGTGGTGGTTGTACCTTAGGCTTCGAATGTAGGCGAAGTGGGCGGGCCCTCTCTCACCGTCGACGTCGTTGACAAGAACAACGGGCTGAGACTCGCCGCCCGAGGTCAGGTCGGGCAGGATGGTCCCGGGGCGGGCCATCGTTCCTTCTCTCCACTGCTGAATGGTTTTCCACAGGGAAAATGCCTCTTTTTGGCCCGGGACTCGAACGATTTTGTACTTGAAGACGTTGCATCCGTTCTTGCTCTTTTCGACCCACGATTCTTGAATCTTGTAGAGACCGTCGTAGATGTATATCTTGCACGTGGGGGCAACAGGGTCTTTTACACCTCTGAGAACCCTAATCTCATTACCGCGCTTGACGCTCTTCTCTAGGGCGAGGTTTCCCCTTTCGAGCTTCTGATCGAACTGCTGTCCATCTTGCCTTTGAACTCCGCCCTGACCACTGTATATGATCACATTGCTATCGTTCCCATCGTCGTCGTACCCGCCGGAGGAGACTACGCTCACCGCCAAAGGTTCTTCGTCGGCGGTTACTTTGACGTGCATATAGTCTATGCCAGCCATGCTTGGGGCGTGTAAGCCCACTAAGCACATCTCCATTCTGAAGAAGAAAATGTCCCCAATTTCGATGCCCGGGGCGTGCCCGATCCTCTTGCTTTGGTTCGTTCGGGCGCCACTTTTCATCATGAGGTTAGATGCTTTCAGGTCGGGTCGCTTCACAGACCCCGAAGCATCCTTTGCTTCCTCGATTTGAGTCATTTTTCTCCGAACCAAATTGAAGACCAACAGTATAGCTGCAACCGTATCCTTGTCTCCGTTAGACCTGCGGAAATCATCGAGCTCTTTAAGCCTAAACGATGCCAGGTAGTTATGAACTAGCGAATCGCCGTAGCTATCACCATCATTCCCATCTCTTCCCAGGCTCGACTTGCCCCTTCTCTTCCCAGACTTACTAACAGTAGCACCTTCAACGTCGTCAAATTCGCCTACTTCGCTCTGCGATTCGTTGTATCCATCGCCTTCTACAGCTGCTTTAGCAGCTGTCACCTTCGCCTTACGACCGCGTTTTTTTGCAGGCGTCGGTGTTCGATATGAGTTCAAGGGGACGGGCGCTGGTATACTGTTGTCGAACCCAAGATTTATGGGCTGATGTTGGGAACTGTGTGCGGTTTGGTTCGCTGCACTATTTGGAGCCACAAAAGGGTAGAATGGCTGCACCCCTGAAGGAAATGGGCCCATGGGTGGAACGCATACGAATGGCGTGGGCTGAGGGGTCGAAATCGAAGACATTCCCGAGGCACCTGGGAAAACTGGGACAAGACGTCGAAGTGGTTTCACTTCTAACACCCTCGACTTGTCAATTGGCCCAGGGTGAACGTTTGGATCAGTGCCTACGTTTGGCTCCATTTGAGGAAGTACAGTTCGCTTGTGCTAGAAAAAACTTAAATCTGACAAAATAAGTAGCAGCAAAATGATAAAATCTGAGCTAAAAATGAAGTTATCGCAGGCGAGACTCCACCCCAACTAAGCTATAAACAGAGGTAAAACCCTAGAACACGATACGAGACGAATAAGCTACCTACAACAAGCAAGAAAACACGAATAAGCAACGATTCTCGAATCAACATCATATCTTGACAAAATCGGCTGGGAAAGAAGAAATAACCCTAACTTCAGCTAAAACCTTAAGAGCCCCATTAACGTAACCAGTAAGAATCAAATGTTGATACCAGCATAAAAACAAAAAAGATGAGAAACTTCTTTAGCAAAAGGGCAGCTGAAGCTGAAATGAGAAGGGATCTACGAAGCAACAAAAATTACCTTGAGAGAGGGAGAGGGAGGAGCACTATTTTCTTCGTCTTACGTCTTACACTCGATTTAGTTGCTTTTTCTTTTTCTTTTCTTTATAAAATTAGAATGGGATCCCAAAAATATTTTGAAACGGCTAATTTATTGATATTTGATACAGCGCCACCAAGCGGTCCAATATCGCAATTATCCGGGGAATTTGTAAAATGACACAACAGCCCCTCAACTATAATATAAATTGGCTAGCCCTAGCTCCAAACCCTAGCTCTCGATTTCGCGCAGCTTTGACGTTATCCAATCTTCTCCACGTTTGTTCTTCTTGATCTGCACGAATTATCAACCTACACAATTATAATCCTGTAGGATGATGGTGGAAGGCGAAGAGACAGCTCCGTGGCCAATATTCAGAGACATTAGAAGATATTACTGCGAGTTCTGTGGGATATGCCGATCTAAGAGGGCGTTGATAGCCTCTCACGTGCAAACTCACCATCAGGTTTTTCTTTTTCTGTGTAATTTTGATGCTTTGACTAGGGGAATCCTTTCTATCGTATGTGTGTAGCTCCTTGGAATCACACGGTCGTTTTTGTTAGTAATCAGGATCATGTTCTTCGACTGTTTTCACTTTATGCTGATTCTGAGTGGACCGTTTTTTCTTGTGTCAATTTCAGGAAGAATTGAAGCAGAAGGAGCTAGCTGATCAAGAAGACACTACAAGTAAATTGAATATTTGTGAGGAGTGTGGTGCAAGTTTTAAGAAGCCAGCTTACTTGAAGCAACACATGCAAAGCCATTCTCTTGAGGTGTATTTTCGTTTCTGATTACATTGTTTTCATCATATTCGATGCTCATTAATGCGGAGTTTCTCAAGCTTCATTTAGTTTGAACCAGAAAGCTTCCCTTTTATAATTTTGTTGACTGAAAGTGACTTACTATGCAGAATTATTTGGTTCTTGGGTTGGCGTGAGGCATTGGATCCCAAATTAAAGAACTCCAAAATGCGAGAGGCAATATTCTTGTCTTGGCTGGATCAGTATCAGGTGGGTGACCATCTGAGAAGCTCCGTCAAGTGAGCCTCGGTCACGCTTGATACACTTCTGAGGTTTGAAGATTCTGTTGACCATTTTTTTAACTAAAGTATGAATTTGTTCCCTGGGGATGTTTTTTTGTAACTATTTCTTACATTATAAGCCGTTCTTTAAAAGAGGCCCTTTGAGTGCACAGTAGATGATTGCCAGTCCAGCTTCAGAAGGAAGGACCACTTGACCAGGCACATGCTTCAGCATCAAGGAAAATTGTTCGAATGTCCCATTGAGGATTGCAAGCAAAGATTTTCAGTGCAAGGAAACATGTCACGACACGTGAAAGAATTCCATGGCAAACGTGAATCTGCCTCTGACATGGATAACCGTCCTAAGGAATATGTGTGTTCTGAACCTGGGTGCCGAAAAGCGTTCAAGTATCTGTCGAAACTCCGTACACATGAGAATTCTCATGGTTAGTTGTCGTTCGATATTTTTCTCTTTGTGGGTTGTTGATCGACTTAATGCCGAAGCTCCAGAAAATCCACATAATAACAACCACCATGATGATGTCTACACAGTCAAGTTGGATTCCGTGGAGGCAATCTGTGCTGAACCAGGCTGTATGAAATACTTCACCAACGAAAAATGCCTCAAGGATCATATACTTTCCTGCCATCAATACATGGTCTGCGATCAATGTGGGACGAAGCAGCTCAAGAAAAACATCAAGCGTCATATGCGAACCCATGAATCAGAGTGCTCGTCCCACAGAATCAAATGCAGTGTCGAAGGCTGCTCACTAACTTTTTCAAATGTAAGCCCCCTATTAACTCCTTCGGTGAACAAATTTGGATATCAATTGCCGAATTTGCCTTACAACCATAACTCTATCGCACAGGCGTCAAATCTAAAGCAGCATGTCAAAGCTGTGCACATGGAACTGAAGCCTTTTGCCTGCAGCTTTCGCGGCTGTGGCATGAGATTCGCGTTCAAACACGTAAGGGACCATCACGAAAATTCTGGGTGCCACTCTTACACACTGGTAAGAAATATGCTTTTCTCTCCCCTTACCTATTGGTTTTATCTCTCATTCGTAGTAGTTAAACCATTTTGGTGCATTATTCGAATTCCATGATTGATTGTTCGGTTAACTGCAGGGAGATTTCGAAGAGTCGGACGAGCAGTTCTTGTCGAGGCCGAGAGGTGGCAGAAAACGGAAGCTACCTTCCATTGATAGTTTGATGAGGAAAAGGGTGGCCGTTCCTTGTAGTGAATCAGATGTTGAATTGAGCATTTGTGTTTAGCCGTCGTTTTCTTTGGTACCTTTTTCTGGCTGTCTTATAACGATATGTTACCAAATGGAATATAAAGACAACTCTTGTGTGAATATGTAATGTATAATCAAAATCATGAATGCGACTCGTGTAGGTCTTTTTCTTTAATATAAAGCAAATGACGCATGCAACCCAACAATTGATGTTTTGATTATATAAAAGAAGATAAACATATGAATTTAATCTATTAATTTTGTATAGGAGGACCCACTACGACCTGTAGTAGATGGGTCGGCAAAGACTAAAGAGGAGTTTTGTCACAGATCTAGGGGCAGATTGGTCATTACTCATATATTGTCGGACCAATAATATCTTTCAACCTTGAATCAATGTCTGTGAAATCTAGACCGTCCTCTACTTTCATGTGAGCCGTTGATTCATTTTGTCTCGGATATAAAATCCCGCGTCGGATCTGAATCTTTCCTCATCCGCACCCTTTCTCTCTCTTTTTGAAATATCGAGCAGCAGTAGCAACACTCGATCGAATCTCGGCGCTCACTGCTCAGTCTGTTCGTATTTTCTAGAGGTAATGTTGCTTAAGCTTTTTAATACGCTTTCTCCATCGAATGTATCTCAGTCTGTTCGTTTTTTTTGGTAATGTATGGAATTTGGGTTCGGTAGTGAGCAGATCTGATAGATCGAGCTGAATCTATCATAAACGATGTATGACTGACGGAGATTTGGAATACATTTCATCGTTCTACTGTGTTTTTTGCTCGAAACGATCTGTTTGTGTATTTTACTTGTCGATCTATTCTTCCGGATCGGATTTATCTGTAGATCTACAATAAATTTGATAGTAGTTTCTGTTTTTCATTCACTTGTCATTCCTACTGTTACTTCTCACATTTCTTCTGAAATTCGACATGCTCAACGGTGTTCTGTCTGATGGATTCCATAAGAAAGAACCACAGTATCTCCACCTTATGAACTAAGTCACAAGCATTTGTCGTTATTCATTAGCTGCTGCTTTATCTCCTAGTTTCAATCATTAACTCGCCTCTCTAATTGCAGAAAGATGAGAGAAATCCTTCACGTTCAAGGTGGCCAGTGCGGTAACCAAATTGGATCAAAATTCTGGGAAGTTGTCTGCGATGAGCACGGCATAGATCCCACCGGCCGTTACGTCGGCACATCCGATCTGCAATTGGAGCGCGTCAACGTCTATTACAACGAGGCATCATGCGGTCGATTCGTACCTCGCGCTGTCCTAATGGATCTCGAGCCAGGAACCATGGACAGTGTCCGTACAGGTCCCTACGGTCAGATCTTCAGGCCTGATAACTTTGTCTTCGGCCAGTCGGGCGCTGGAAACAACTGGGCTAAAGGGCACTACACAGAGGGTGCTGAGCTGATAGACTCTGTCCTCGACGTTGTGAGAAAAGAAGCTGAGAATTGCGACTGTCTTCAAGGTACAGCTAGTTCGACATTCGATACATAGGCTTCTTTTTTTTTATTAACGTGTCTGTTTCTTTATATAGGTTTTCAGGTCTGCCACTCGCTCGGTGGAGGAACTGGTTCTGGCATGGGCACGCTGTTGATCTCAAAGATCAGGGAAGAATACCCCGATAGGATGATGCTGACATTCTCCGTCTTCCCCTCACCCAAAGTCTCTGATACTGTCGTTGAGCCATACAACGCCACTCTCTCAGTGCACCAGCTCGTCGAGAATGCAGATGAATGCATGGTACTCGACAACGAAGCACTGTACGATATCTGCTTTAGGACTCTCAAACTCACCACTCCCAGCTGTAAGTCTCCTTCAACTTACCCATATTCATTCTTCAATTTTGCATTAGAGAACAAGATTGATACATCTCTTTCCTATTATGCAGTCGGCGATCTCAACCATCTGATCTCAGCAACCATGAGCGGCGTGACTTGCTGCCTCCGTTTCCCCGGGCAGCTCAACTCCGACCTACGAAAGCTCGCAGTCAACCTCATCCCATTCCCGCGCCTCCACTTCTTCATGGTGGGTTTCGCCCCACTAACCTCGCGCGGGTCCCAGCAGTACCGAGCGCTGACCGTGCCCGAGCTGACCCAGCAAATGTGGGACGCCAAGAACATGATGTGCGCCGCCGACCCTCGCCACGGGCGGTACCTCACCGCCTCTGCCATGTTCAGGGGCAAGATGAGCACAAAGGAGGTCGACGAGCAGATGATCAACGTACAGAACAAGAACTCGTCCTACTTTGTCGAGTGGATTCCCAACAATGTGAAGTCGAGCGTCTGCGATATCCCTCCCAGGGGGCTTTCCATGGCCTCGACGTTCATTGGAAACTCGACCTCTATCCAGGAGATGTTTAGGAGGGTGAGCGAGCAGTTCACTGCTATGTTCAGGAGGAAGGCTTTCTTGCATTGGTACACTGGCGAGGGTATGGACGAAATGGAGTTTACGGAGGCTGAGAGCAATATGAACGATTTGGTGTCTGAATATCAGCAGTACCAAGACGCCACGGCCGATGATGAGGGTGAGTACGAGGATGAGGAAGAAGGAGAGGAGGATCGCATTTGAGGTGAAAAATGTTTGCTTTTTGTGTGTGGTGTCTGTGTTTTTGTGCCGTTGAGATGTCTGTGTTTGTATTATTTGTATGCTTTTGGATGTTTGTGTCCTATTCAGGTCATGTTCAGACAATGTGACGTTTCTATGATCGGATCTCATGAGTGAGTGATGTTTGTGTTTACTTTTCTGTTGAATTTATAGTCTCATTTCTTATTCTCCTATTTATGATGAAAACGGAAGGCCATCGATTCATTAGATCAATAATTGATGAAAACTAAAGGCGATTTATACTGGGGTATTATGAACAAATTATGATTCATTAATAATGAGTCATCAAAATTAAATCATGATTCATCACAATGAATCATCAAAATTGTATGATTAAATGTGGATGTTTTTGGAATATTAATGACTCATGAATTATGATAAGATGAGGTGTATAAAAATATATTGTATTTTTGTATGAGTTGTATAGATGATTAAATTGTATTTTAGTGTATGATTTTAGTATAAATAGGTGTTTAAGTTGCATTGTAAGATCATCAATATAGAAATTATATTATCTCCCTTTAAAATCTCTCCATATATTATAATCATAATATATATAAAATAATCTTAATAAATCATAATAAATATTTTATAACACGTTATCAGCACGATCACGCTCCACCGTCAAGATCAACTTCCGCCGTAGAAATCAACTTCAACCGTCGAATCAACGTCTTTCGCAGTTCTTCAATTTGGTCGAGAATCATGTCGTTGCTCGATCTGATGCTTGAAGAACATTTATTTATATGTATTATTATTACGTGGGCACTTATTGGGATGCTGGTAATGTTTATTTGGATGTTGATAGAGTTTTTCATTCGATTTTTTTCAAAAGAAGATACTGAAGAAGAAACTATCAAGGATATCAAAGAAGAGTAGTTATGAATCTCTTTTAATATTTTGTTGTGTTTTTTTTTTTATTGTTTATATTTTATAGTAATATGACGAACTTGGCAAGCCTCGAATTTGTTGCACTGGATATCAACGGCAAGAACTATTTATCTTGGGCACTAGATGCCGAAATTCACCTGAAAGCCAAAGGTTTAGGTGACACCATTATTGCTGCGAAAACCACAACAAATCAGGATGCAGGCGCAACCGACGCCAGTGACACAACCATATCCACCACTCCTCATGATAAGGCAAAAGCCTTGATATTCCTTCGCCACCACATTCATGAAAGTCTGAAAACTGAATACTTAAATGAGAAGGATCCGGCTGAGTTGTGGAAAAGTTTGAAAGAACGATACGACCACCTGACAACTGTTATCTTGCCGAGAGCAAGGTACGAGTGGATAAATTTACGACTGCAGGATTTTAAATCGGTGAATGAATATAACTCTGCAGTTCATAGAATTACTTCTACATTGAAATTATGTGGAGAAGCAATCACCGATGATGATAAGCTCGAAAAAACATTCACCACTTTCCATCCGTCGAATGTAGTATTACAGCAACAATATCGTGAACGGCAATTCAAAAGGTATGCAGAACTAATATCTGTTTTATTGTTGGCTGAGCAAAACAACGAATTGTTGATGAAAAACCACGAATCCCGACCAACCGGTGCGGCTGCGCTTCCCTGAAGCGAATGCGGTCAGGCGGAATAATAATGATAATAATCGAGGTAATGGTCGTGGACGTGGACGTGGCGGATATCGCGGCCGCGGACGAGGCCGTGGTCAAGGCCGTGGTCAAGGCCGAGGTCGTGGCCAAGGATATTATGGTGGTGATTATCAGTACTTCCGTGGTGGTTACCATAACAATCGTGGTGGTTATCAAAGTCTTCCCCAGAAGAGAAAAAGCTATGATAATAAGGATGAGAAGAGGCACACCGAACAAAAGGATAATGATGAGCGATGCTATCGTTGTGGTGGTTTGGGCCATTGGTCGAAAACTTGTCGCACGCCCAAACATCTCGTTGAATTATATCAAAAGGACAAAGGAAAGAAAATTGAAACAAATCTTGTTCAGGGTGATCTCGCCTCTACTTCTGGTGTCAATGATGAAAGTACTCATTTCGAGGCCGCGGATTTTCAATAAGCTTGATGTGATTCCCTTATGTGTTATTATCATATGTTTAATTATGTGTGTATATTATATGCTTGTATTATATGCATCGTTTGTTAAGTTATTTGTATGTTTACATGCTTTGTTATCAATAATAATGGTTATTATGTGCTTATTATTAAGGACATTCATACAATGGATACGAGCATGTGCAATGGAGAATTATGTCTCGCAGACTGCGCAACGACTCATACGATTCTGAGAAATAAGAAATATTTTGATCATCTTGAAATGAAAGGAGAAAGTGTCATTACTATCTCGGGCAGTACAAATATAATTGAAGGCTCCGGAAGAGCTAGCATTTTACTACCAAAAGGGACAAGGCTAATAATCGAAAATGCCTTATATTCTCCTAAGTCTCAAAGAAATTTACTAAGCTTTAAAGCTATTCGAAATAATGGATATCATGTTGAGACTGCAGAAAAGGGAGACGTCGAATATTTGCACATGACAAAAGTGATTTCAAATGATAAAAGAATCGTGGAAATATTACCTTCTTTTGACTCTGGGTTATACTATACATATCTAAGAACAATTGAGTCGTATGCTATCGTAAACCAGAAGTTTACTGAAGACAGTACATTTAATGTTTGGCATGACCGGTTGGGCCATCCCGGTTCAATTATGATGCGAAAAATAATTGAAAATTCACGTGGACATTCGATAAGAACCAAAGGATTCTTCAATCTAATGAATTATCTTGTGCTGCTTGCTCTAAAGGGAAGTTAATTGTTCGGCCATCACCAATGAAAGTAAAGAATGAATCTATTGTATTTTTGGAACATATACATGGTGATATTTGTGGGCCGATACACCCATCATGTGGACCATTTAAATATTTTATGGTATTAATTGATGCATCGAGTAGATGGTCCCACGTATGTTTATTATCTACAAGGAATGTGGCATTTGCGAGGTTGCTTGCTCAGTTGGTTCGATTAAGAGCACATTTTCCGGATTATCCGATAAAGAAAATACGCCTTGACAATGCTGGCGAATTTACTTCCAAGGCATTTAATGATTATTGTATGTCTATCGGTATTGATGTTGAGCATCCTGTGCCACATGTTCATACGCAAAACGGTCTTGCAGAATCGTTGATTAAACGTCTGCAATTAATTGCAAGACCATTATTGATGAAGTCGAAGCTTCCCTCGTCTTGTTGGGGACATGCTATATTACATGCAGCGGCACTAATTCGCATCAGGCCAACAAGTTATCATGATATCTCCCCATTACAAATGGTTTATGGTCAGGAACCAGATATTTCCCATCTAAGAATTTTTGGATGTGCGGTATATGTTCCAATTGCGCCACCACAACGCACAAAGATGGGACCTCAAAGGAGGTTGGGAATATATGTCGGATTTGAATCTCCATCTATTATAAGATATTTGGAACCGCTAACTGGAGATTTATTCACGGCTAGATTTGCCGACTGTCACTTCGATGAAACAAATTTTCCGACATTAGGGGGAGAAAAGAAACAGCTGGAAAGAAATATTAGTTGGAATGAATTATCGCTAAATCATTATGATCCTCGAACGAAAGAATGTGAACTGGAAGTTCAGAAGATAATTCATTTACAAAACTTAGCGAATCAATTGCCAGACAGCTTTACTGACCCAAAGAGAGTGACTAAGTCACATATTCCGGCTGTTAATGCTCCTGCAAGAATTGATGTTTCTACAGAACAAACACGAGATATTGGGCCTAAACCACAACTGAAGCGTGGTAGGCCATTCGGTTCCAAAGATAAAAATCCTCGGAAGAGAAAAGGAGCAAATAATAAGAATGGTCCAATCGATGATTTATCTACTAAAGAAGAGTCGATGGGCATAAATGACGATACAAATGAAACTCAGGTACCTGAAGATATTGAAAATAATGAAGAGATCTCCATCAATTATGCCCAGAACAGAATTAGATGGAACCGAGATAAAGTCAATGTTGACGATAAATTCTCATTTAACGTAGCGCTACTTGAAATGAATGAGATGAATGAAAATGAGGATCATGAACCAAGGTCTGTAAGCGAATGCAGACTACGAAAAGATTGGCCAAAATGGAAAGATGCAATCGAGGAAGAACTAAAATCACTTGAGAAACGAAAAGTTTTTGGACCTGTAGTCCGCATACCAGAAAATGTAAAGCCGGTTGGATTTAAATGGGTTTTTATTAGAAAGAGAAATGAAAATGGAGAAATTGTAAGATATAAAGCACGGCTTGTTGCACAAGGTTTCTCGCAGAGACCTGGTATTGATTATGAGGAGACGTATTCTCCTGTGGTGGACGCAACTACTTTTCGTTATATAATTAGTCTGGCAGTACGTGAAGGACTCGATATGCGTCTAATGGATGTCGTCACTGCTTATCTATATGGCTCACTTGACAGTGACATTTATATGAAGCTTCCGGAAGGATTTCAGCTGCCTGAAAATTCAGGGCCGCGAGATGAGTACTCAATTAAGCTAAATAAGTCGCTTTATGGATTGAAGCAATCCGGGCGTATGTGGTATAATCGCCTAAGTGAATATTTATTGAAAGAGGGCTATACAAATGATCAAATTTGCCCTTGTATATTTATGAGGAGATGTGAAAACGAATTCGTCATTATAGCAGTATATGTCGACGACATCAATATAGTTGGAACTCCTGAAGAGTTGTCGAAAGCGGTTAATTGTTTGAAAAAGGAGTTCGAAATGAAAGATCTCGGTAAAACAAAATATTGTCTCGGACTGCAAATTGAATATTTGAAGAATGGGATATTTGTACATCAAGAAACTTACACGAAAAAGGTGTTGAAAAGGTTTTACATGGACAAAGCTCATCCACTGGATACTCCCATGATCGTCCGTTCATTAGACGTGAATAAAGATCCATTCAGACCACGTGAAAATGATGAAGAGATACTCGGTCCTGAAGTACCATATCTTAGTGCTATCGGAGCGCTAATGTATCTTACAAGTCATACACGACCTGATATAGCGTTTGCAGTAAATTTATTGGCAAGATACAGTTCTTCGCCGACTCGTAGACATTGGAACGGAGTTAAACGAATATTTCGATACCTTCAAGGAACAACTGATATGGGACTGTTCTTCTCTAATGAGTTGAAAACAGATTTAATTGCGTATGCAGATGCTGGTTTCTTATCTGACCCACATAATGCACGATCGCAAACGGGTTACTTATTTACGTATGGTGGAACTGCTATTTCATGGCGATCAGTTAAACAGAGTTTAATTGCCACTTCATCTAATCACGCTGAAATACTAGCGATTCATGAAGCTAGCAGAGAATGTGTCTGGTTGCGATCGATTATTCAGCATATGCAACAAACTTGTGGATTATTATCGGAAAAGTTACTTCCAACGACATTATATGAAGATAATGCAGCATGCATTGCCCAATTAAAGGATGGATATATCAAAGGTGATAGAACAAAACATATATCACCAAATTTTTTCTTTACACATGAGTTGGAGAAAAATGGTGATATTGTAGTACAACAAGTGCGATCAAATAAAAATCTTGCAGATTTGTTCACAAAAGCACTTCCCCCAATAATTTTCAGAAGGTTAGTATATGAAATTGGCATTCGAAGACTTGGATATTTAAAATGATGTCATCATCAGGGGGAGTAAATATGTGTTGCACTCTTTTTTCCTTAACTGTGGTTTTTCCCATGTGGTTTTCCCAGTAAGGTTTTTAATAAGGCAACAAGCTAAAATATATTCTTTCAAAAACATCCAAGGGGGAGTATTATGAACAAATTATGATTCATTAATAATGAGTCATCAAAATTAAATCATGATTCATCACAATGAATCATCAAAATTGTATGATTAAATGTGGATGTTTTTGGAATATTAATGACTCATGAATTATGATAAGATGAGGTGTATAAAAATATATTGTATTTTTGTATGAGTTGTATAGATGATTAAATTGTATTTTAGTGTATGATTTTAGTATAAATAGGTGTTTAAGTTGCATTGTAAGATCATCAATATAGAAAATATATTATCTCCCTTTAAAATCTCTCCATATATTATAATCATAATATATATAAAATAATCTTAATAAATCATAATAAATATTTTATAACAGGGGGCAAAATGTAGGTAAAAGTAATAAATGAAAACAACAATTAATGCATTGGGAAAAATTTAAAAAAGAAAAAACGAAGCCAGCAGGCTGTGATTTGTACTGGGGACAAATGGAGTTCTTTATCTTTCGAGTGTGATTCATCATCTTTGATTGACCATTACCATTATGTTGACGTTGTATTGGATTCTCTATATCTCGACAAGGGATTTGATTAATTTTAAAATTTTTGGATCGGTTAGGAAAATATCTGCAGCCACCATGTTATTTGCATGTTCGCCATGATTATCAACCCACCTCACAAGGATTAATTCTAATCAATTTGTGTATGATGACAGTGAAGTAAACGACGTCGTTGTTCTTTCGATTTGTTCTTCCAATCATCCATACTAACTACTATATATATCACTGTTTAGTGCCTAAATTTATTTATCCATGAGCTGATGAGACATGTATGGTATCTGCGTGCGTGTGACAGTTTTATTGCCAAAAACTTAAAGAAGAAATAAGAATTGAAACAAACTGTCCTTCCTCCTCAGCCCGACGCTCCGAGCTCGAGCTGCAGAGTGTGGTTGCTGCAATTTGCCGTTGGACCGAAAAACTGCAGAGGACCTGAGAATGGTTTTTCGCACAATCCGTAATTCATCCGTTTACGATCGTTTCTTGCGTGAGATTTTCAAAGCAGATCTAAAAACACTTAACCTGGATTCAAGTAACGGTTCTTCGTAGCCCATTCATCCCTCAACGAAGCAAACTTCTTGAATGGAGCACCTACAATCCCACGAATTAAAACCAGAAAAAGAAATTCTTGCCGTCTACCAAATGAGACTATAATATAGGAAGGTTTGCTTCTTTTTTTTTTCCCTTTCGTTTTACCTTGGAGTTCGACCATTGCCTTCTTTATCACTGGCTTGAACTTTCCTGGTGATCAAGAAAGTAGGGAAATAGCAGAAGCATTTTATAACAGGGGAATATATATGCATTTCTATTTCTTCGTTACTTTCTTACCGTGTCTCCTCTCGACGTCCATCAGAGAAGTCAGCGCTGTTCCGCCCACTGTCCATTTCTCAACTGGGGCGCCCAAGTTTCCAACCTACGTATCAATCATGCAAACTATGTAGGAAAAAAATGCAGTCTTTTTCTGATCCTAAGATAATATACAGTCTATTAATTCGTGTTCAAACTGTTTCTTCTTTTTTTTGTTTCTGTATTAACGCAGGGGAAGTAAAGAAAAAAGGACAACAAACCGAAGCAATAAGGCCAGTTTTTCCAGAGTGGAGTAATGCCCCAGCAGCATAACCTAAGGCATAGCAGTAGTTCGAGTCGAAGTTTGAAGGCAAACCGCACCTACCTTCGTAACTTGAGACATGAAGGGAAAAAAAAAGAAAAGATCGAAAAAATGAGATAAAGATATGTCATTTGTAGAGTTTTCTTTGTCTGACTCTTTTAAACTTACCCGAAAAAGTGAGACTGTCCCCTGAATTTTGTGTTATATGAGCCTTGCTTCCTTCTGGACTCTAGTTCAGTCTCCACCATTTCGATGAGCATTTTCTCCGTCTCGATTTTGGCAACCTAATGGAAATCGAAGAACAAAAAACATGGGATCGAACGAAAGTAAAACGAATTACAGGAAAACTATAGGTGGCTTTTTTTTTAAAGTACCTGGACATTCCCATGAGGGTCTCTTTCTAACAGCAACTGCTCTTGAATGGCTTGTGGTAATAATTCGAAGAGTTTGAGAGATTGTTCCTTGAGCTTCTTCTTCCACGCCCCGCCTTCATCCACAACATCATGGGCTAAGATTTCATTGAGCTCAGAGATCAACTGCTGCACCTGAAATATATTGCAGAAGAATAACATATAACGTAAAATCGACGATGCCAAAAAATATGCATGAAACCTATTTTATGGTGAATACGCAAACCTCTGGTATGAAATCAATCAAGCCTTCGGGTATGAGTACAACGCCATAGTTGTAACCAATCGTTGCACGTTTACAGATTATATCTGCGATATAATCCGTGACATTCTTCAGCGTCTGTTTCTTTTCTGCAACCTTCAAAATAGTACGAGAACGATAGATCATCAAGTTTTCCTATATTATTACCGTCCTAATATGTCCTTACAAGCAAAACTAGGAAACATGGTAAGAAATACCTCTTCACCGATGAGAGTTATGTTGGGATGAGTCTGCAAACTGCACTCCAATGTTATGTGAGAAGCAGCTCTGCCCATAAGTCTCACAACTACAGAGGCACTCATATCGATCGAGTTACATGCAAGTATAATACAAAGACCGAAAAAAGCTTCGTTCGAGTTCAGAGTTATATCAGTTTTTTTTTTTCCTTTTTCAACTTACAATGATAGTATTTCCCAGTCGAACGAGCATCTATCATCACGTTTCCAATCATTTCTGCATATATCTGTTTTGGCATGGAAATAAAAAAAAAAAAAACAAACAGTAGAGAAATGTTCAAGTCTGCAAGAATGTTAAATCATGATCGTAAGAATTAAAAAAATGGTTCACCTTGCACGCTGTATCGAACCCGAAACTAGTGGGAACTTCTTTGGATTTCAAGTCACCGTCGATCGTTTTAGGGCATCCAATGACCTGAGTTTTCATCTTCTTACTCCTGTAATAACGGTTTATTCAATAGGACATCACACTTCTGATAGAGAACATATGAAAAAGGCTCTTAACTAATAACCTGAAATTTTCAGCAAGAAGGCAGGCATTGGTGTTCGAATCGTCACCACCTATGACGACAAGCCCATCAAGACCAAGCTTGGTTGCCGTCTCTTCGGCTTGTTTGAACTGAGAAATACAAGATAATAAAATCCGAACAGTTCATCACTCTAATGCTCAATAACATATGTTAGAGCGAGAAGTAAAAGGTGCATACTTGCTCAGGAGTTTCTATCTTGTCCCTTCCACTACAGATCATGTCGAAGCCACCCTATTGAGAAGCAAAGGGAAAAAATCGACATTATTACAGCACGTGAAAAAAGCACAGCTTTTTCACATCTTTATCACTCGGATAAACACAGCCAAGCATCACAAAGAGGATAGAAAGCACTGCAAAAAGTTTGGAATTCACCAACACGACGAATCGATTTCCTGATTTTAAGAAAATCTTACTTGGTTTCTGTAAGGATAAACGAAATCAGAATTCAACTCGACGTAGTTACACTTCATAATCCCAGCCGGGCCACCCTTAAAACCATACAATGTGCTACCTTTAGCTCGGCCCTGAAGATAATCTAAGACAAGAAATTACTATATTCAGGCAATAAGCTACCTCCTTTAGCTCACTGCTCTTATTACAACGACAAAAAAGATCCTTTCTATTTCATACCGAAGAGCCCAGAAATCACGTTGTGTCCACCAGGCGCTTGCCCACCAGATAGGACAACGCCTATTTTGATCTGATTTGGGGCAGATGAAGGCATGACACCTGGCACAAGGACACTCGACGGCTGTCCGAAAAGGCATGGAAAGAGCTTTGCAATTTCATCTGTTGTTCGACGGAGAAATGAGTATGACAAAACAAAAGCTGGAACCCATGAACTATAAGGTAGCAATCAATCGAATAGTTTCATTCGACCCAACCAAAACCAAGAACGTCGAAATTCATCGTCGGTATTAACTATTTATTTCGTGATTTAGGGACAGCAATTAAAGAACCTGGATTTCCAGCAGCTGAGCTCGGTGGGCCATCGACAACATTGAAGGAGTTCTTGAAAACGTCAGGCAAAGGAAGGTTGAGGCTTAATCTGCTAGCTTGAACCTCGCCGTACGCATTGGCCGAACGGCCCGGGGAAACTTTTGATCCGTTTGGCGCAGCCATCGATAGTATTCGTTAGTTTGAATCAAGAAAATTTGCGACAAACGACGATAAAATGCTGGTAGTGTAAGTAAACAAAGAGATGGGGGAAGTTATGTGTTTATGCATGCTAGCGTTAGAGAGAGAAACATGGCAAGCATTTGATGCTGAGTGTTCGGAGATTCAAAGGAGCGAGTCCCACGTACGACGTTTCTGAATTCTGAGGAGAAAACATGGTACAAATTACAATTACAAAGAGTTTGAGTTCTATTTGTGAAATTTAGCATAGTTGAGGGAGTAATTCTGATATATTGCGATCCTAATTAAACCCCTTCTCTAGGGGTGTTGGAAACACACACGAACTCTTTCCTTGTCGTCGTTCAGTTCAGTGGCACTATAGCGAACTCATTTTGATCTGTACCCAAATACATTTTGGTCGTTTGAAGGACTCCTGCGGTGCCATCTGTCATGTGGACCCTTCGAAGAGCTTCGGTTCAGCTCAAGTAATGTTATTTCGACCTCAAATGATAGTTTTCGGATGACGTGCTTGCAAAAAATTATCTTTTTTAACGATTTTTTTTGCTGGGAAATTGGTGTTTAATTGATTACCTTGCTGAGAGCTTCTTCAGCTTTACGTCTGCTTGTGGGTTAATAGGATATTTCTGAAGTTATAAACCTGGGTGATTTTGCTAACTGGTGTTTATAAACTATTAATCTGTTAAAAGGATTTTTTTCGTTGATCGTGCTCTTGTAACGCATCCTTCTTGATTTATAATGTTATTATTATGGAATATAGTTTTCGTTCGCCCATTTTCATAATCCGAATGTTTTTTTCATGTGCATTGCATCTCCTTTACAGAAATCGAGGATTAAGTCCCTCTGCTACTCGAATTCTCAATGTGAACTCAGAGATTGGGAGTGTTTTTCTGGAAAATCACGACCTCGCTACAACTGGACCACGAAGAGAGCTATTTAGCAAACTGTTTTCTTTGACTAGATTTTACAATACATCAGCTTATTCTTCAAAGTTGCACACGGGAATTTGCTCGTTCTCTTCACAGGCTGGTGCTAAGAGCAGTGGAGAGGAATACGATGACTTGGAAGATGCCTTTTCTGAGCTTGAAGCTCCAATTGAGAAAGACGATGATTCAATATCTGACCCCGATTTATCTGAAAATGAAGGTGTTGCAGATGATCTGATTGATGAGCTGGAGGTTTTACAATCGCCGAGGAAATCTGATAGAGCTGCTGCCGACGATTCAGGCATTGCTAAAGCTATACTTGGTGCTCGCTCATCTTCGGTGGGCAGTGTTATGGATAAATGGATTGAAGAAGGCAATGAGGTGACCAAAGAGACAGCTTTGTTAGCCATGCGACATCTTCGTAAGCGACGGTTGTTTGCGAAAGCCTTGCAGGTTGAGTTATCTGATTCTTTTCAGTTGCCTTCAATAATGGTTTTTGTTTAGCATTTTCTCTCAATCCACTGCAGGCATAACTAGGATACAATAAATGGCAATAATTGTGGCTTGAACCTTATATTAGGGACAGTGACTGAGGTTGTTGTGTTGCTCAGTCAACTTTATGGTCTTTTTTTGGACTTTTTTGATAGAGGGGCTCTGTTTGAGATCTTCGGTGTTTACCCCATGCTGTCATCGTTTGAGAATGAATGTACTTATTAAATATTTTCTCAAAAACCAGCATTGTTCATTTGTGTGACGCATTAAATTGTTATTCGGTGTAATTTCTGATAAGGCAGTGTTCACACTTCCATTTTCCTTTTTTTTCGCAGCTATCTGAATGGCTGGAAGCAACAAAGACAATTGATTTTGGTGGAAGTTACTATGCTTCTCACCTTGATTTAATAGCCAAAGTACACGGCATCAAAAAGGCTGAAAATTACCTCAAGAGTATTCCCGAGTCTTTTAAAAGCGTACAAGTCTACGGGTCACTTCTGGCCAACTGTGTCGCTGCAGTCCATATAAAGAAATCTGAGGCGCTGTTCAACAAAATTAAGGATTTAGGATTACCCTTAACCCGTTTTGCCTGCAATCAGATGATAGTTCTGTACAAGAAGGTCGACAGGAAAAAAATTGCAGACATTTTGTCGTTGATGGAGAAGGATAACATCAAACCAACTGTTTTCACATACTGGCTCTTGATCGACATGAAAGGGCAGTCGAAAGATGTCAAGGGGATGGAACAAATCGTTGAGAAAATGAAGTCTGAAGGCTTCAGAATTAACTATCAAACTCAGGCCGACCTCGCCCGACACTACATTCATGCTGGGCTGAAAGATAAAGCTGAGGAAGTACTGAAAGAGTTGGAAGGCAAAAACCTAGAAAAAACCCGCTGGATTTGCAAACTACTGCTTCCTATCTATGCTTCGCTTAAAAGGGAAGAAGACGTTGAAAGAATCTGGAAACTGTGTGATGAGTCTGACACAAGCGTATTCGAATGCACAGCTGCTATTATGGCCTGGGGACAGCTGGGCAAAATCGAAAACGCTGAAGCAGCTTTCGAAAAACTCTTAAAGATAGCACAAAAGCCCTCTCCAGGGCTTTACGCTCCCATGCTAAACGTATACGCGGACCACAAAATGCTGACCGAAGGTAAAGATCTCATGAGGCGAATGATGGATCGTGACTGTAAAGTTAGTTCGCTAACGTATGATGCCCTTGTGAAACTCTACGTAGCAGCTGGGGAAGTTGAGAAAGCAAATTCCATCCTAGACAAAGCATTAAAAGCGAAAGGCAAGGACAAACCGTTCTTTACCACTTTCTACACCGTCTTGGAACAATATGCTAACAGAGGCAGCGCTCGCAACGCCGAGGAGGTATTCCTTAAGATGAGAGAAGCTGGTTATGCCCCGAAACTTCGACACTATGAACTGCTGCTTAATGCGTATTTAAATGCTAAAACACCTGCTTATGGGTTCGTAGAGAGGATGAAGGCTGATAATATGTTTCCAAACAGATCCATCACCATGCTATTGGCTAAATCAGAGAGGCTTAGGAATACGACGGCTGACGATTTGCTGGAATAAAGGGATCTTTATGGTACCTGGGATTTGCAAACTAAGCTTGTTGCTACACTCAACTCAAGTTTAAGGTTTATTTCTTCTTTCTGTTGCTTGTTAAAGAACACAATAGGTCCTTCTATTAGTCTTGCTAGACAGTTGTACGAGGAAATATGGAGATGGTCCGAGCTAGCAATGTAAGGTTTGACTGAGTTGTATGAAGAGAAAATCTCCAATCTTTTGTCATGATAAGAGATAATATCGTAACTGAGCTTGCGTATTGACATTTGAAGTCAAGCACGAGCTTGGAATTATTATTATTTTTCCCAAGTTGTTTCCAATCAGATCAAGTAAGTGCGGAATGAGTTAAAGCGTGCAAGAATCGACTTTTTAAGGAAAAGTAATATCTTAAAATAATAACTGGGGTGATGAAAGGATATATAATCACATTGGAAGTGCCACGACTATTATTATATTTTACGTATCTTTTCATTTCACTACGTAATAAAACTACGCTCTTTCAAATCAAAATCACGAGCTTAGACACTATTTATGGTTCCTCCGCACGATGACGTCATTGCCTCGGCCAACATATGACGTCATCGGCTCTGCGCTTCCTCCTAGTTTCTTGACCTAATATGTTTTCATGTATACGCACTCAGTTTTGTCAACAAATACATATTTATTTTTAGTATATATAATAAGAAAAAGTGGAAATGTTATCCTATTATCAGAAACAGTAGCATAGCCAAGAAATATCCAAAATTAATTAATAGATCGCCCTTTTCATCACACGTACATCTATATCTTTTGTATTTATTTTCTTATCAAGTCAGCTACTAAATCTATATAAAATAGATTCCATCTATCTATCTATTAATCTCTCTCTCCCTCTCTCCATAGAAACGCAATAAAAATCGCAACCCTTTTCTAGAAAGCTTCCAAATATGAACAGAGCGCCGCCGTCGAACCCAAAAAAGAACCACCGCAAGAACTCAAAGAGCAAGAAAAAGAAGCAGCCGATCAAAGTAGTGTACATAACAAACCCTATCATGTTCAAGACTGACAGTGCTTCGGAATTCAGAGCGCTGGTCCAAGAATTCACCGGAAAGGACGCCGGACCGCCGGAGTATGCAGAGCATGGGGCGGAGTACGGAGGTGGGGAGGCGGAGGTGGTGGTCGGAGCTGTGAAGTTGGCGGCTAAGGATGGTATACGATGCTGTGATATGATGTCGGAAGCTGAGAACTGTCGCGAGAATAATCACTACTATAAACCGTACTGTAATAATATGATGATGAATGGTATGATACCAATAATGGATTCGGGTACTATGGGTCTTGACCCGTTTGCCGAAAATATTCTGAACGATAACCCGAATATGATTGAGGGCGGCGGCTAGTTCTTGGCATAGAAGAGAGATTCTCATCATCGTCATCATAAAAGACTAGTATTCTTATGTTTACGGATATGTGCTTTGTTGTAATCGATACCCTATTTGTTGATTGTTGTATTTATTTGCTGATAAATTATTTTTTATTGTTTAGGAGATATGTAGGATGGATATATATTTTCTAACAAAGAGAGGGGAACATTGTTTGTATTTTTATATAACGTAAATGTTATGTCGGGGTGCGCGGATCAAATATTTTGAATGAAACATTAATTTTATATCATCACACGCGTTCAAATTAATTATCTAGGCTAGTATTATCGGCACACTCTATGCGTGTGCTTAAAATATAATTATTTTAATTTTAATTTTGAATTTATAATTTATATTTAGTAGATGAAATATAATATTATATATTAAAGGAAAATAATGATTAGTGGTATAAGTATAATAACTAAAAATTGAGCGGTTAATTGTTATAATTATTTAGTGAAATTAGAAATAAAGAGTTTAAATTGTAAATATTTTACTGACCAAATTAGCATTTAATAGTTACCTCTATCCCTTAATAAAATATTATAGATGCTAATCAGACGATGAATTCGAGAGAAAAAAACAAATCCTTGTACAACTTATTGGGACAATGAAAAAAATTGCTGATGAAAGCAAAGAACAATGAAAGATCGCTGATTTTATTGGTAGGGTGCAAATTCGTTGCTAACCTTGTACAATATTCAATGAGAATTTAGGGCGAAGAAGGGTGAATTGAATTTTGACCTTTTTCTGCTACATAGGGCATTCAGACAATTATTCGGGTGCTACCCAACGGGTCGGGTTATACCTGATTCGCTAAATATAGCCTAATTTAAGTACAATAGCGAAAATTGAAGCCCACTTACCCCTTGCCTATTTAGTGGCTGAGAACAATCGGAGATGACTCATCGACTTAGAGCATCTCCAACAGGGGGTTCCCCACCCTAAACACCATATATGGTGTTGGGGGAGCTCCAACGGCCCCCAAACTCCACTCCATTCCCAGCGATTGCTACGGTGCCCCCTACATATTGGGGGGCACTGTTTCACCCGCTATACATTTTTTATTTTAAATTTTTTTTCTGTTTTTTTCTTTACTTATAATAATTTATGATTTGGTTTAATTTTTAATTATTTAATTAAATAGGTAAGAAACGAATATTATACTTTAATAAAGTATTAATTATTAGGTTTAGAGAAAAATATAGAGGAGATTGTTGGAGTTGCCGGTATTGTTTAAACTGTATATATAGAGGAATTTAACTGTAGCAACTTTATACATAGTGGGAACCGTTGGAGATGCTCTTAGGGGTGGACAAACCGGTTCGAGTTCCGGGTACCTGACCCGACCGGGCGTTTACTCGAATTAAAAAAAAATCGGGTATTAATCGGGTATTGGGTAGGTTGGGTTTCGAGTAGCTTTGAGCTACCCGAAATACCCGATCTGGAACACGAATTTTCGGCCCAACTGCATTTAGGTAATAAGTAATAACCAGCCCAGCCCAAACATTATCTCTCTTGCCCTTTGTGTGTGCGGGCCTTTTCTTCTTCTTCCTTATTAAGATTCGGCCCAAAGGAAACCAGCCCATTTAAACAAAATAAAAAAAAAATCTGTGAACTCCTCACCTCAACACACGCAGACGACGCACGGAATTAGCAGACGAAGCAGACCCTCACCCGAGTCGCCTAGCCCTACTCGACTCGCAGCTCACCATCCGGCCAACCACCGGCCGCCGTCAACCAGCCGACCAAAACATCATCGGCCGCCAAACGTCCGCCACAATTCGTACAAAAGGTATAAAATTCTATGAAGTATGAACCCTGTTTTTTATTTTTGAAATTTGTTGATCGTTTTTCAATTTTTAGGTTTCAAAAGATGATTTTAAGTTTGTGTTAACATTCTATACGCGTGTAAATTCATTGGTGGCCGATTTAAGCATATCTGATTGTAAAGAAAAAAAAGGAATCCCGACATGAGGGTGGGGTACCCAAAATTAGATCGGGTCGGGGTCGGGTGTGAAAAATACCCGACTTTGTCGGGTACCCGACCCGGAAAACCCGAAACCCTATATACCCTAATACGATTCCCAAGCGGCCTGAGCAAGCTTCTCATCATCACTATTGTTATTCAATTGTGTAAGTTTTAGTTTTGCTTATCTTTTATCTGTAAGCTTTAATGAGTGTGTTGTTGTTTTGTGGGCAGCGGTAGGATATTTCGAGTTCAAGAAGGGGGAGAAAAATGGTGAGGGCTTATAAAGTGAAAGGGCAGAAAAGGAAGAACAGAGAGGAGAAGTACGATAAAGGTGATGATGGCTCTGAACAAGTAGAGGAACAGGGTTCATCGAAGAAGGTGAATGGTGGAAGCGTTGAATCAGATAAGGAGGAGATAGCTGAAGAAGTAGTTACTGATGATACGCCTGGGATTCCAATTGTCCCAGTGGATGACGGTGTTAAGAAGCCTGGTGTTATTTTTGTTCTTGAAAAGGCCTCACTAGAGATTGCCAAAGTTGGGAAGGTGTGTTTCGAAATGATAATGATTCGTTTTGTTGTTCTGTTGTTTTCCTTGGAGTTCAAGTTCATAGTTGTGATGGATATGTGTACGTATGTGCAGACATATCAGCTTTTGAGCTCAGATGAGCATGCGAATTATTTGGTGAAGAACAAGAGGAACCCTGCAGATTATCGGCCAGACATTGCATTTCAGGTTTGAGCATATTGAATATGAAGTTGGAGTTGTTAAATTCACGACCGTAGTTCACAGTTGAAGTTAGCGATTAGGTCTTTATATGGTGCTGATTGCAACTAAGGAAATGGTCGATAACAATCTCTCACTGTGTTAAACACTGTCATGACTTTGCTGTCGTGTTACTGAGTCTATTGCTGAGAATTTCATTTTAAAACCTAGTGAGACTATCTTCTTTGCTTTCGTGCCTGGTTAATTTATTACCACCATCAAATCGATTCCATCTTACATACGAGAGAATACCGTTGCTTTCATTGTCCCAATTACAATATCATTAAGAAAATTTTGTTGGTTGCAACTTTGCTTGCCTTCTTGGGCTTCTAACCGATTCATGTCCTCTTTCGAACTTCATGTTACAACGTATGATACTGCTGAAAATTTTATGTCCTGGCCCAGACCATTCCTTCTTTCGTTTTCTTTTTTCCTGCTAGTTACAAAATCGTAACCACGTGTCACTCGTAGGCTATTCAAACGATCTTGGACAGTCGCGTGAACAAAATTGGCAGATTGAAAGCGCTATACGTAAGGACACAGCAAGGCCTACTTATAGAGATCAAACCTCATGCCCGAATGCCAAGGACGTATAAACGCTTTGCTGGTCTCATGGGTGAGTGGCCCAGAAAAAAAATCACCACATGTTAATGAATTGTCTCAAACTAACCTTCCGAATAATCTTGAAGTGCAACTTCTCCAAAAGCTGCACATTACTGCAGCTGGTAAGGGCGAAAAGCTACTGCGTGTAATAAAGAACCCTGTCACCCAGTACTTACCCGTCAGTTCTCGTAAAATAGGTACGAAATATTACACTATGTATCTTTTGTGTGCATATCAGTTGATTAAGAGACGATCTTAGTCTTTCTCGTGGACTTTCAGGGTTCTCCCACAGTTCGGAGAAGTTGGTTGATATGTACGACTATATTGGCACTATCGACAAGGATTCAGATATTGTTTTTGTGGTACATTCCCTCAACTTCTCAATCGTCTTCTTCGTCTTGTTAGATCATCTTTAACATCAGCTGTAATTGTTTCATACTTGGCAGGTGGGCGCAATGGCCCATGGAAAAATCGAGCAAGACTACGTTGAAGATTATATATCAAGTATGCTTAATTTTCTTTGCTCTTCTCTTGTTACTTCATTGCTTGCACTTCAATTCCGTCAAATATAATATCATAATACGGCAAAATGGGCGCTTGCAGTTTCAGAGTTCCCTATGAGCGCTGCTTACGCCATATCCGTAATCACCACGTCAGTGGAACGCAAGTGGAAGATCTTGTAAGAGCTATCGCACGACTCATTAGTCGAGCATTCTACGATCAGAAAATTCACCGTTTATATTATTACTTCATAGCGAACGAGTGTTTACATGTGAGACAGGGACATAAGAACATGTTCTTAGTTTGTCGAGAAGTCGAAAAAAACTAAAGAATTTCTCCTTCCTTTCTATTGATATCTGCTGTGATTGTTGCGGAGCCATTGATCATATGTTTCAGTTCTGACTCTTTCTGCATAATCGTAAGATCTGCAATAACAATAGCCATAGAATCTTGAAGTTCCATGGTGTTGTTGCTATGATCAATTGAAGCTCTGCAGCTATATAATATTATTGCAGTTAAATAAACTGCTATTGCCATGGTAAGCATACTTGTGGCCATAGCTCTAGCTTGGAAAACAAGAGGAATGGCCATTATATGAAAAGCCTTTTTGATTCTGAAGGTAAAAAGGATTATCCCTAATGCAGTTTTATATTCTGATCATGATTTTATATATATAAAGCTTTTGGTTGCTCCATTCGAAATCCCATCATAGCTTTGCCTAATATAGACTACTTTCTACGCGCAAATACCGTTCCAAAATGCCTACTTTCATTAATAGTTGCATTAAATCAATCAAATATTGTATCAACATTGCGACTTTCAATTTCAAGTTCCGACGGAAATGTATCAATGAGGCAAAAATTCTGCGGTGAGAGAGCAATGTAAGAACATATCGAGCATGGACTTTATTTTTGTGTAAAACACAAAAATCCAGTACTGACTTTATTTTTGTGTAAAACCATTGTTGCAAAACTCGGTCTGGGCGGCCGAGTAGGCGCCGCCTAGGCACTAGGCGCCCGCTGCCGAGGCGATTTCTACCTATTCGGTCCACATAGGCGGTTGAACCGACTACTCGGCCTGGGCGCCGAGTAATCACCGATTATTCCGAGTAATTAGCGAATACTCGTTATATTAAAAAATATTAAAAAATCGTTTATAGTAAAAATAAAAAGAAAATCCCAAAATCTAACCCTCCCTAGCTCACTCGTCAGTCGTCACTATCCAACAGGCCAACACAGAAAAACCATCAGATTTTCGCCACAGCCTCCGTGCACCTCCCCTCGTCGCGGTAACGCCTCAGCCCTCAGCCCAGCCACAACCCATCGCAGCCTCATTCCAGCCTCAACCCACTGCCCGTCGAAGCTCCCCTCTTCACACGGCCACACCTCAGCCTCAAGCGGCCACGCCTCAGGTCAGCCCAGCCACAGCCCTGCGCAGCTCAGTCCATCCTCAACCCACCTCTGCCAGTCGCAGCTCCCCTCGCAGCCACGCCTCAGCTCAGCCCACGTCTGCCCGTCTGGTATATATTTTGATTTTATTAATTTATTTAAGAGCTGCAAATTGTGCACTGATAATTGTTCAGATTTGTTTCATAATCATAATTAATTGTAGTGTTTGTGATGAATTGTATAAAATAGATTTGTTGTAATTTGTATGAAATAGGTGTGAAATAAAATAAGTATGCTTTCGATTGGTCTAATTTTGAGCTCCAAGTTGTAATTGTCTTCTTCGATGTGTATGGATTATGCAAGATAACAATACGCATTTCTGATTTGATTTCAGACTTCAAGATGACATCCTCAAGCGCAGCTTCTCAAAGTATCTCTCAACCATCCAATGTTCCATCGATTCTCAAACGAAATTCAAAAGACGTTGGATGGGATTATGGCATGTTAATTGAGGGCAGAAACATGGATAAAGTTCAATGCATCAAGTGCGGAAAGATGATGAGTGGAGGAATTCACCGAATCAAAGAACACATAGCGCATATAACTGGGAATGTTGCTCCGTGCTCGAAATCTTCAAAAGAAGATCAATTGGGATTTTGGAATGGTGTATCATCTTGTCTACAGGTGTTCACACCTTTAATCAAGGTCCTTCGCATTGCTGATTCTGATAAAAAACCATCAATGGGTTTTGTATATGGTGAGCTCATCCGTGCAAAGGAAGAGATCAAGGTTTCTCAAAATAATATTCCGAGCAATTATGAGTCGATCATTGAAGTTATTGATGCGAAAATGCAAGGAAGACTTGATAGTCCTTTGCATTTGACGGCTTATTTGTTGAATCCTTATTATCATTATAAAGATCCTCTCATTCAATTCAAAAATGAAGTGTCGATTGGAGTGATTGATTGCTGGATGCTTTATTTCCGGGAGATGATGTTATGCAAAATACGATCTTGTTGGATGAGCTTCCTATCTACAAATAGAAAAGCTCAATTTTTGGAAGGTCAAATGTAGCGTCTAGATGCCTCTCAAAGGACGATAGCTTTGATCCAGGTATATTCTTTTACATTATATTCCTACAAGTAATTGTAGTGATTATTTTATTTTGTTTATGTAGTGACTTGGTGGTCAACTTTTGGTTCGATAACTCCAAATCTTCGAAGTTTGGCCATGAGAATCCTCTCGTTAACAACTAGTTCATCTGGTTGCGAAAGAAATTGGAGCGCCTTTGAAGGGGTTAGTGATGTTATATTATTTTTATTATTGTTCTTTTTGAGAAAGATATTATATTATTTGATACTCTTTAAAAGTATTTATTTTGTTAACTTGTTTCTTAGGTTCATACAAAGAAAAGGAATAGGCTTAGTGCAACTGTATTCAATAATCTTGTATTTATCCAATTTAATGCAAGATTATTGAGTAGACAAAAAAGAGAAAAAGACAGAAGCGATGTAGATGTTTTATGTTCATATGATGCTACTACCGCACAAGAATGGATTGTCGATGGAATTGAAGTTAGTGACGATGATGTGATTGAGGAAGAGGAGGAAGAGGCGGATAAGGTCAGACATGCACAATATCGACCGATAAGAGAATTGTATGACGATGATTTCGAATCTGAGGATGAGGTAAACAAGGATAACTTGGAGGCATTTCACGAGGCTGCAATATCTTGATGTCTTTTTTCTATGATGTACCAACTTGTTTTTGTTTTCAATTAATGTTTGCTGGTCCAATGGGTCTCTTCTTTTGTTTCGGATGCTAAATGTTCAAACTAAACTTTATTTCGATGTTACTTTTGTTGGTCTTGTTTCGAGATGTTGTGGGAATGCTTGGAATATTTCACGGTAATGTTGATCTTGTTTTGTGGGAAATGATGTGTAATCCTTACAAAATGTAGTGGGGGATCAAGTATGTTAGAGTATTTTTTTGCACTGGAAAAAAACATATAAACCGACTAATTTCCGCGTAGAATCTGCCTAGGCCCCGCCTAGTCCGCCTAGGCGCTAGTCCCCCCACGAGAGCCCGACTAGCGCCTAGCGAGTTTTGCAACATTGTGTAAAACACAAAAATCCAGTACTTTATTTGCGTAAAGCACAAAAATAGAGTCCGTTTGACGTTTCTAGTCCAATAGGACTATATTTAACGCTAACATTGTGTTGATTAGCAGAAAAAGTTAGTTCTAGAGTACACGAATTTTTCAACATAAAATTAGAGGTTTATTTTCTATTTTTATTTATGTCTTATTTAGTAAAATGAATTTATTTATATCTAAAATATTTGATATCTTCATATAATTATACAAGTAAAAATATTTGATATTTTCATATAATAATGAAAGTAAAAATAATTTTAATGTTCTTTTATTTAATTCCTTTTAATTTAAGGTAAATCTATAGAAAAATACCCAATTGTATAAAAAATTTGCAAGTCAGTACCCATGTCATAAAAGTTTTTATATTAAGTACCCGTTCGACATTGCGTACCATTTTCCCGGTCTTGACGTACCTTTTTACAGTATATTGCGTACCACGTCACGCATTTATATGATACCCATATATGGTAATATACATTCCACACGGTACCTTGCGGCTGACGATATGATGGTACCATTTTCTAACTGTATTACGTACCACCATACGTTTCTTTATGGTACTTAAATTTGTGATATGATGTACCTTGTGGCGGGCAGGTAGGGTTGCAAACGAATCGAACTTTTTTTGTTCGATTCGCGATTCGATTCGAAATTTTAAGATTCGAATCCGAATATTTAGAATATGAATCCGAATAAGAATAATTTTTTTGATTCGAAATATACGAATACGAATTAAATCACAATATTCGATTCGAAAATTAATCGAATTATTCGATTCGAATAATATAAGATAAAATATAGTATAATGAATATATATTCACATATAATATATGATAACTCACTAAAACATTTAAAATAATATGTTATAACTCAATATATGTGTAAATATAATCTATTATAATTCAATATGTATTTTAAATATAATATTGTTTATATTTATTAAATAAAAAATGAAACATGACTTTGAATACAGATATTCGATATTCGATTCGAGTATTCGAGAATATATTCGAATTCGAATAAGAATCGATTTTATGATTCGATTAAATATTCAAGTATCCGTATTCGTATTCGATTGTCATCCGAATACGAATAGAATATTGCGGTATTCGACTCGATTCGATTCGTTTGCAACCCTACGGGCAGGTACCAATGTGCAAAAAATTTATTCTGATAGGTACTTTATATAAAAAAATATTCACATGGTACTGACTTGCTAATTAATATTAATGGGTATATTTATGTAAAAAAATCCCCTTAAGTTAATAAATTAATATTAAATAATATGTTAATTTTATAATTTAGTTTTTAAATATTAATAATTATAAATATTGACTTTTAATATAATATAAAGTTGAATATATATGAATTTGATTTTAAGTGTAAAAATAGAGTTAATGAGTTGGAGTAAAAAGTATTGTAGAATAGAATTTACAGGTTGGATTGGAGTAAAATCCCTGTAGCAACTGTATTATTGGGTAAAATAATTAACTGTATTTTTATGCTTTCGGTTGTAACTTGTAAATGCTCTAACTCTGGATGGACCTTCAATTTTTCTTTTATTTTATTCTAATCATGTCCACATTAATTAAATTTTCTTCCATATATCTTAAAACATAAAAAATCCTTGATCAAGGTTGACTTGGTCCATTGACAGATATGTCAATGCTCTATCTGTCTAGCCTCTTATATTCACATCAAACGAAACGAATCTCAACCATCTGCATCGTATTTCTGGGTTTTTTTCTGTCATTCTTGAGCTTTCCAAGGAGAAAGAGGCATGGATGAGGTGTTCTTGTTTAACATCATAGAAGACGTACTAAGCAAAGTCTCCTCTCTTGCAATAGAACATATATCTCTAGCTTGGAACATCAAATCTGAAGTGAGCAGACTTGAAAGCACTTTGTCCACCATTAAAGCAGTCATCTTAGATGCAGATGAGAAGAAGTACAAGAATCACGAGGTTAGAGACTGGCTAGAGAAGCTCAAGTTTGCTGTATATGACATCGATGATCTGTTCGATGACATCGACTACAGCACAAGAATCTCAGGCATGATCCAAGACTCTAAGAGGCCATTGATCATCTTAAACAAGGTAAGTAGATTCTTCTCAAGATTGAATCCTATCATCGGCAGGTACAAAATCGGTCTAAGGATTAAAGCTCTGAGGCAGAGATTAGATCAGATTGCAGAAGACAGACGGAAGTTTCACTTCACTGAACAAGCCAATTCGATCCCTTTAGAGAAGGACGTTAATAAGGAGCAGTCTCACTCCTTTGTAAGATCCTCGGACATAGTCGGGAGAGAAGATGATAAAGAACACATCTTAGAGCTCCTTCTACGCCCTGACAATGGCGAAAATGTTTCTGTCATTCCCATTGTTGGCATAGGTGGTCTTGGGAAGACGACTGTGGTCAAATTAGTTTACAGGGACGAACTTGTGATGCAAAGCTTCGACCTTGGGATGTGGGTTTCAGTGTCCGAAGACTTCAGCACGGGAAAAGTCGTCGAAAAGATACTTAAGTCTGCTACGGGTGAGAGCTTAGGCCACCTCGAGTTAGACCAAATGCAGACACGTTTGGCCCAAGTTTTGAAAGAAAAGAAGTATCTGCTCGTCTTGGACGATGTTTGGAACGAAGATCGTAACAAGTGGATGGACTTGAAAGAACTGTTGGTAAACTGCAAATTAGGTAGCAAAATCATAGTCACCACAAGAAGTAAAACAGTTGCTGATATTATTGCTAGTACAGTGCCGCCTTACAACTTGACGGGCCTATCAGAAAACGACTGCTTATCACTTTTCTTGAAATGTGCTTTCAGATCTCAAGAGGATCAACTGCCCAATCTGATCTATATAGGGAAAGAAATAGTGAAGAAGTGTGGTGGTGTACCACTAGCGGTTAAAACCTTGGGAAGCTTGTTGTACATGAACAAGGATGAAAAAGAGTGGCTGCGTATAAGAGACAACGATATATGGGAAATAGACCAAAAGCACACTGATATCTTACCCATCCTTAGGCTAAGCTACGAAAGATTACCATCCCACTTGAAACATTGCTTTGCTAACTGTTCGATGTTACCTCAAGGTTTGGAGATTCCAAGGGAAGTGTTTATCGATCTTTGGATAGCTCAGGGTTTAGTGCACTCAAGAAACAGCAACAGACCAATCGAGGACGTTGCTAATCAATACTTCGACGAGCTGCTATCGAGATTTTGCTTCCAAGAAGTTGTCGAAGCTTTCGACGGAGAGGTCTTGGCTTGTAGAATCCACACGCTGGTCCATGAGCTAGCCAAGTCAGTAGCTGATGGAGAATACTTAAACGCAAAAGCTGGTACTACTAAGAGCTTACCCAAGAAAACCCGCCACTTGTATTTTCAAGATTCTGATGACGACCGTCCCAGCGAAAGTTTCCCCACCAACCCTTTTCTCAGGTTGAAGTATCTGAGGTATTTTCGGTTCGAAAGCAAGGCGAAGCCTTTGGGCAAAAGCTCTGTCAAAGCGATCACGACGAGCTTCAGACGACTGAGGGTATTGACATTGACTGCTTTAGAAATCGAGGAATTGCCCAGTTCGATAGGCAAACTGAAGCAGTTGAGGTACCTCGATTTGAGCAGCTCCACGAATCTCAAGTTCCTCCCCGAATCGTTCTGCAAGCTTGTAAATCTTCGTACACTGAACCTCATCAACTGCGACAACCTTCAAGACCTGCCTAGGAGATTCAGAAACCTAGTCAGCCTCAAAACCCTGTACTTAACGTGCTCGAACATATCCCTAGGAAAGAAATTCGGACATGGAAGTTTCAGCTCTCTCAGATTCCTGCTGCTATACAACTGCGACTTCGTTTACCTACCGTCCCAAGTATTCGAACATCACATGTGTAGCATCAAGGTACTGCGCATCTACGATTGTCCCAGATTGGTTTCTCTTCCCAACAGCATCGAACGCCTGAATTCGCTCGAAAAGCTGTGGATATGGAACTGCGACGAACTCGAATTGTCTGAGAGCGAAGGAGTGAAGGGCCTCACAGGCCTCAAATCCCTGCTTTTGATGGGATTGCCCAAGCTGATTGACCTTCCCAAAGGGCTTATGAGCAACTTCGAACAATCGCTTCGATTTCTTCGCATCGCCAACTGCGTCAACTTGATCGAAGTGCCCGATTGGATACTCAGCTTCAGCTCTCTGCGGCGGCTTTACATCGAGGATTGTCCGAATCTTTCTTCGATCCCTGATTTGTCCCATGGCTTTGCTGCACAAGTTCATATCAGTGGTTGTCCTCCCCAACTAGGAGGAGAGATTTGAATTGAGGAGTTAATTTTTGTTGGGATTGAAATCGGCCCATTATGGGCTTAGGCCCATATTAGTAATGGCCCAATAGTGCATTGAAGCCTTATTCAAGTGGTCTTTTGATAGTCATTTCAATTTTGCTGCTTTTTCGGTTATTGCAATTACAAAAAAATTCAAAACAATTCGAAAATGAAGACAAATGTGAATGAATGAAGCGCGGCCGGCGATCCACCACGATCCCACTCGCTTTGCTTGTCGCGTCCCGTCCACGCTCTTCAGTCCAGGAGTTTTGGTAGAGGAAAAGTTGCGCACTCTTTTTAGAGTTTGAATTCAAAGCATTTGATCGTTGCTCGTTTCTGAATTCGTTGTGGTAAGAGTTTAATTAATCCCATGTTATCTTGTCTAAATTTTTTGTATTAATACCCACTTTGGGTGATGTTCGATTTGTGGATTACATTGTGGTGCTGGTGCTCTGGATGATTGTATTTTATGCGATGCATATGTTGTTCGAAATTTTCACTTTGAGCGATGGTTTGTCTGAGTAAGTGTGACGACTTATTGTACAAACTGATTTTTAAGTGACAGAGAACGCCTTGGCTAGAATTGAAAACTTGAACAAACTGGTAATCCGTAGAGTAATTGCTTCCTCTTTAAACGCTTTACTTTCCTACTATGTTTTTGTGTGTGAAGGTTTTTCGTCAAAGCTTGGTACTATTGAGAAACAAGAAAAACGACCAAAAGAATGAGTGAAATGGGTGGGAGTTCTGGCTCGAACACCCCTGTTGATGGTGGGCTCGATGCTAATCGTATTGCAGAAGTCAAATCATGGCTTTCTTCCCAATTTGATGCAGTTGGGAAAGATGTCCCTGATTTCGAGTACACTCCTAAGAGCATTGCTTACTTGCACAATATTGCCACCTTGTCCCAAGCTAAAACTCAAGCCTCTGTCATCGTTGCTAATGATTTCCATCAAAAGGCTATGGAGTACCGTTCACAAAGTTGTACTTATGCCCATATTTTGTTTTTAATCTGTTCTTGCAATGGCATGGTGAATTAGATCTTGATAACTCTGTGCTTTTTAAAATTTGATCCCTGCAGCTGCTAGGATAAGAGAGATACTTGATCATGTCGGATTAGGGCAAGACAGTTTACCGTCAAACGCGGTTTCATCTTCGCAAGTTCTTGGGAGCGTCGCGAATCTGTTGAACATTCGAGATACAGAACTTAGTAGGTGGGTGTTAGTTTTTTGTTCAATTCTTACGAAGTTGTTTGGTTAGATTAGATGATTAGTTGAGTCGGGGGAATATTTATGGCTAATGAAGAAGAATGCTTCAGTTTCCTTGTAGCAATGGCTGATCTATCTCTCAGAAAAACCACCGTGGAAGAAAAGAGAGCCAAAGTGCAGCAGGAATCCAAGGAGCTCCTCGACTACACTCGAAAGGCAATTGCAAGATTGACTTATCTAAAGAGGTCATTTGTTTTTCCGAATCTCGTTTTTTTTTTTCAACTGAGACCCTTAATGTTTGGTGTTAGTACTTTGATGTAGACTGTATCTTGTCCATCTTAATCGTCTTAATCGATTATAACAGAACACTTTCCCAATTGGAAGATGAGCTTCCCCCTTGTGAAGCAAAAATGGAGCAGTGGAAGACGAACTTGGCAATAATGGAGTCAAAAGAAAGGCAATATCTGCAACAATATTCCAATTACAAGGTATTTAATTCAGATTTTTGTTTGGCCATTCTACGTATCATCAGCAGATGCCCAGAAAATACATCAACTTCATACTCAAGAACATCATACCCCATTTTAGTTTCTATGCTGTGAGACTAGACGAAAATAGCCAATGATAAATATTAACTGCTAATTCATATTACTACGCCATATAGGCAATGCTCAACCGTGTGGGATACAGCTCTGAGATAAGTCATGGGGTTTTGGTTGAAATGGCAGAGCACAAGAAGGATGTGGAAAAGAAAACAAAACCGATCCTCGACACATTGAGAAGCTACCAAGACTTGCCACCTGTACGTTGTCAATTCTTGCCAACAAAAAAAAAGATTATTTCCTTTTCTCCATAACTAATGATGTATGGGGATTTTGAACTTGTTGGCCTTTGTCTTATTCAGGACAAGGCTTTAGCAGCTTTGGCGATTGAAGACAAGAAGAGACAATACGCATCTGCTGAGAAGTACCTTGAAGATGTGTTGCAGTCAGCTCTTGCTTCCTCTGAGTGAGAAGTCTAACATATGGTTGTATGTTGTTTTCATTTCCCTTTCTATTATTACCTAATTGGATGAGTCTTTAATGCTTAAATGTTAAACCTTCGTGTGTTATGGTGCTCTAAGTGCACTGATGTTCCAGAAATCATGGTTTCTCCCATATTTTTCATTATGGAATCATTTTGTTTGTTGTATATCTGGAAAATGCGTATTGATGATTTCGTTTCTTGAACTTCTTTCTTTCTTTTTTTTTATTGCACGTGTGAGGAATTTCAATACGGAAGAATGTTTGTTGTATCTCAAAATCACATTTTTATTTGGTTTCCATTTTCGGAGTTTCACTATTTCATATGAAATGATTTAAATTTCATCAAATGATCCGAAATCAAATCATCGCAGTAAAACCTCTATAAATTAATAATATTGAGAGCATGTAATTTTATTAATTTAGAGAGATATTAATATATCGATAAATTGATACTTTATTATTTAAAAGAGAGACTCTTTAAATTAAACAAATTTAGAATGTATTGGTGATAAATGAATTCAAATATGTTTCATTAGTTATAGTTATGTACTCAAAACGATTTAAAAGTGTGAATTAATGAAAAATATCGTTTGAAATTAGTCAAGGTACAATATAAATGCTCTCAGGATATCATTGGAGTATCGTTCAGCTAACTTTCAGAAGGTGGAAATATTAAGCGACACAAAATATCGACAATAACCCTTCAAAATTTTATATTGCATCTAGAGAACTCGACATCGGAACTATTGATTGCAAACTAAAAAATTAGGGATGAAATCCAGAAAATAATTACCATAATTTATAATTGTAATTTTTATGAATTATTAATTTAGAGTTTTAATGGGACCTAATATTTATAAAGGGATTTTCCGAAAAATTATTATATTATTATCTTATCGAATTTGATGATTTTTTACAAATGCTCAAGTCGGACCGGAAGATTTTATTATTTAAGAGAGTTTATTAATTTAGAGTATTAATTTATAGAGGTTTTACTGTAGCACCAAATTGACCTTATACAATAGATTACGTATTCTAGAATTTAAAATCAAATGCGAGATATTTGATCGGAGATGATAATAATTCCATAATCTATCTTTACCAAATCATTAGTGCATTAGCCGTAAATCCATCTTACAAGTTACAACATAATGTAACTAAATTATGAAGCAAATAGAAAAAAAAGTATATGCAATTCTAGACAAAGATACACGATAAAAACCTTTTTTTATTGTTGAATCTGAACAAATATAAGATCATTTGGATCCTTCCAATGTTTTTACACGCATTATTCTTTCAATTAAATATTTTTTATTATAGCAGAACATAGATAGAATGTACTACCTTTCTCCCACTTATTTCTCATCATCTTTCTATTTCGGGCGTCACGCATAATTCTTTCCATTCATTTTTGGTAAAAAATTATTCCAATAATTAAACTAATTACACCACTTATATTAAAAAAGACTTCTTAATTTACATGCCCACTAATAAGTTTTCTCTTTCCGTACCTTAAAAGTGTACTACTCCATCTGTCCCAAACCATTTTGGACATTTGGAAGTTGGCACCGGAATTAAGAAACTGAATAATTTAATAATATAATATAATTAAAAGGTAAAAAAGTGTATATTTGACATGTCTTTTAAGAATATTTAATATTACTATATTGATTGTTTATGATACTCCCTCCGATTTTATTTACATGTCGTTTTAGCTCTTTAATTTTGTTTATAATTAGTTGTCGCTTTACAGATTTCAAGACAAATATTTATCATATTTTCAGTTTTTACCCTTTTAAATATTATTAAATGGAATATATTAAATAGTCTTAAGCAATTAATTAGGGGTATATTAGACATTTTATTCTATTTCTTAATACGAGTGCAAAACCTTAAACGACACCTAAAAAAATCGGAGGGAGTAATTTTTTTGCTAAATAAGGAAATGTACAAAAGATGTGGGACGACCGATTAAGTAAAATGTATAAAGTAATTTGGGACGAAGGGAATATAATATAAAATAATGTAATTTCTTAATCTCGTGCCTACTGATCTTTTGAATAATTAAAAGGGAGAGAGGAAAGTATTTGTTTTTACAAACTCTCTGCAGTGTGCTGCAGTCTAAACCCTACTCGTGTTAGTCGTGTATATAAATAATGGCTGTGTTTAGCTTAAAAGATGAGAAAAGGAGATGTAATTTTTATCTTGAGATAATAAAGGTGTTGTTTTACTGTTTAATCCGTTCAGTTCTTTTTTTACCACTGCATTGGATAGGATTAGTATCTTGTTCACCTACCAAGATAAGAATAATGTTATTTTAAGTCACCATTGTTACTTTACGAATTTAACCCTGCTTTAAATTTAAAAAAAAAATGTTTCATGACATTCACCAGGAACTTCACTCAGTAAAAGCAGTTTCATCTAACTAACGACCACAGCAGAAGTTAACGACAAGCATCTCGTTCAATCGGTGTTTTGTTTCGTTTTTCTTTGGGAACACACCTCATCGAACAACAATCGCATCTCCTCACGTGCCAGTGGAGTTACAGACCTAGAGGATGTAATCACTGCAGTCTGCACATGCAATGAGAATAAGAAAAAAAAAAAAAGATGACCCCCAAGACAAACACACATAAGTAAAGTTGCTTCAGATACATGCTTAAAACTCCTTGAAAGTTGAGAAGATGAGAGCTTCCAGACACACACAAAAGCAAACAATATAAATCATTGGTCCATCCATGAATTCATCAACTTCTGAGACAATACAAAGACATATGGTATGGATGTTTTAGATCAACAAAAGGTACATTTCGTCAAAGAGACTAATTTGCACGTTTGCTCCAAAACATTTCCCTAGCAGCCCATGCCAGTCAAGCAAGTTCATACAACCTTCCAACCACCAGATCCAGCAATAAACTGTAGTTCATATGACTTTTCGCAACCACTAGATCTTCATATTACTTTTCGCCGCCGCCCATTTTGTTTGTGCAATCTTCATATCGACAAATTTACTCAATAAAACGAGAAGGGTCTCATAAAAATGCGTGTTAAACAAATGCAAACAGGTGTGACATTTTCACAAACATAAAAGCAAGCATTTAATTATAGAAACATCTGAATAAGCTCCGACAATGCACTATCCAGTTTAGATCGAGGATAAGGAACATGAGAAAGCTTACAGAGGAGAGGAGAGCATCGAAACTTTACAAGTAACACTTCCGCAGTAATCAGTTCTTCTCTCTCAACCAGCAATAAACACAACAGATCCTATCGCGGTGCGTTAAATCTCATATTGCGCAAATCGTCAGGTTAAACATACCAATAGATTGTCTCCTTGAAAGTCGAAATGAACATTACCTCACCATCCTCTGATTCGAAAATGGTGGAGCTCCGATTCTGCTCGTCAATAGCAAAATCTCAAAGTTAGCTAGGGTTTTAAAAGGAAGGGTTATTTTGGTCAATTCACGATTAATAGCAAGGGTTGGATAAGTTATATCAGCTCACCCCGTTGGATGGATTATATTGGGCTTGAAGGTTTATAATAGCGGGCCAAGCTTTTATCTCGGGCCATATACAATTTGATATGTTTAAAACTAAACAAGATTACATAAGATAAAATGGCCTTATCTTGCCATATCTTAGATACTGAACGGGGCCAATAAGTAATATTAGTATAAGCACACACACACACACACAGTGACAGTAGCGTAATTCCAACAGTCAGTTGCAGTCTTCGTTCTGTAAAGGTAGTATAGTAACCTTGCATTCACAGTCTCCCTTTTATTTGCTCAGTGTCTCCGTTCTCCCATGGGTTTGAGAGAGGGTGTGCATCCTATAATTTTATTTATCGTGTTCGGCGTTGGATTTTCCAATAGATATCGTCAGAAGATTAGTTCTACCGCAATTATTTTGTCGAAAGGATTATTGGGTTTTCGATTTTGAAGAAAAAATGGCGATTTGGATTTGATTTTTCCGAGCAGAGTCGAAAATGGTGGTGGAAAGATGAAAATAGGCTCTGATTTTGTTGTGGACATGATTGTGGCATATCATATCGTATCACTTGTTGAATGAAACAATAGCACGATGGTGGATTGATTAGCATAATTACACAAGTGAAAAAAAAGAAAATGCAATGCAAAAAAATCCAATGTGCTTCTGTAAAAAAAAGACTTTCTTTCTTCTCTCTAATGTTGTTTGATGGTGGGTCATTTTATGGGGAGTGCAAATTTGTTGAGACCTAATGTTTTTCTGTAGCTACATATCAAGAAAATGGCCCTTGTTGTCCCAATCCCAACCGATTCTTACAACCTCGGATTTATCGGGGCTGGAAAAATGGCCGAGAGCATAGCTAAAGGAGTGGTAAGATCTGGCGTTTTGCCCGCTTCCCAGATAAGAACCGCACATCAATCCTCGGCTCGCCGCGATGCCTTTGAATCTTTCGGCGTGAAAGTCTACGATCAAAATATTCAGGTAATCATAAGTGCAATAGAAGGTTACTTTCATGTGTCTATTTGGGACCTTCACCTCTGCTTGTAACACTTGAAAAGAAGAGTACTTTTTCTGAACTGATGCCACGATTGTTTGTTAAATTGCTGCTAATTTGGGGGAAAAAGAACTGAAACATAGCTTTGTCGTCTTGGCAGGTTGTCCAAGAGAGTGATGTGGTTGTCTTTTCAGTGAAACCTCAAATTGGTAATGATCTTCACCTTATGCTAAAGCACCTTATTTCTTACTTGTATTATTCAAGCCTGTCTGGTAATAACAGCATATATAAAAAAAGGCCATACTTGTGAACTTTTCGTCTGATTTGTTCGATTTCCTTCAATATTTATCATCTCACTGATTCGCCAAATATGCAGTTAAAGGCGTTGTACAGCAATTACGACCCGACCTCTCAAAGAAGCTCCTAGTATCTGTTGCCGCCGGCGTCAATCTAAAAGATTTGCAGGTCTTTTGTTACGTATAAATTCAATCTTCTTTTTTCAGACTCATCCAAGTTCAATTTGCCTTCTTCAATAAATCTATATCACAAAAGCAGTCTTTTCCCCATATTATTCCCCAGGAATGGGCCGGCCATAGTCGAATTATCAGAGTAATGCCCAACACGCCAGCAGCTGTCGGCGTAGCAGCTTCAGGTAAAAAAGAAAAACTCGTCTATTTTCTTCATTACATTACAACATTATGAATGCATTATATGAGATAGGTAATAAAAGACACTGCTTCTTTATATATTTACATGTACAGTCATCACCTTGGGGCCTGAAGCCACAAAGGACGACGGCGAACTGATTTCTAAGCTATTCGCATCGATAGGCAAAGTTTGGATGGCGCCCGAGAAGCTCTTCGACGCCATAACTGGTCTCAGGTGAAGAAGAAACTTGGCTTGTTACCATCCAATTTCAGACAAGAACTACTCTTTTTAACAGCCGTTTCGTTACACTTTGTTTTTTTTCCTATTTCTTGGGATTATGTTTCAGTGGTAGTGGGCCCGCATACGTATACCTGGCAATCGAAGCTTTAGCTGATGGCGGCGTAGCTGCTGGCCTGCCTCGAGAACTTGCCCTCGGCTTAGCTTCTCAAACTGTAAGCCATAGCCAAATGAAGCAATGCTTAAGGGCTATAAAGCTAAGCTAAGCTCGGCCATGAAAGTGTGTCTGTGAGTTGTGCTCAAAAAGTGATCTGTCTTAGCTGTTTCGACAGGTTTTAGGCGCAGCGTCGATGGTGACGACTCTCGGGAAACATCCCGGGCAGTTGAAGGATGACGTGGCGTCCCCCGGCGGTACGACTATTGCGGGAATACACGAGCTTGAAAAGGCGGGATTTCGAGGCATTCTCATGAATGCTGTTGTTGCTGCTGCTAAGAGAGGCAAAGAGCTCTCTCCAAGTTAATTTTTCTGTGTTTGTGTTTTTGGAATTTTTGATGAAAAAAATCGAAATTTCCTCTTTTTTTTTTTCGAACCCATTAAACTATTTTTCTTTATTTCAGTCGGCCTTCTTGATAAGTTCACTTTTATTTTGTATTTTATTTTTCCTCCAATGCTTATTTCATTAAATTTACATGGCTAAAAGAAAATTTACACATCCAAAAGTGAAAACTTAAGTTCGTAGTTATTTAACGGCTATATGAACTAATTTAAATTAAATCTAGTACAAGAGAAAAGAATCCAAGTATCTAAGAGCATCCTCGACGCACAAATACCTCCAACTCACCACGCTCAAAATTCCAACGCTAACCTTCTCAACCACCTTCTTATTCCCGCCGCCGCCGCCGGCCTCCCCCAAGCACAGCCGCACCTCCGCCACCAAACCGCCGCCACCGCCGCTGCAGCACCCAGTCTCCGGCAGAACCTTAGAGAACCAACCCTCCAAACCCATGACGAACCTACCCTTGCCCTCGCAGTCCATCATGGTGAAAAGACCCTTAAACCCCTCCAAAAGCACGTTCCAAGTCACCCTCATGGTCCCACACTCCGCCAGCTCAAACCCTTCGCCGCCGCCGTCGATGTCGAACCTGAAAACTCCATGACCGTCGAGCTTCATCCCCCCGCCGGACTGAACTACGCTGATGACTTTATTTTCAGGGCCCACCTCGACGTCGACGGCAAACACCAAGTCCTCCATGGTGAGCCTCGGCTTTGAGGGTTTCTTCAGGCGTCGTTTCTCTGAAGCTCGGCCGAGGGAAAACAGCTTGAGGTAGGAGCACTCGGCGGCGGCGGTGGCGCGACGGAGGTTTGAGAGGTAAGGGTAGGCTTCGACGCAGATGGGTCGCCAGAGGTGGTCGGCAGACATGGAGGAGAGCCACGTTTTGCTGACGCAGCAGGCGGTGGCTAGGGTTTTTGGGTCGAGGTGCGCGGCGACGAGCTCGAGGATGAGCCATGGTGGTGGCGGCCGTGAAGAAGAGGTTGAGTTATTATTGCTGTTTGTGATCATGGGAAGTTTTTGGTCCATTTTTTTCCTCTCGATCTTTACTTGTAAGTAAGAAAGATTACAGTCAAACTAATCATCGTATATGATGTAATAAATATAGTTTTACAGGTGGTTCTCGAAGGATGTGTGAATGCCACGTGTTTTGGAAGCCTTGAGAGACTTGGCTGTGGTAAACTCGAGCCACGCGAGGCTGAAGGACTGGGCAAGAAGGCGTGCTTGCATTCGGAAATTATGTCTAAAATACTTTTGTGTCTATTTCAAACACACACACACACATATATATATATATATATATATATATATATATATATATATATCTATTTATTTTCGAGATAAAATCTGAAATGGTCCCCGATGTTTACCCTGTGAACCAATTTAATCTCGATGTTATCGAAAATGAACCAAATTGGTCCCTTCGTTAATCCCACCGTCAATTTAGACGGTGATGGTATTTGCTCCGTCGCTAACTGAAAAAGGGAAAAAAAAATAAATTAAATATTAAAAATAAGGAAAAATATTCAAAAAATAGATAAACAATTAAAAAAGTGAATATTACTAATAAATTAAATAAAAATAAAGAATAATAATAATAAAAAATAATAAAAGTAAAATAGAAAAACTAAAATTAAATAAAAATGATAAATTAAACATTAAAAATGAGGAAAAATTCAAGGAACAAAATTCAAAAAATAGAGCACAAACTCAAAAAAATGTGAATATTAATAATAAATTAAATAAAAAATAATTAATAATAAAAAATAAAAATAATAAAAGTAAAATGAAAAACTAAAATTAAAATAGAAAATGAAAAATTAATCATTAAAAATGAGGAAAAAATCCAAAAAAAGGAAAAAAATTCAGAAAATAGAGTAAAATTAAAAATACTAATAAATTAAATAAGTAATAATATACAAATAAAATAAAAAACTAAAATTAAATAAAAAATTATAAATATTTAAGATTTAATAAAAGTAAAAGAATAAAATATATTTATTTATTAAAAAATATATAAAAAGGAAAACAAAATTAAGGTTAAAAAATGCCTCTAAAAGTTTACGAAGACCGTCCCTGCCAAGTTAATGAGGACATAATCGTTAAGTTCTCGAATTTTTTTTAACAAACGTACTGGGTGATTGCATCGCCGTCCCAGATCTCAAATTTTTATAACATTATCACGATTAATTGACGATGATTCCCGTCGTCTTTGTCTAGTTAACGATGATGGTCGAGAATTTATATTTTATTTTATTCACGATCTCGTCTTTGTCCCAATTAATTGACGATAGTTCCCAGACCTTAATTTTGCTTTTCCTGTTTATTTAATTTTTAATAAATAAATATATTTTATTTTTTACTTTTTAAAATTTTAAATTTATCTTTATCATTTTTTATTTTAATTTTAGGTTTTTATTTTACTTTTATTATTTTTATATTTCATTATTAATTTTTCATTTAATTTATTAGTTATATTCTCTCTCTCTCTTTTTTTTTTTTAATTTTAGTCATTTTTTTGAATTGTTTTCCTTTTTTGGAATTTTTCCTCATTTTTAATGTTTAATTTATCATTTTATTTTAATTTTAGTTTTTTATTTTACTTTTATTAATTTTTTAATTTTTATTTTTATTATTTATTTTTATTTAATTTATTAATAATATTCACTTTTTTAATTGTTTATCTATTTTTTGAATTTTCTGAATTTTTTTTGAATTTTTTCCTTATTTTTAATATTTAACTTATTATTTTTTTCACTTTCTCAGTTAGCGACGGGTATTCCGTCGCTAATGCCGTCGCAAATGCCATCAACATCTAAATTGACGGTCGGATTGATGGAGGGGCCAATTTGGTTCATTTTCGATAACATCGAGGACTAAATTGGTTCACGCGAAACATCGGGACTAAATTGGTTCACACGGTAAGCATCAGGGACCATTTTACATTTATTTTCTATCGTTTCTTTTTATATTTGGCCCAGGTAGTGCGAAAGCCCAGACCTCTTTTTGGAAGCGATAAATTTTTACGTTTTTACAATTGTTGATGGATTTGTAATTTGGTTAAATTTCCCGCGACGGCTTTTTACAGTGGTATGAAAGATTAAACCTAATTTTCTATCTTTGTAATTCTTCACCTCAATCTCGCCCCTTCTTCTTCTTCGACCTTTCTTGCTCATTTCTATATATGATCAATATACAGAAAAACTCGTAAAAGTTGTAACTACTATCACACACACGTCAAGCAGGTTCATTACAGCTTATGTCCTTTTTCCGTAGATAGTAATAATATAACCTACCAGGGAAATTTTGAGAAATGCGACTAAAACCTAAAAGAATTAAACGAAAGGGAGTGAGTGGGAAAATGACTAGATTACCCTTACTATAAAATGTTTAAAAACGGTTTAACCAACTTAATGAGATATTCGAGTACTACACAAACTCGAAGACGTTATACGACATGAATGTTTTAAAATACTCGAATAGTACAAACTCGCCGATACAAAATAACAATTCGAGTAGAGGACTCGCCGATATAAATAACTATTCGAGTATCCGACTCGATGACGGAACTCGAATAAAGAACTCGAATAAGGTTTGCAATCGATAAATAAGTGGAACGGTCAGAATAAAAACACAGCGACATCAACCCTAAATTCTTTCCTTCTCTTCGATTTCCTCGTACTTGAATTAATCAATCGAATCCTTTCACAAATCCGACACCGAATACAATGACGAAATACGAGCTACGCCGGCTAAGCTTCGAAGGGACCGCGTCGAAGAGGTTGTCGACGGCGACACAGTGACGGTGAGTTAATCTTATTGGGTTTTCGGTATTTTGTGTTCATTTAGTTTAATCGACCTATTTCCATGTGAAATCGGTGACGGATAAACGTCGATTTCACATGGAAAGGGATTAGGTGAAGTTTTATACAAAAATTTTGAATTGCGCTCATTCGAGTTCTGTATTCGAGTTCCTTTATCGAGTAATTGATTCTTTTTACGAGTGTCTGATACTCGAATAATAAACTCGAATAACAGTGGCTTTTTCATGTAACATTGGTTGTTTTTGCAACTTTTTCAGGTCTATTTCCCGACGAAGTTGCCGTCGGATAATTCCTACCACGCCACCCTTACGCTTAACTCGCCGTACATGACAGCTTGCGAGCGCATTCGTACGCTTCTGAATGAAAGTGAATTGGCGGAAATGGTTGCGAGGACCCAGTTCGGGAACCTGATAAAGGCGGCCCGAGACCACTCCAACTCCAGCATGTTTCTATGGTATCTGATGAGCCGACAGGTGGAGCATGTGCCTGAGTCTTTGGAGCTGTGGATGGTCGTTCGCGAGCGACCATTACGATTTTTGTTGGTTGAGTATTGCTTAATCACCGGCATGCACTGTCACGCTGCCGATGATCAAGTGATACCGTCATCGAACGAGTTTGCAACGAGGCGTTGGCCTGGTATGATTCTCCTATTTTTTTTTGTTTATCATTTTGAAGCTTTTTTACTTGAATTTTAAAACTAACGCCTATATTATGATTCGTAGGCAAGAGAGTTATATATTTGGACGATCTGGAGACGAGGATCAACGAAATGATGCGCGATGCTACCGCCGATGGCAGCACAGGCGTAAACGTCGAGAAGTTGAAGATCGCAGTCCATATTTTGCCGTCGCGGTACTAGGGCCGCGTAGAGTGAAAAGGGACCTGAAGGTGAAGAGCGAGTGGCTCCGTCAGGTGGAGGATTTCGACAGCTTCAACAAATATCCTTGGGGAAGGATAGAGTTCGACGAGGTTCTGTATGGCCTGAACAAAGACCTAGTGGAGAAGGGTCGGATGATGACTTCCAAGAGAAAGCACCAGACGACCTTCGATATTAGCGGCTTCGTCCAACCGCTTCAGGTAATTAAATATATTTTATTTAAGTTATATTACATTTTTTAACTTAATATACTCTCTTTATCAGGTTCTTGCGTACGAATGTTGGCTGAGGCTCGGGGATTTTGCAAGGAGGAAAAGCGATGAAAACCTCCCGTTACCCCGCATGTGCCATTGGAAGACAAAATTCTTCGCCAAGAGTTCTGGTCCAAATTATGAATAGGTGGAGCATGTCTTCAAAGATGAGGATATAAATGTAAGTATATATATTTATTTATAATATGGATTTTTAGAGTTGCATATCCCTAATTTGATTGAGTTTTTTAACTTGTACAAATACACAGACGCTGCAGTGTTGGCTTACACCATCCGCTGCTGAATTAGAATCGGATCACGACCTCACGATCGCCAGCTTTCCTGGCAGCAGGGATGATGCCGTATCCCAGAGGATAGTGGAGCATCTTCTAAATGGGATGACGGTCTACTGCGCCGACCATCGACTCGCTCCATCTCCTCCACCGTCTCCTCCTCCTCCGCAGCCGACAGAGCCTTCACGTGAGGCATCCCCTCCGCGGCCCGAGTCTTCCACCGTCTCTTCTTCTTCAATCGCTCATATTGATCGAAGAATGGACAATATGGAGGCCGATGTTAGGGATATGCGGGCCGAGATTAGGGAGTTACGCACGATAGTGCTCGAGGGTATGCATTACTTTTTGTTTAGAAATTTTTTGACTATTTGTATATGGTTTAACAATTGGACTGCTTGACAATGTATACCTCTTTTTAAATGTATGAAATGTTGATTTTATGATGAATGATTGATTTTGAATGTGTTTGGGATGAATTGTTGATTTATGGATGAGTATTTGAAAGGAAATGTTGACAATTTTCACTGTTATTCTAACTTTTTTGTTACTCGAATAGAAATACTATAGTCGAGTAACTTCTTCGAATCAATTCGAGTTTCAATATCACTCGAATAGGTGCAATATCTGAACTTCGATTCTAAACATTATTCGAGTAACTTTTCCGAACCTAATCGAACTTCTACTCTCAATCGAAAAACAGTTATTAAATTTTAATTATTATTATTACTATTATCATGTAATATTCAATGTGTTTATCTTAGTATTACTAGTGCATTTCAGAGTCATGAAAGTAAATTATATCAATCAAATTAAGATATAATATCATTTTGATAAAAATCGATATATACTCGATTATTTCATCATCATCTCTACAAAGTCGATCAATTTGTCATTCCATCATAACTCATTCCCCGATTTTTATCAAACATCGTTTTTGTTTATCAAGTGAATTATTAACTTTGTAAAAGCTCTAAAACGTCGAAATATTGATATTTCTACACCGAGATATTGAGATAATGTTAATTACAATTTTACAAGAAGAAACTCGAATACAAAAATAATTATTTCGAATATCTTGTTGGTCCCGATTGCACCAAACAAGGAATCAAAGAGGTTTTGATGGAATGAATAAGGGAGAGGTTCTCACCTTCAAGTGTGTGTATTGTGTGAAAAATAGGATAAGCCTTTTGATCTTTGATTACCTTTCAAATGGTGTTGGTAATACCTTATATACCACATTAACCCTAGGTATATTAAGGCCCAAACACCAAAAATTAAATAATTACATTCTAGTCCAAAGCCCAAAACCAAGGGATAATTACAATTCTAATCACAAGACTTAAACTATTGACACAATCTATAAATATCCTAACAATCTCCCCCTTTGTGTCAATTGTTGGGAGTCTTGGATCTTGGGCGTTGTGGTGGTGGATCAGCGAGTCTGTGTTTCGCGAAGTCCTAACTTGAACTCGAAGGCACGGAGATTCCTTCGAAGCACGATTCGATCAGCTATGGCGTCAATAAACTTTGCGAACTTGGAGCGGCAGTGTGGGTCTTCTTCCGAAAGTATGCGGCAAATTCTCATGAGCTTGTCTTGAATGATGGTGAGTGTTCCATCCGAGAATTTTGCCACTTCGGAGCAGCGTAGCAGCCTCATCTTTCCCTTGTAGTTCGAGTAGGCGACCGCTGGATCATCTCCGTCGATCACATCGCCCTCTCGGTAGTCGTCCGCGTTCTTGAAAGATGGGCGAGTCAGGTTCACCTTCTTCAGGTTGTGTTCCACCGCCATCTGCAGATCGTGGGTGGCGAAAAATCTGACCTGTCGGAGCATGTGGCGCTTGAGAGCCACATATCCCATGGTGACCGGTTCAGCCCGTACGAGATGTCCCGAACTTCTGAGGACGAGTCTGAACTGCTTCATAGATTCCAGCATGTTGTACAGATCACCTAAGCGCAGATATTTGAAGTCCGCCTCGCTTACTTCACAGCAGCTCTCGTCCTGCCTCATCACCGTGAACACTGGATAGTGAACACGTCCTTTTGATTCTTGGCGAAGGTCAGTGACTTTGCAGATGGGGGCCCGACTCATTTCCAGAGCGAGGTTTTCTTCATCGGACATCGTCCTCTTTGTGCACTTGTGGCAAAGAAGGCTCCATCGATAGAGCTTCTTCTTTTCCTCGCTCCAGTTTTGAATGTTCATCAGCTCATATTCGTTGAAGGTCCTGATGATTTGCTCCTTGCGCCGCCAGATCCTCTTCTTGATCTCCTCTTGAAATGGCGCGGTGATCTTCTTATTTTCCCACGGTGCTTCCGGTATATCCACCGTGGGCACATCCGTTTGAGCAGCAGGAGCCTCAGTTTGCGTCGTACTCCTCTCCGTTCTCGTCGTCTGCGGTGTTGATCAGCGTGAGCGAGGCTTCCTTTAGCAGACGTCGAGCGTTTTCCACCATCTTCCTGGCTGCTACTGCATCGGCGGGTGTGTACAACCATTCATCGTTGAAGATGTAGGCCTCGATCTCGTTTTGTGCGCAGTAGATGTCCTCGGAAGCCAGGTTGGAATCGATATCGAGAGGGGTATGGCTATGTGGTGGCGAGGGTGTTGCGTCGGAGGAGTTTGTGGATTGTGGGGATGGTTGTGGTGGAGATTCTGGTGGTTCGGTTGAGGTGATGGTTTTGGCGAGGATGATTTGGGTGGCGGGTGGTGTAGATATGGTGGTGGCCTCTAACGTCGATGTGACAGTTAGAGGTTCCGAGATGGTGGGTGGAGACAGTGTGGAGGTGGTCTCTAATGCCGATGTGATGATTAGGGTGGTGGTGAGGGTGATTTGGCTAGTGGCTCAGGGTAAATAAGGTGGGATTTTTGGCTAGTGGGGTGTGAGGTTTCTGTTGCGGGCGTCGTTTCAGGTACAGAGGAGGAGGGCGGCGTCGATTGCATGAGTCCTTGGGATTGTGAGCCCAGCTGCCTATTCTCCCCCTCGCGGCGATCTTGATCATCGTCTTGATCGTCGCGCCTGATTCCGTTGGATTCGCCTTGAGCACGGCAGGTCATCGGTTGAGTCATAATGGCCTTCATTTGCCGTTCCTCCTCGTCAAGTTCCGTCATGGATTCGAATCGGGCTCTGAGGATGTAGAAGAGCTCCTTGGCAGAAATGGAGGAAAGAACGGATTCGGCGTCCACATTTGGCCTTGGTAGTGGCGTCTCCGGGGCCACACCTTTGCCTTTATCGATGGTGGATGCATCGAGACGCGCATAGACTTTATCGAGAATTGACGCCTCAAGAGTCTTTGCAAACTCTTGAAGACATGTCTCTAGCGCGGTCTCGGTGATGAAATGGGGTAAATTTAACAAGTTGGAATCACGAAGAAATCCAACTGACACCGAATCGGAAAAAATAGCCGATCGGCCGCCCGTTTGCACAGGACGGGAAAAGACGGGGTCACGCAGACTTCCCGTTGGCATCATCGATGAGACAGACTCAATCGAATGATGGCCTAGGCTCACGGTTGTTGTGATGTTGGCCGTGCTAGGTCTTCCGCTCTCAGTCACAGAGACATCACCGAGCGTTCTGACAGAGTCACGACGACTCTGTGGTGCGGTAGAAGGTGTATGTGTCCTAGAGACGTATGAAACTATGGGGGAGTGAGGGCACTATACTCGATGTGCACGAAGAGGATGTAGTCTGAGGCGAGGGACTGCTTGTGTCAACATCGATCATCTCCAAGTGGGATGTCGATGGTATACGTGGCTCCTCGTGGAATGAAATACTTTCCTGTAGAGAGGAAGATAAGTGGGTTGGTGGGGTCGTTTGCGTGGTTGAGCCAGATGCCACGTCTTCTACTCGGGAGGTGAACACATCACCTCCTGTACCTATTTGTTCGGCTCGGCTTATTTGTGGCTGAGGAGGTCGATCGTGTTTTTGTTTCGACGGACGCTCCGTGGGGCGGCTTACGTCATCCTCACGCGACCGTTTTTTCGGAACGCGGGTGGAAGAGGATGCGGCGCGACCTGAAGACTTTTTGGAGCTGGTGGTGGGGGTTCGGCTAGTCCCGGGGTTAGGAGCAGTGGGGTTGATCTGCGCCGTAGGGACAGTGGATAGAGATCGGGGGCTTTCGCGGAATGTGGCGGTTGTGGCGCGATATTCTCGGACGTGCGGATTTGTCTGGTCTGCGTAGGCGAGAACTTCGTCCGGAATTATCATGGCGTGTCGATCCTTCGCCGGTGTGTTTTTCTTGGCGAACTTCTCGACAGTTGGGATGAGGAAGTGTTCCGCTGCTGGCCGGATGCGAATGTTGGTGGAGTGCAGGCGGAAGTGCTTGATGAGAGCAGGGAGCCACCGCATGTAGGGGACAAAGCGGTTTGTGACTCCCTTGGCGATTTCCGGTCGCGACGTTGGATCATGGAGACGAGATCCATCCAGATTATGTCGGCGTAGTTGTACTTGCGGTTGTGGGCGATGCCGGTTAGGATGGTGAGGATTTGAAAGTTGCCGCGGTCCTGACCAGCATGCTTCCCTGACATACATTTCTTCACCAGCAGGTACAGCGTTCGCCATGGTTGAGGTAGATTGCGGGTGGTAACTTCACTGAGGACAAGTGGGCCCTTCTTCTTCTTGTTATCTGATTGATAGCCCAGTCTGTCAATGTCTTCAATGAGTTGTTCGTGCGTCGGTAGTGGATCGTAGGGTGAGTAGACTGGGAGTTGAAGAACTTCTTGTACTATCTTGCGAGTGAGGACCACCGTTTCTTGATCAATTTTGGCGGATAAGTTTTTGGCAAGATGGAGTGGTCCAGCTATCTGCAGCGTATGCCAGAATTGTTGAAGATACACCTGTGCTTCTGGCTCGCCATGTGTGAGGGCGTGGCGAAGTGGGTGCCCTTTGAGGATTTCTATAATGACGGGGGCATCGCACCGAAAGCTGGCCAAGTCCACCATGTAGTTGTTGGGAATCAGGGCCGCCCATTGACTTATTGGGAAGATATCCTCGGGTGGTGGGACATAGGTACGCGTGTTGAGTTCGATGCGAGCGACGTCCCTTTGAATTGCAGCCGCCTCAAGCGCTTCAAGTGTACCTTGATCTTTGTTGGTCATATCTGTGCTTGACAGTAATTGTAATATGATTAGTACGGATTAAATCGCGAGAATATGGACATAAATAAGTCGTGGGTGAAACAATGGAAGTGTCCTCAAATAACACTTAGACATGTTGAGAGAATTTTCGCATTTTTGTGTAAAATTTCGTATGTAATGGAAAATTCGCTAAGTGTAACACGTAGAAATTTTCGCACGTAATGTTATTTTTCGCATATCAAGGAAATTTCGCAGATAGAGGAAATTTTGCATGCATTAGGAAATTGTCGCAAGTGATAGCACATAGACATATCGTGAGAAATTTTTCGCAGATTGTGTAATGGAAAATTCGCATATCAAGGAAAAGTTTCGCAGATAGAGAAAATTTTCGCAAGTGATAGCACATAAACATGTTCGTGAGAAATTTTCGCAGACTGAGTAAAATTTCGCAAGTATGGAAAATTTTCGCAAGTTTAAGAAATCTCGCAAGTTGTCCAAAATTTTCGCATGTAATGAAAATTTTCGCGTTCAAGTGTTTTCGTATTCAGAGTGAATTTTCGCATATAAGGAAAATTTTCGCAAGTTATATGAAACTTTCGCGGAAGGAAAAAGCTTTATGCATTGAGAAATTTTCGTGTTTCACTGTGGTTGCGAAATAGTGAAGATGCGAAAATATGTAATATGAAGTGATGTGTTATGAGATTTTCGAGGGGTGACACTCACTGTAGCAGAAAAAAGTTTTGGCGTGAGGAAGAAAAATTTTCTCAGATAAACTTTCGCGGGACTTCACATACTGTATCAGCGGAAAAATTTTTTTTAACTCATGTAAATTCTCGAATGAAAGTTTCGCATTTCCTTAGTCACTGTAGCATCGAAAATTTTAACGTTAGAAATTTCTCGGATAAAAATTTCGCGGGACCTCACTCACTGTAGTAGCGAAAATTTCAACGTGAGAAATTTCTCGGAAAAATTTTCGCGGAACCTTGCTCACTGTAGCAGCGAAATTTATCGTTTAATGCAATTTTTCTGGGAATTTTTCTCGGTGAAGAACACAGTGCAAAAACTTGCGAAACTCCGCAATGAATTTTTGCCTTAGACTTATTCAAATCTCAACCAAAACGCAACAATCTGGACTCAATCGACTCGTAATTGGATGGGCAATTCATATTTGGGGGTATCAAACATCAAAAACCTAACATGCGTTCGATTCAGAGCCGAGAAAAATAAAACCTAACCTAACAGATTTAAATCAAAAACGGGGCAAAACAGGACAAAATGAACGGAAATTGATTTATTTGAGGTGTATTCATACCGAAAAGCTGATTTGCGACAATGGAGTTAGCAGGAAACTGATTTTGAAAGCAGATTTGATGATGACGACGATGCGAGGAGTTGCGGAATTTTTGAAATAGGGTTGCGAAATTTTTGAATTTTCTTGGGAATTTTAGGATTGTGAACAACGTTAAGGGTTTGGGGTTTTAGGGTTTTTAGTCACTGTTCATGCGAAATTTTGTGTAAATGGGCCGAAGTTCGTGGGCTTGGTCAAAGCTGGGTCCAGATCTGATTTTCGCGGGCTTGGTCAAAATTGGGTCCAATTGAAGTTCAATTGGTCCAATTTTGACCTAGTTTGACCAGAAAATTAAAAATTCAACCCAAAACATTTTAATCGGTCTAATTTTGACTCAGTTTGACCAAACTTTAAAATTTCAGCCCCAATTTTTTATTTTTAAATAGGCAAAATCAGAAACTCTCCCTTAATCTAAAACTCTCCTTTTTAGGTAATGGAAAAATTAGAAGCTCCCCCTTACTTGAAAACTTCCCTTTAAAAATAATAATGGAAAACTCAGACGCTCCCCCTTAATCGAAAACTCACCCTCAAAAGACATAATTCAGAGGACACATAGACAATGGAGTGAAGTGGAGAAAGGAAATATGTACACTTTATCAAAGTTCATGTAGGGTCGATTGATCACAACTGAATATTCAACATGCCCAACATAGTCACTAGGTGTTGGAATCGTTTGACATCCAACGGTTTTGTGAAAATGTCGGCCAGTTGATCTTCGGTTGTGACGTAGTGCAATTCAATCGTCCCTTGTTCGACATGTTCTTTGATGAAGTGGTGACGAATATCTATGTGTTTCGTTCTCGAGTGATGTACCGGATTACTCGTCATCGCAATAGCACTTTTAGAGTCACAATAAATGGGAATTTTATCAACATGAAAATTAAAATCTCGTAGTTGGGTTCTCATCCACAAAAGCTATGAACAGCAACTAGCGGCGGCGACATATTCTGCCTCCGTCGACGAAGTTGATACACAGTTTTGTTTTCGAGACGACCAACTTACGAGTTTACCGCCCAAGAAGTGTGCAGCTCCAGAGGTGCTTTTTCGGTCCATCTTGCATCCTGCGTAATCCGAGTCAGAGAATCCAACCAGCTTGAAGTCCGATCGAGTGGGGTACCACAAACCCAGATTGGGTGTTCCTTTGAGATAGCGGAGAATCCTTTTGACAGCAGTGAAATGGGATTCCTTCGGTGTTGCCTGAAACCGAGCGCAGATTCCTGTCGAGAGAACGATATCCGGTCGACTAGCAGTGAGGTACAAAAGAGAGCCTATTATCCCTCAATAGACGGTTTGGTCAACGGGAGCACCAGATGGGCCGCGTCGGGTCGGCCAGAGGGTGACATAGGTGTAGCCGCTGTCTTAGCATCCTTCATTCCATATTTCTCGAGGATGTCATGGATGTATTTTGACTGATTGATGAAGATTCCGTCGGGGAGTTTTACTTGAAGACCAAGAAAGAAATTCAGCTCGCCCATCATACTCATTTCGAATTTCTCCTTCATCAATTCTTCGAACTCTTCACATAGTTGTGGTTCAGTCGATCCAAAAATGATGTCATCGACATAAATCTGTACAATCATGATTTCCAGGCCACTCCGCTTGGTGAAGAGAGTTGTATCCAGAGATCCTTTCTTAAATCCAGACTGTACAAGGAAGTCTGAAAGGACGTCATACCAAGCTCGGTGAGCCTGTTTTAGTCCGTAGAGGGCCTTGTAGAGTCGATATACATGATGAGGAAACTCTTCGCTCAAGAACCGTTCAGGTTGATCAACGTACACTTCTTCTTTGAGAAATCCATTCAGAAATGCAGTCTTCACGTCCATTTGGTAGACTTTAATGTTCTTGTGAGCAGCAAAGGCAAGAAAAATTCGTATGGCTTCGATCCTGGCGACTGGGGCGAAAGTTTCATCGTAGTCGATGCCTTCTTGTTGGTTGTATCCCTTAGCCACAAGTCTTGCTTTATTGCGGATAACAACACCGTCTTCATCCTTTTTGTTCTTGAAGATCCATTTTGTGCCGATAATGGATCTATTGTGAGGTCGTGGTACGAGTTCCCAAACTTGTAAACGTTCAAACTGATTTATTTCCTCCTGCATTGCAATCAGCCAATCAGGATCGTTGAGAGCTTCAGCTACTCGTGATGGTTCGACTTGACTGAGATAGCAAGCAAACAGACTTTCATTCATCGTAGCCGAACGTGTCGAGACACCAGAAGTGGGATCCCCAATAATCTGATCTGTAGGATGAGAGCGAGCCCAAAGTGGTACATTGGTCTGAGAGGAGCTGGCCGCATTTGTATCGGTTGGAGGTTCATTGGATTGGGGTCCGGTGTCCGAGGAAGAGATCTCAACCGTAGTAGATTGAGAGGGTTCAGCATCAGGATCAGCAACGTTCCCAGGGTTGGGTAAAATGTCGTCTTCGTTGAGATTGAGCGCATCCAAGTTTGGAGGGACGACGTCATTGCCGATAACTGGTGGTGTAGATGGAGTGGGTGCAGCGGTAGGTTGAGTGGTGGCGGCGGGAGTCTTGGAGACTGGATAGAAGTACTCGAAAAGCAGGTCGAGGTCCAGTTCACCAGTATTGCCCTCAGATGAGGAAGTTCCCGCCGTTGAAGGTTGACCTTTTGTCAACGACTGTAGAAGATCGGGTTCTGGTCTGTTATGAGCAGAAGCCACGAGATCTCCTTCGCTTTCGTCAAAGGTGACATTTGTGCTCTCAATGACAGATCGTTTCTCCTTAAGATAGATTCTATATGCCTTCGAGTTCAGCGAATATCCAACAAAGATTCCTTCAAGTGCTTTTGGATCAAGCTACCCAAGATGTTGGCGATCATTGGCCACAAAACATCGGCAACCGAAGACCCTTAGATAAGATATATCTGGGATACGACGGTTATTCAGCACTCGTATGGGGTGCGGTTGAATCTTTTGTGGATTGAAGCCCGATTTTGCGTGTAGCAAGCCGTTTGAATAGCTTCGCCCCAAAGAGAGTGAGGAAGGCCGGATTGGATGAGGAGAGTCCTAGCTGCTTCAACTAGTGTCCTATTTTTACGCTCAACGACACCATTCTGTTCCGGTGTCTTCACAGCTGAGAACTGCTGAGTGATGCCCTGAGTGGCATAGAAATCACTGAGCTTCTTGTTCTTAAACTCAGTTCCGTTGTCCGTTCTGATAATCCGAACCTTCTGTTGATGAAGAGTTTGGGACGTGACAACAAACTCGATGATTATATCAGGAACTTCATCCTTTGTACGAATGAGTTTCGTCCACATGTAGCGTGAAAAATCGTCGACAATCACAAGAATATACCGTCTTCCTCCGAGTGTGGCCGTAGGCATTGGGCCTTGGGCCACATAGATCCATGTGCAAGAGCTCGAGGATGAGCTTAGAGGACGGTGTTTCCTTGACGTGAGATGATCGCTTCATCTTCCCCAATTCACAGGCAGAGCAGAGGTGTTCCTTATGATATGTCAGTTGGGGTAGACCGCTGACGAGTTTGTTTTGACGCAGTTTGTTGATGGTCTTGAAATTGAGATGTGAAAGACGCCGGTGCCATAGATCGTTCAACTTGGGTGCAGCTCGAGAGAGAAGGCATATTGGTCGAGAGGTCTTAAGATTGAGTACGTAATGGTGAGATGTGCGCGTTCTAGAGAGAAGAGGTTGTCCCGAGGCATCTATAATGCTGCAGATGTCAGATTCGAAGAGAACCTTGTATCCTTTGTCGCACAAACGACCAATGCTGAAGAGATTGTAGCTCAAACCCTCGACGTAAGAGATGCCCTTAATCGTCAGTTTGTCGTGGACGAGATCACCAGTTCCGAGAATTGGTGCCATTTGACTGTTTCCGAAGGAGACCCTTCCGAGATAGCGCTCGGAGAAGTTGCTCAACAGCTCCTTGTTCCCCATCATGTGTGTGGAGCAACCCGAGTCTAGATACCACACATGAAAGACCTGCAATTATCAGTAAACGTTGGGTCCCTGTATACGGACGGGGCCTTCTTGTGATACAAGTAAAATTTTCATGCGTTTAATGGGAAATGTGATTTCTAAATCAGATAGTGTCGGTTCTAGTTTAGCTTTCCCTTTGTCATTTGTTTGATGAGGCGGGATTATGGTTTTTCTAACCCATATTTTCCTATCTTGTGCTTGCATGTATGGCGCCTTATACATGAATTGGCGTGGGGGATGTGGTTGTCGTTTTCGTGCTTCGGTTTTGGTCGCCTTTGGCTTGCGAGCAGTTGGTGAGTTTGCGTTTGACGACGAGAGACGTTTACGCTTAACCTTTGGTTTAGGCGAGATGGGAGAATTCAAAGACGTCGTAGAGGAGGTTCGCTTGCGTGGTCGGAGTGTTGCGTGTTCATGTGTGTCATATTCATGAAAGCGCGGGAGAACAAAGTCATTGCAGCAGCACATAGACATAAGCTTGGTAAAAGAAAGATAAGTTTTAGCAACATAATTGTCTACGACCTTAGGATATTGGGATTTGGTACATAGAGAGGAAAGACGAATATAGGATGGTCTTTTCTTCTTGTCATCGAAGAGCGGATTCTCCTTTATTTCATACGAACTCCCTTCCAGAAACGTCGAACTCACATTCCCTGTATCCATAAGAATACGAGAGTTAGTGTTAGAACATATGTCAGTTTCAGGAGACATCTTCGCCGTCCTCTTACATTTACATGTTCGAGAATCGGGTACTTGACTCGACGTAGAGGGATTGTTTGTACTGTGAAATTGTTCTAGTGTAGAGATTTTGCTAAGTAGTTCATCTCGCTCCTTTGCGAAGGTCTTCCGCTCTAATTCTAGTGTTCGTTCTAGTTCTGCTATGAGCAGAAGTTTCTCTGGGAAATAGGTGCGAGAGATCGCTTCTTGGAAAGCAATTTCCTGTTCTTTGGTTGGGAATGGAGTTTCGACATCCTCCGAAAGTGAAGGTATCTTAGTCTTATCCCTAGCATTCATTTCTGTGTAGTCATACGCGATTTCCGCCCAATGAATGTTCTGTACTCTTTTTTCTTCCGAGATGACAGCGGAGGATGATCTCACAAATGGCTTAAGTTGCGGGGAGCACCATTTTTTGTTTGCAGGAACGTAGTGTTACACATGTTATACCTTTTAACTGTTAGCGGTGTTGGATTGCAATTGTTGGTCAGGCCAATTCCCTCCCGGGCGTTGTAGAATTCTGTTTCAACTGGTTGGTTCAATAGGCATAGGATGCGTGTGTTTTCGTTTCTAAGGTGAAGTTGCTCTTCAAGTTCTTTCACCTTTCGGTACAGCCTAACCCTTTCCTTTGTAAGCAGTTCGTATTGGGATGCCGTCAGAAGACGAGATGTTTCGCATGAACTGATGGCCAGTGTGGTTTCCTTCACCTTATTCTCACTTTGCTTGTTCTTGCTTTGCAGACGTTTGACTAACGCTTCAGAGGCCATTAGACGTTCATTTGCACAAGCGAGCTCTTCTACTTTTAAGCTAAGTAATGTATAGTTGTTTTCAAATTTTAGCTTAAGTTCTTCATACTCCCTAGCGTCTACGGTGGGTTTCTTAATGGTGTGACGGTGATTGAACACATCATCGAGTTGCGAAATTCGTACCTCAGACTCGGCGTTGGTAGGAGTCTTAGCTGTGTTCTCTTCGGTGTTGGCCATCTCCTCGTCCTCACCATGTTCGACCAGCCTTGCCATGCAGCAATCTTCATCTTGAGGCTCCTCGTCTTCTGAAGTGTCGTTCACCCATTCAGCTTCTTCGGTAAGTAGAACTTTCCCACTTTCCTTTTTGCGGGTCATTCTGGCCTTACGGTCGTAGTAGCCAGAGTCCTTCATGCGTGGGGCGTGGCATTCCTTGGCAAAGTGACCTGTCTTTCCACACCGAAAGCACTTCACAGACTTTTGAGGTGCTGAGTCCTCCTCTTTCTTTATCGGCTTAGATTCTTCCGTGGGAGTGGTCTTTTTGGTGCCGCTAAAGGTTCTTTGGCGATTGGAGGAGGATGAGGATTTTTTCCGATCTTCTTTGTGACCATCTTTGTGAGCATTGCCAGTTGCTTGCGTAGATCACGAATATCTTCATCAGATTCTGTATCATCTTCGGATCCTGAAGAGGCGTCAGATACAACAGCTGGCAGCTTCCCTTTGTTTTGTTTGGCCTTAGCGATGGAAGATCGTTCGGTAGTTTTGTTTGAGAGGAGAGCCAGTGGGTCGACTCGAGTGTTGGTGGACTGAGGTTGCACGTAAGGAGCATATGCAGACAGGCTGTCGTATAGAGCATGGATGGAGGTGTTGGAGAGGTCCTTACTCTGAATCATCATCACAGTTGCATTTCCCCAATGTGGTTTGAGGCTACCAAGGAAGCGGTTGTTGATGTCAAACTTGTCCCTCGTGATCTTGGCTTTCTTGAGTTCATTGATGACCTTCAAGTATCGGAGGTATGTGTCACGCAACTCCTCTCCTTCATAGGCTTGGAAGTGTTCATACTGCGAGAGACATGCTGATTTCCTCCCCTGAGCACTTTCAGTTGTGCCTGCCATGATTTCCACGAGCTCATCCCATATTTCCTTAGCAGTTGTGCAGCACTCGATGTGAGCGTAGACTTCGTTGCCCATAGCCTGGAAGAGGTATCCTTTGGCAGTCTCGTCGGCCTGTACGCGAGCCTCTTCATCCTCATTGACGGGACCTCTTGGAGTGCGGCGTTCATCCATGGGAGGGTTGGCGTTTGGCTGTGCAGGGATGATCGTCCAGAACTGTGCTGGACCATTGAAGATGGAGTCCAGAAGGTATTGAGAGAGTGGTGCGCCTTTGTTCCTGATGAACGTGAGGAATCGGTTTGTCCATATGCTGTAGTCGCCTAGTCGCAGCATCGGTGGCCTGGTGTCGGAGCCCACTGTTGAGATGTCATTCGTGGTAGACATGGTTGGTGCAGTCGAATCGTCCGTGGTTTTGATCTTGTATAGATAAGAAAGTTAGTAACGAACGAACGAGATGAGAAATATAAGTTTTGAGAAAAAATCGTTTAAAGAATTTCTTAGAACTCAGTGAGCGTGTGTGATGGTCGATAATGTATGAAGGGAAAATATATCTTGAAATTAGGAGAAGTTCTAGAAATTTAAAAAACGAGATTTGAAGCGAAAAAAAATTTTATGTCAAAAGTGGTCTAGGGTGATATGACTAAAGTGTAAGGATCAAATCTTAAATAAGTTTGAGAAAAATTTACCCCGAGAAAATTTTACCACGAGAAAAAAATTTAACACGTCAGAAAAGAAAAATTCGCAGGTAGAGACGTGATTGTATGAAGGATTATCCGAGAAATTATGTGTTGAGAAATTTCGGTGTTTGTGTGTTTTAAAGAGAAATTCTCGGAGGAAACATTCTCAGTTGAAAAATTTCTCGGATTTTGAAGTTTCGCATGTGAAAATGATTCTCAGTTGAGAATTTTAAAGCTTCGCAAGAAAATTTCGCAAGTTATAAAGATTTTCGCAAGTTGAGAATTTTATAGCTTCGCAAAAAAAATTTCGCAAGTTATAAAAATTTTCGCAAGTTGAGAATTTTAAAGCTTCGCAAGAAAATTTCGCAAGTTATAAAAATTTCGCGGTTTAAATAAATTCTTGAAATGAAATTTCTCGCATATAAAGTTTCTCGGATTTGAAAAAGGTGTCGCGTGTTGTAATGTGATTTGAGAAAGTTTCTTGAAAAAAAAATTCGCGGCTTAGAAAATTTCGCGGAATAAGCTTTCTCGGATATGGAATTTCTCGGATTATGAAGAGTGAGCAAATTTCGCAGATGAAGGTTTCTGAGTAAGCAAATTTCGCGTGTTAGAAAATTCTCGGAATCAAATTTCTCGTATATGAAATTTCTCGTATTTTAAAGGGTACGTGGTTGAGAAAAATGAAGCGACAGTGAGGTAAAAACAGAGAAATTTTCGCGGATTAAGTATTCTCGGATTTTGAAAGTCGATAGTTGCGAAAAAATGCAGTATTGGTGAAAGTTTCGCGGTTTAAAAATTCTAGGGATCAACTTTCGCGGACATGGAAATTTCGCGGACTTGAACGATCAAGCACAAAATTTCGCGGTCAAGAACGAGTTAGTACTGTTCCATTGCTTTTTCGCGTTTTGCCAGAAAATCGTCCCGTTCTTGCTCAAATCTCAACCAAAATCGCTCAAACTTGATCCTAAACTTCAGAAATTCTTCCCTAAACACATAATCGACCGATTTGTGAGCTAAAAACAACAAGAAATAGGTCAAATCGACCAAAAACAGAGAATGGCTGAGATGTCCTTTTCTGAAAAGTTTTTGCTTCTATCTTGCTCAATGTTAGGAATATTTTATTGTGTTCAATTAATTATTTTATCTAAGCCTTGTAATTTTATTTAAGTAAAATGGGCTTTTATTTGTAAAGCCTAGTGAGCTTATTTGTAATGGGCTTACAAGGACCCAAGTACAATATACCAACATGTGGTATAAGTACTAAAACCCTAACACATAGTTAAGCGTCTTGTGTGTGTGAGAAATACTAAAATAATTTTTGTGAGAGAAGCTCCAAACCCCTCTCAAGAACACGCACGCACGCCCCCACGATAAGTTAAATTCTTCCCATTATTTTCGTGGTTAAAATGCTAGAAATGTGTTTTAGTTGGATATACTAGGACCAAGAAGTGGTATCAGAGCATACACGTTCGGATTTGAATGAGATTTTAGAAACTTTTGGGTATTTTTCTTTCAGCTCGAATTTCTGCATTGTTCTTGAGTTTTTGAGTTAATTTTACTAAATTTACAAGCTCAAGAGCTAATTAGATAGTTTTAGAGTGATTTGAAGTGATTACCCAACATTTTTCAATTGATTTGGGTGAGTTTTGGGTAGAAATCGAATCTGTTTTTCGTCAGTTTTCAGTGCAGAATCGGGTAGATGAACAAATCGCCCGATTCCCTATATTGTAGCAAAGTTTACTGTAGCGCCCGATTTGAATTGGTTACTGTAGCAACAGGTCGTCCGATTCAATTTAGCTATTCACTGTAGCGATTCATTGTAGCAACGAGTGCCCGATTTACTGTAGCATCAAGTCGCGCGTACTGTAGCAACTTGTCCGATCACTGTATCAAAGCACTGTAGCAATTCAAGTAATCGTCCGATTGCAAACGAGTTTTCACAAAATCACTGTAGCAATTAGACTGTAGCAAATTCACACGATTACTGTAGCAATTTCAAATCGGACGATTTCACTGTAGCAAATTCGCCCGATTACTGTAGCAAAATCGCCCGATTTCACTGTAGCAATTTCAATCGGACAATTCACTGTAGCAAATAGCAAAATCGCCCGATTTCACTGTAGCAAAGTTTACTTTAGCGCCCGATTACTGTAGCGATTTCACTGTAGCTAATCAACTGTAGCGAATTCAATTCCACGCACTAAATCGCACGATTTTAATAAATAGTTCACTTGTTCCTCATAGAGCAAATCGGCCGATTTCAGTAAATTCATTGTAGGAATACGAATCGCTGAATCACACGATTTGGTACTGTAGCTAGAATTTGCAAATCACCCGATTTTGAGACTCTCGGCGAATTTCAGTCCTTTGACAAACAATCGCCCGATTCTGATCCTCTTTGAACAGCAATTCGCCCGAATTAAATTCGGTGAATCTTCACTTTGCAAATTCGCCCGATTTTTGCTATCGATTTCAGAACTTATAATTTTAGTAAAAAAAAAAAAGAAATCTTCATCATTCAAAAAAAATTTAATCGGGAAATCCAATTCTCACTAAATCACCCTTTGAAATTCACACTTAAACACTCTTGATCACAAAAAAAAAAAATAATAATAATAAGTAAAATAAAATAAAATAAAAATAAAAAAAGGAAAATTGAACCCAACAGTTACAGTCTGTTTTAGGCCTTTTTTTCGAAAATTTTCATAATATATTTTCCAGGTCCAAATTTATCGGTGAAACGACGTCCTTGTAAAATTTTGAAAGCAAATCCACAAACGTGTCAACGATCACATATCCAACGATCTACTTAGAACATTCAAGCATATTATAAAAAAAAAAGACTTGACATTTTCTCGAAGTTTCGAAATCATCACACAGTCTTCGGGTGTAGACAAAAAAAAAAAGAATTCAACGCTTAAATTCTTAAAACTTCGAATCAATCAATGGCATCCTTCCACAACTCCCATAGTAAGAAAGGCGCCGAACCAATCAAATGCTATAACTGCAGCAAACCTGGGCACACGGCTATAGACTGCTTCCTACCCAAAAAGAAGGGTGAAGAGTACTACTCTAGAAAATTACGACAGATTAAAACAGAAGATGGACTGGGCTTGATGGGAGAACAAGACAGCTGGCTCGATGAAACATCTGAAAGCGAGCAAGAGAGTATAGCCAAAATAACCCTGGTGAAAGGAGATAAATTGGAGCCGAATGACATGGAAGCAGTCGATGGTGGTAAAAACGAGGAAGCGTCTTCAGAAAGGGAGGTAGAATCTATTGACCCCCTTTTGTATTTCGAACTCCAAGCAGCATTTACGGCTCTTCATAGCAAGCTTAGGTCAGTAGAAAATGAACTAGCTAAGACTATAGTCGATCTAGATATGACACGTGAAAAAGTAGATAGACTAGAAACTAGCTTAGCTAATTCCGAAGCCAATTTAGCTGAATCAGCGTCAAAAGTCATTGACTTAACTAACAAAGTCTCAAACTACGAGCAAACAACAAGCAAATGTGTTGATCACGAGAGGATAATCAACGACTTGCAAGCTCGGTTTGATAACAATTATCAATGTCTGCTCAGGCAGCTTCAAGAGATGAGTAATCTTGATTGCCTGCTGGAAGTAGCACAATAAAAAATTGACAGTCGCGATGCTGAAATAGTAAAGTTGAAGACACAGGTTAGCGAGCTAAACGCTAAATTGACAACTTGCATCGACGAGCGAATCAATAAAACATGCGAGTTCGATCTCCTGAATAAAGAACGTGTAAAACTGTATGCTAGGATTAAAAAGCTAGAGGACCTCCTAACAAAAAGAGGACAAACAGATAGAACAATATTCTTGAATAAGCCTAGAGACATAGAGTTTTATAATCCACGAGAAGGATTAGGATTTAATCCAAACTCCATTCCGGTTATTAAAAACCTCTACCTCTGTATGACATCAGCTTCCTAGGATTAAATATGCCTAGACTTATGCCCTTTACTAACTCATCTGCATCCGATGCATTATAGAAGAAGAAGAGACATAGAGAGGACAGGGCGGAAATTTCTTTTGACTATGATGAACTGAATAACAGTGACAAGACAAGTGAAATACCTTTGTCTGATGACTATTTAGATGCTCTTATTCCCCCTTCAACACCAATCACTGCCGACAACACGTCCCGTGACTTAGCACAATCCAGGCCCTCTAGTGCATATATACCAGCAGTTATTAAGGAAATCTATGACTTGCGCTCGACCCTAGAGTTCGAAAAAATTGTTTTTCAGTTAGAAAATGACTAGCTATTGACAGTAATTTCCTCGCTCGAAAAACAAATCAATAACATTATAGCTTCAGCGTCTCCACAAATGTCTCTAGCTGAGTCTAAAATAGAAACTCTAACCAACCCTAGGACATTAAGGAAGCAGAATGCATCGAGAAAATCAATGCGTACCAACTTATCATCGCATGCACCTACAGGTAAACTTTTAAACATAATGAAAGGAAAGGAGATAGCCACAGGAGACGACCTATTATTTAAAAATTGTGCCCCTTCTTCTAAAAATGAGGCAATTAAATTTAGAGCATCAAGTTCAAATTCGCATAGTATGCATCTGTCACAAGCTAAATCTAAAATTGCCACATCTCCATCGATTTCATTTTCTGAACCTGTACGGACATCTATTCTCTCTAACTTCCACTATTCTTATGATGATGCACTTGCCTTAAATTCTCGTTTTAGATTAGCAAATGCACATACAATCAAGAACGACGAACGCTTCTTTGCTAAGTCAGGCTCACAAACTCAAAAGGAGAAGATTCAAACGAACAGAAAGACAAAGCCTGCTCATTCGTCTCCCAAGTCCAGTTCTAAACTTGACAAACGAGAAGATCACAAAAGCATCCAGTCAAAGCACCCTAAGACTGAAGCTAAAGCTAAAGTTTTGGGAATTAAGAAAATCTGGATTACAAAACAAGAACTTAGGGCAAGCACCAGCCTTTGTTATCCCTTAGGAATTAGAAAGATTTGGGTTCCTAAATCAACAATTAACGCTATAGATAAACCTAAAGTTGACTTAGGACATAAATCTATGAAAGACGCATGCATAAACTCTAGATCTAATACGAAAGGACCCATTCTTAGATGGGTACCAAAATCTGCTTGAGATGTTTTGCAGTTTCCAGCATGGGTAGGTACATAGAGATGGTTACTCCACACCTGTGACTGGTTGGCGACGCGAGTAACCACGATTATCCCTCACGTATGGTACCTGAAGCAGCCCCACATACGTGATTAAGGAATGGGATGCGGACAGCTAAAACCACACTGACAAATTTGGTAAATTCTAAATATGCATAAAATTATTTGTTCGTAGTTCACTGTATTTTCAATATGCATATGTGCTCAAATGAATAACATACCTACTATGTTAGTAAAATCTAGGAAGAACTGCATTTTATTCTGAAAAACTTTTCAATCCTAATTTACATGATTAAGTAATTTACAAAATCAATTAATTTAGGGGTTGAAATATTTCGTCAATTTTACCTTTATAAAATTTTGAACTGAAATTTCAAATTAATTTATGTTTTTCTCGGAGAACTAAGAATCGCTCGGAACTGCTTTGGATTCTATTTTTAATTAATTGACCGAGCCTATGAATCGCCCGAAACTGATCATCGCTCGAAACTTCCTTTGCAACTTTTGAATCGCCCGAACTTAAGAATCGGGGAAATATTTTTATTTATTAAAATATTTCTTTGCTTTAAGTTTTTATCTTTGAGGTTCAAATTCCCAAAACTTCAAATATTGAGGGGGAGTAGATGTGTTTCGCGAACTAGTCTTTAAACGATTCGTACATCCTTTCAAATGAAAAAAAAAAAGAAAAAAAAAACACTTACAACTCAAATACGCAAAACACCTTCAAAATGCGAAAACCACTTTCATCACACAAATCATGAAAATTACATCACCAAAATACATAGATCATTCTCAAAAGCCAGTACGCTTTGTAAGGACCCAAAACAGAACAGCCATTAAAGCAACAGATAAACACGAAAGAAGAAAGAGCTCGAGCACCAACATATCTAAATTGCGTTTAAAACGACGCCTTAACTCCGCATGTTCCTCGTTCTCTTCATCGTCTTGCTTCTGATTCCAGTTCATTTCCGTCAGCTAGATTTTTTTGTTATGGCATTACTGTGCTGCTCGAATCGTGTCTATTTATAGGCGTAAATCGACCAACGAAATCATAATAGTCCCGACAAACATGATAAATGATATCGACGGATCTTTGACTTGAGAGCTCAGCGCCGCGAGTGAAAGTGATGCTTTCGTCGTTGCTTATTGGATTTTGCGTCACATAAATCGACTTTGAAAAACTAAGTTGATTTGACATTTAATTTGGGAAAAAAATTTTGAACTTTGTGTTACATATTAATTGAAAATCTCGCATATGTCAGTGTTAGGGTGATTTTACTCAGATTTTCTTTAATTGGTTTTTTTTTTGTCAAAGTCTTTTATAAAAAAAAAATAAAAGTTTGATCATTCTCAAAATCGCCCGATTTCAACTTAATCTCTCGGCGATTTCAAGTACTTCTAAATATCCTCAGCGATTCTTCAAATCGTCCGATTCCTCAGTTCGCTCGATTTCTCAATCGATTCAATTCAAAAGTACCTGACACAATCACTTTCCATCAAATACTAGAATCACCGAATTGTCAAATCGCCCGATTCATCAAATCGCTGGATACTTCCAATCACCTGATTCCCCAATCGATCGAACGTGCTACAGTGCATCTTATATATATATATATATATATATATATATGATCGAACGTGCTACAGTGCATCTTATATATATATATATATATATATATATATATATACCAAATTCGCCCGATTTTCACTTTTCCAAAATCGTGTACACGAATCATGCCCATAACGTCATCTAGCTTCGCGGGCCATCTTAAGAACTAGAGTTTCGCAAGTTCAGTTCCCGTGTCATTAAAATTCAAGTTTCACGAACCCTCCTCAGTTCGAGAACCATAGCTCAATTCGCGGGCCAAGCCAAATTCCAATTTGAGACTCAAAGACTTCAAATTCGTTTGAAGACATACATCTTAGAAAATCGTTTTCGCATACGGGATTTTGGCACAACACTTTGAGATCTTCGAACTAACAGCACCACACATCTTCGAACTCCTAATTTTATAAACTCGGTATCCTACTTTGAAAATTCTTCAAAAATACCTAGTGAACAACCACACCTGCCAGCATGCATGGTATCTCGGGTTGCTCCACATGCATAACTGGTAAGAGATGCGAGCAACCACACCCCCCAGCATGCATGGTATCTCGGGTTGCTCCACATGCATGACTGGTAAGAGATGCGAGCAACCACACCTCCCAGCGTGTATGGTATCTCGGGCTGCAGCATAGACTGGTTAGGATGCGAGCAACCCAACGTAGGTAAATTTTATATACATCCTTTTGTAATTTTTGCATGCATACCATGTTAAAACTTCAAATTGCCTATCTTGAAAATAATAGGGTACATTATAGTTACGCATGCTTCAAAAGACTTTAAATTTCAAATTTTTGCATGCAAACATGAGCTGAAATACATAAGTACCCTATAATAGGTATATTTTTATGCATACAACTTACAGAATTTTCAAGCTTAACTTTTACGTATGAATATACGCTGAATTGATAAATGCCTATATCTTTTAAATGGTACATTTTGAATATGCATGTTCTTGCAAGATTTTGAAATAGACAACGCATATTCCGTGGCCAACTTATAAATACAATTTTTTTAATTGAGCTAAATTTGAGGGGGGCAACTCTTTATGTTTAAAGAGAAGCAACTCCTATTGTGTTAAAGGAAGAGATAATTAAATTTTTGAGGGGGAGCGAACTTAAATACTTGAACTTAAGGAAAGAGATTCGAAAGATAAATTTGATAAGTTTTTTTTTTGTTGCATCTATTGAGGGGGAGGTATTAAGTTTTAAGACGCATGGTTTGAAAAATATATATATATATATATATATATATATATACATATATACGTAGTATAATATATAATATACTATTACATTATTAATACGATAATACATACATACATATATATATTATATATATATATATATATAAAGAGGAAAAGAAACGCAAAAAAAGGTGAAAAAAAAAAGAAGACGAAGAAGAACAAAGAAAGAAACTGCCCCCTCAAGCACTTCGATCTCCAAGACGGACTCCAACCAAAAACAAGCAACTCTCGAGAGTTCAAGAAATCCAAAGGCGACGGTGGCTTCTAGTGCTAACTCGAGAATAACCTCAACCGACCTGCCCCGAACTGCTGACCAAAATCAAGCAGCACACATCATTTTTTACCGGACGTATGGATTTCATGTTCCCATGGTTCAGTCAGACCAAACTGAACCTAACCCCGGAACACAGCTCAGTGTTACTGACGATCTCAAACTCATAAAGCTACCCATATGTGGAAAATCTTGACAAGACTGAAGAGAGGAAGATACAAAATTCCCTTAGCTCACAAATTACTCGGACCAACCCCCATCGGTACCGGTGCTAATTTTATTAGCTCACGGATAGCAGTCGCCTCATTTGGTCCAATGGCGCATGCACAACCAAGCTTTACCCACTCATCGGTCTCCCATAAGACCGATGTTTCATCAAATCACGGGGAGCCACGTATGCTATCACCGCTTCACTTGGAAGCGGGAGATATTGAATTTAGTGGTAGTTAGCCCCAGACCACTGAACTTTCTTGAACACATCGAGTCTAGGTGTCTGCACTATCTAAATGTTTTATATATTTTAGGACACATACACCTTTTTCTCATCTTGACTTCGTGACCAGATCTGAACTTCCGTAGATATGTCATTGCAAGACATGCTTCGATGATCGGAAGGAAGTCCTGCCGTGGCACCATCAAAACAACTACGGAATTAGGCCATCGTCTACGAGCTACGCTCCTAGATAGATGTTAACGGGATGCCTAAGTGGCCCCGGTTATCAAGCCCTATCCTCAGGCCGCGTCTCAGAGTTTAACTCTGAACTCGTGTCGACGAATAGCCTTAGTGGCTCCGTCTGGTTATTACCCGTACCGACCTGTCGTGTGTGTCCTCCTTTGCCTCCTATACAAGCATGTCGATCTCGTTGACACGAATCGCCATGAGGGGGAGAAGGGGATACGTATAAACAAATAGGTCGGACCACCCACCAAATTTCCGCCGAGCGTACCACTCTGAAGCGGGGCACTGCTGCACCCAAACGTTACATTCCGAAGGAGCATTGTCACAACTTAAAACACACCCTACGTACACCTTCTTTGGGAGCCAGACGAGCTTCGCCGAGGCCGGACCAGACAACTTACTTCGGCGATGACGAATCTGGTGTCGTGAAGAAGAAGATTCACCATGTTTCAACTGCAGTGAAGGAGAAGACTAACCTGAGTACCTACTATTTTTGCCACGCCAACCACTCTGAAGCCGGGCTCTCATGCATTTGAATGGATAATCTCAAGGTGCCCAAACACATTGTCAGAAAACACACTCCACGCCTACCTTCTTTTGGAGCCAGATAAGCTTCTTCGAGGCCGAACCAGACAACTTCCTTCGAAGATGACGAATCTGACACCGAGAATTAGAGTAATCGTGACCACCAATCAACTCCATTATCTTGTCCCAACAACGCGATCTTCTTACCAAAGATGACGCCCCATATCTACCCATCGCATGATGATCTCCCCAGCTCGATCTTCAAAGGGAGGGCTACGAAAGCAAAATGGGAGCAACACCATGACTCAAGAGCAAGATAGATCAGAAAATGCTAAATCTCAAGTGTCGTCAAAGAATCCAGCGAAGACCACAGATTCCAAAGACTGAAGTTGCCACCCCAAGTACATCTCATCGACTTTAGAGAACTCCCCAATCCCAATGCAAGGTTGAGCAAATGTAGGGGAGTTGTGCCACTATCAAACGCAGAGATCAGACTCAAATGACAAGATACGACCAACAACTTCAGCACGGACTTCAGAGATTAAAGCTGCTGATTCGTGTATAGCTCTTCAGTTTAAAGAAAACTCCCAATATCAGCACAAGGTTGAAAGTAAGGGGAGTTGCGACAAGTGAAGGGAGAGCTGGAACACCTAAAGAGAATATTCGACTCGTGTATGCCTCTCCAAATTTAAAGAGAAATCCACAACCCAAAGCTTGATCAAATGCAGGGGAAGTGGTGACTATCAAAGGGAGAGTTCGAACACAAAAAAGTGATGATCCAACAAGCAGCTTTCAACACTTAAGAGAAGGGAAGTTCAAGAGACAATGAGCTTAAAGATCTTTTAAAGAAGGGTCACATGACAAGACAAATGAGGATGTGATTGAAGAAGAACACGCATGCAAATGGTTTCTCGTACGTAACTCTGATACGTGTTCTTTGAGGAGTCAGGACAATTACAAGACGAAGATAACCAGCGCTGAATTGCAAATTGAACACAAATGGGGAGATTGTTAGGAATATTTTATTGTGTTCAATTAATTATTTTATCTAAGCCTTGTAATTTTATTTAAGTAAAATGGGCTTTTATTTGTAAAGCCTAGTGAGCTTATTTGTAATGGGCTTACAAGGACCCAAGTACAATATACCAACATGTGGTATAAGTACTAAAACCCTAACACATAGTTAAGCGTCTTGTGTGTGTGAGAAATACTAAAATAATTTTTGTGAGAGAAGCTCCAAACCCCTCTCAAGAACACGCACGCACGCCCCCACGATAAGTTAAATTCTTCCCATTATTTTCGTGGTTAAAATGCTAGAAATGTGTTTTAGTTGGATATACTAGGACCAAGACTCAAACTCGTTAAAACTGATCCAAAAGTGTTTTAAAAACATCTTAGGCATAGAATCGATCTGGGGGAAGGTTTTAAACACAAAACAAAGCATAAACACCCCAAAACGAGCTCAAAATGCCCGAAAGTGATTTTTATCCAAAAATACCTTTGATCTTTCTTGGAATCGAACGAAACTGGATTCAAATCTATGCAGATCGATCCACGTTTGCTCTGATACCACTTGTTGGTCCCGATTGCACCAAACAAGGAATCAAAGAGGCTTTGATGGAATGAATAAGGGAGAGGTTCTCACCTTCAAGTGTGTGTATTGTGTGAAAAATAGGATAAGCCTTTTGATCTTTGATTACCTTTCAAATGGTGTTGGTAATACCTTATATACCACATTAACCCTAGGTATATTAAGGCCCAAACACCAAAAATTAAATAATTACATTCTAGTCCAAAGCCCAAAACCAAGGGATAATTACAATTTTGTTGGTCCCGAAATGCACCAAACAAGGAATCAAAGAAGCTAGATGGAATGAAAAGGGAGAATTTCTCACCTTGTAGTGTGTGTAGTGTGTGAAAACGAATTTTAGCTTTTTGATCTTTGATTACCTTTCAAAGTGAGTTGGTAAAACCTTATATACCACATTAACCCTAGGTATATTAAGGCCCAATCACTAATAATAAAATAATTACAATCTTGTCCAAAGCCCAAGCTAAAGATAATTACATATAAGTCTCAAGACTTAAACTATTGACACAACAAATTAAATATCCTAACAATCTCCCCCTTTGTGTCAATTGTTGGGAGTCTTGAATCTTGGGCGTTGGGATGGTGGATTAGCGTGTGAGTGTTTCGCGAAGCCCTAGCTTGAACTCGAAGGCGCGGAGATTCCTTCGAAGAACCATTCTGTCAGCAATAGCGTCAATGAGCTTCGCGAACTTGGATCGGCAGAGGGGATCTTCTTCCGAAAGGATGCGGCAAATTCTCATGAGTTTGTCTTGGATGATTGTGAGCGTCCCATCTGAGAATTTTGCCACCTCGGAGCAGCGCGGGAGCCTCATCTTTCCTTTGTAGTTCGAGTAGGCGACCGCCGGATCATCTCCGTCGATCACATCGCCCTCTCGATAGTCGTCTGCATTCTTGAAAGATGGGCGCGTCAAGTTCACCTTCTTGAGATTATGTTCCACCGCCATCTGCAGATCGTGGGTGGCGTAGAATCTGACCTGTCGGAGCATGTGGCGCTTGATGGCCACATATCCCATGGTGACCGGTTCAGCACGTACGAGATGTCCAGAGCTTCTGGGGACGAGTCTGAACTGCTTCAGGGATTCCAGCATGCTGTATAGGTCACCCAGGCGCAGAAATTTGAAGTCCGCCTCACTGACTTCACTGTAGCTCTCATCCTGCCTCATTACTGTGAAGACTGGGTAGTGGACAGGTCCTTTCGACTCGTGGCGGAGGTCAGTGACTTTGCAGATGGGGGCCCGATTCATTTCCTGAGTGATGTTTTCCTCGTCGGACAGCGTCCTATCTGTGCATTTGTGGCACAGAAGGCTCCATCGATAGAGTTGCTTCTTTCTCTCGCTCCAACTTTGGATGTTCATCAGCTCATACTCGTCGAAGGTGGTAACGATCTTTTCCTTGCGCCGCCAGATCCTCTTCCTGATCTCTTCCTGAAATGGCGCGGTGATCTTTTTATTTTCCCACGGTGCTTCCGGTATATCCACCGTGGGCACATCTGTTTGAGCAGCAGGAGCCTCAGTTTGCTGCGCTTGGAACTGAAGGATGTTCTCGAGCTCGGCCGGTTCCGCGTCGTACTCCTCTCCGTTCTCGTCGTCTGCGGTGTTGATCAGCGTGAGCGAGGCTTCCTTTAGCAGGCGTCGAGCGTTTTCCACCAACTTCCTGGCTGCTACTGCGTCGGCGGGTGTGTACAGCCATTCATCGTTGAAGATGTAGGCCTCAATCTCATTTTGTGCGCAGTAGACGTCCTCGACAGCCAGGTTGGGGTCGATGTCGAGAGGGGTGTGGCTATGTGATGGCGAGGGTGTTGCTTCGAAGGAGTTTGTGGATTGTGGGGATGGTTGTGGTGGAGATTCAGGTGGTTCGGTTGAGGTGATGGTTTTGGCAAGGATGATTTGGGTGACGGGCGGCGTAGATGTGGTGGTGGCCTCTAGCGTCGATGTGACAGCTAGAGGCTCCGAGGTGGTGGGTGGAGATGATGTTGAGGTGGTCTCTAACGTCGATGTGACGATTAGAGCTTCGGAGACGGTAGTGGGTGGTGGTGAGGGTGATTTGGCTAGTGACTCAGGGTGAACAGGGTGGGATTTTTGGCTAGTGGGTTGTGAGGTTTCTGGTGCGGACGTCGTTTCAGGTCCAGAGGAGGAGGGCGGCGTCGATTGCATGAATCCTTGTGAGCTCAGCTGCCTATTCTCCCCCTCGCGGCGATCTTGATCATCATCTTGATCGTCGCGTCTGGTCCTGCTAGTCTCGCCTTGAGTGCGGCAAGACAGTGGTTGTGTCATGATCTTCTTCATCTGCTGTTCCTCCTCGTCGAGTTCTGTCATGGACTCGAATCTTGCTCTGAGGATGTAGAATAGTTCCTTGGCAGAGATGGAGGAGAGAAGATCATCGGCGTCCGTGTGTTGCATGGGTGGTGGCGTCTCCGGGGCCACACCTTTGCCTTTGTCGACGGTGGACGCTTCGAGACGCGCGTAGACTTTATCTAAAATTGACGCCTCAAGAGTCTTTGCAAACTCTTGAAGACGCGTCTCTAGCGCGGTCTCGGTGACGAAGTGGGGTAAATCTAACAGGTTGGAGTCACGAAGAGCTCCAACTGACACCGACTCGGTGAATATTGCCGATCGGCCGCCCGTTTGCACGGGACTGGAAAAGACGGGGTCACTCAGACTTCCCGTTAGCATCATCGATGAGACAGACTCAATCGAATGATGGCCTAGACTCACGGTTGTTGTGATGTTGGCCGTGCTAGGTCTTCCGCTCTCAGTCACAGAGACATCACCGAGCGTTCTGACAGAGTCACGAAGACTCTGTGGTGCGGTAAGAGGTGTATGTGTCCTAGAAACGGAAGGAATTATGGGGAGTGAGGGCACTAGACTCGATGTGCATGAAAAGGATGCAGTCTGAGGCGAGGGACTGCTTGTTTCAACATCGATCATCTCCAAGTGGGATGTCGATGGTATACGTGGCTCCTCGTGGAATGAAATACCTTCCTGTAGAGAGGAAGATAAGTGGGTTGGTGGGGTTGTTTGCGTGGTTGAGCCAGATGCCACGACTTCTACTCGGGAGGTGAACACATCACCTCCTGTACCTATTGGTTCGGCTCGGCTTATTTGTGGCGGAGGAGGTCGATCGTGTTTTTGTTTCGATCGACGCTCCGTGGGGCGGCTTACGTCATCCTCACGCGACCGTTTTTTCGGAACGCGGGTGGAGGAGGATGCGGCGCGACCAGAAGACTTTTTGGAGGTGGTGGGAGGGGTGTGGCTGGTCCCGGGGATAGGAGCAGTGGGGTTGATCTGCGCCATAGGGACAATGGAGAGGGGTCGGGGGCTCTCGCGGAACGCGGCGGTTGTGGCCCGGTATTCTTGGACGTGTGGGTTGGTTGGGTCGGCGTAGGCGAGCACGTCGTCCGGGATCACCATTGCGTGTCGATCCTTCGCCGGTGTGTTCTTCTTGGCGAACTTCTCGACAGTTGGTATCTGAAAATGTTCTGCTGCCGGACGGATGCGGATGTTGGTTGAGTGTAGGCGGAAGTGCTTTATTAGAGCTGGGAGCCATCGCATGTACGGGACGAACCGGTTCGTGACTCCCTTGGCGATTTCCCGGTCACGTCTCTGGATCATTGAGACTAGGTCCACCCAGATGATGTCGGCGTAGTTGTACTTGCGGTTGTGAGCGATGCCGGTCATGATTGTGAGGATTTGAATGTTGCCGCGATCCTGACCAGCATGCTTTCCAGACATGCACTTGTTCACCAGCAGGTACAGTGTCCGCCAGGGTTGTGGTAGGTTGCGGGTTGTGACTTCACTGAGGACAAGTGGGCCTTTCTTCTTCTTGGCATCTGGTTGATAGCCCAGTCTGTCGATGTCTTCAATGAGTTGGTCGTGAGTGGGTGGTGGATCGTATGGTGAGTAGACCGGGAGTTGAAGAACTTCTTGGAGTATTCTGGGAGTGAGGACGACGGTTTCTTGATCGATTTGAGCGGATAGGATCTTGGCAAGACGTAGTGGTCCAGCTATTTGTAGCGTATGCCAGAATTGTTGAAGGTACACCTGAGCTTCTGGTTCGCCATGAGTGAGGGCGTGGCGAAGTGGGTGTCCTTTGAGAATCTCTATAATTACAGGGGCATCGCACCGAAAACTGTCCAAGTCCACCTTGTAGTTGTTGGGTACCAGGGCCGCCCATTGACTTAGTGAAAAAATCTCCTCCGGTGGTGGGACATAGGTACGCGCATGGAGTTCGATGCGAGTGACCTCTCTTTGGATTGCAGCCTGCTCAAGTGCCTCGAGTGTACTTTGGTCTTTGTCCGTCATTTCTGTGCTTGACAATAATTATGAGATGATTAGTGTTACGAGAATGACAGAACTAGACATAGAATTGCCCAAAATTATATATAGGAAAAAATTCACATATTAGCTAATATAGGGTCCCTTTGACATAGTTGTTAAGATTTGAAATTTGGAAATTTTCGCATTTTGTTGAAAATTTAGTAAGTATGAAAATTTTTGCAAGTTAAGAGGTCTCGCACATTGTAAAAACTTCTTCGCGTGCAATGATAAAAAAAAATCGCAACTTATCATACATAGAAATTTTTTCTCAAGTTTCAAGAAATTTCGCACTCAAGTCACAAAAATCTCGCACGGTAAGACATTTTTCTCATGTTTCAAAATTTCGCACTCAGCCACAAAAAAAATCGCACGTTAAGAAATTTTCTCATGTTGAAGTAATTTCGCATTCAGATAGAATTTTCGCATGTAATTGAAAATTTCGCAGATTATAACTCATGAACACGGTGAGAGAAATTTTCGCAGATTGAATGAAATTTCGCAAATATGAGCACATAGACAAGTCATGAGAAATTTTCGCAAGTGTTAGTTCATAGAAATTTTCTCATGAAAGGAAAATTTTCGCAAGTGGTCGCATATAATGAGAGTTTTCGCAAGTCTTGTAAATCACGTATTGAGGGTAAATTTTCGCATGTAAACCCAATTTTCGCACGTTAAGGAATTCTCACGTTTCAAAATTTCGCACTCAGCATATAATGAAAATTTCGCGGATTGAAAAATCTTTGTGGATTGAGAAATTTTTGTTCACTGTAGATGCGAGTATATGAGATTTTCGCGGGTTGAAACTCTTCGTGGATTGAGAAAAATTTTTTGTTCACTGTAGATGCGAGAAAAGTGAAGATGCGAGAAAAATGTATAATGAGGTGAAGTGCAAAAATTTCGCGGGGCTACACTCACTGTAGCACAGAATTTTTCTCGGGTACATTAAAAATTTCGCGGGCTACACTCACTGTAGTGCAAGAATTTTAAAATTTTGCGGGGCTACACTCACAGTGGTGCAAGAATTTTAAAAATTTCGCGGGGCAACACTTACAGTAGTGCAAGAATTTTCTCGGGTAAGTTAAAATTTCGCGGAGCTCATCTCACTGTAGCAGCGAATTTTAACATTTAAAGCAAATTTTTGAGAAAATTTCGCGGTGAAGAACACAGTTGAAAGCAGCGAAGCAACGTAATGAATTTTACCCCTAGACCTATTCAAATCTTAACCAAAATGCTGTAATCTGGGCTCAATCGATTCGTAATTGAATGGGTAATGCATATTTGGGGATATTAAACAAAGAGAACCTAGCATACACGCGATTCAGAGCCGAGAAAATATAAACCCTAACTTAGCAGTTTTAATAAAATGGGCAAAACACGGTAAAATCGAACAGAAATTGGGTTATTTAAGACGTATTCATACCGAAAAGCTGATTTGCGATGATTGAATTAGCAGGAAATGAAGTTTGAATGCAGATTTGACGAAGACGACGATGCGAGGTGTTGCGAATTTTTTGACAGAGGGGTTGCGAATTTTTTTACAGAGAGGTTGCGAATTTTTTACGATTGGAGAGACTGTATATGCGAATTTTTGAGTAAATGGGCCGAAAATTCGCGGGCTTGGTCAAAACCTTAAGTTAGCTGAATTTCGCGGTCTTGGACCCAATTTTGACCCTTTTTGACCAGAAATTAGAAATTCAACCCAAAATATTTTAATTGGTTCGATTTTGACACAGTTTGACCAAACTTTTAAAGTTTCAACCCCTTTCTTTTTTTTTTTTTTATTTTATTTTAAATAATAAAAATAAGAAGCTCCCCCTTAATCGCAAAACTCCCCGTTTTAAATAATGTAATATCAGACGCTCCCCCTTAATTGAAAAATTCCCGTTTTAAATAACGAAATATCAAAGACTCCCCCTTAATCGAAAAACTCCCCCTCAAAAGACATAATCCAGACGACACATAGAAAATGTAGTGAAGTGGAAAGGAAATATGTACACTTGATCAAAGTTCATGTAGAGACGATTGATCACAACTGAATATTCAACATGCCCAACATAGTCACTAGGTGTTGGAATCGTTTGACATCCAACGGTTTTGTGAAAATGTCGGCCAGTTGATCTTCGGTTGTGACGTAGTGCAATTCAATTGTCCCTTGTTCTACATGTTCTTTGATGAAGTGGTGACGAATATCTATGTGTTTTGTTCTAGAGTGATGTACCGGATTACTCGTCATCGCAATAGCACTTTTTGAGTCACAATAAATGGGAATTTTATCAACGTGAATATTAAAATCTCGTAGTTGGGTTCTCATCCACAAAAGCTGTGAACAGCAACTAGCGGCGGCGACATATTCTGCCTCCGTCGACGAAGTTGAGACACAGTTTTGTTTTCGAGACGACCAACTTACGAGTTTACCGCCCAAGAAGTGTGCAGCTCCAGAGGTGCTTTTTCTGTCCATCTTGCATCCTGCATAATCCGAGTCAGAGAATCCAGCCAGTTTGAAGTCCGATAGAGTGGGGTACCACAAGCCCAGATTGGGTGTTCCTTTGAGATAGCGGAGAATCCTTTTGACAGCAGTGAGGTGGGATTCCTTTGGTGTTGCCTGAAAACGAGCGCAAATTCCTGTCGAGAGAACGATATCCGGTCGACTAGCAGTGAGGTACAGAAGAGAGCCTATTATCCCTCGATAGACGGTTTGGTCAACGGGAACACCAGATGGGTCTGCGTCGGGTCGGCCAGAGGGTGACATAGGTGTAGCAGCAGTCTTAGCATCCTTCATTCCATACTTCTCGAGGATGTCATGGATGTATTTGGACTGATTGATGAAGATTCCGTTGGGGAGTTGCTTTACTTGAAGACCAAGAAAGAAATTTAGTTCGCCCATCATACTCATTTCAAATTTCTCTTTCATCAATTCTGCGAACTCTTCGCACAGTTGAGGTTCAGTCGATCCAAAGATGATGTCATCGACATAAATTTGTACAATCATGATGTCCGGGCCACTCCGCTTAGTGAAGAGAGTTGTATCCAGAGATCCTTTCTTGAATCCAGACTGAACAAGGAAGTCTGAAAGGACGTCATACCAAGCTCGGGGAGCCTGTTTTAGTCCGTAGAGGGCCTTGTAGAGTCGATATACGTGATGAGGAAACTCTTCGCTCAAGAACCCTTCAGGTTGATCAACGTACACTTCTTCTTTGAGAAATCCATTCAGAAATGCAGTCTTCACGTCCATTTGGTAGACTTTGAAGTTCTTGTGAGCAGCAAAAGCAAGGAACATTCGTATGGCTTCGATCCTGGCAACTGGGGCGAAAGTTTCATCGTAGTCGATGCCTTCTTGTTGATTGTACCCCTTAGCCACAAGTCTTGCTTTATTGCGAATAACAACACCATCTTCATCCTTTTTGTTCTTAAAGATCCATTTTGTGCCGATAATGGATCTATTGTGAGGTCGTGGTACGAGTTCCCAGACCTGCAATCGTTCAAACTGATTTATTTCCTCCTGCATTGCAATCAGCCAATCAGGATCGTTGAGAGCTTCAGCTACTCGTGATGGTTCGACTTGACTGAGGTAGCAAGCAAACAAGCTTTCATTCATCGTAGCCGAACGTGTTGAAACACCGGATGTGGGATCCCCAATAATCTGATCGGTAGGGTGAGAGCGAGCCCAAAGTGGCACATTGGTTTGTGAGGAGCTGGCCGCATTAGTGTCTACTTGAAGCTCATTAGATTGAGGCCCGGTGTCTGAAGAAGAGATCTCAATCGTATTGAATTGAGAGGGTTCTGCATCAGAATCAGCAATATTCCCCGGGTTGGGTAATATGTCGTCTTCATTGAGATTGAGAGCATCCAGGTTTGGAGGGACGACGTTATTGCCGGTAGCTGGTGGTGTATGTGGAGTGGGTGCAGCGGTAGGTTGAGTGGTGGCGACGGGAGTCTTGTGAACTGGGTAGAAGTACTCGAAGAGCAGATCGAGATCCAGTTCGCCACAATTGCCCTTAGATGAGGACGTTCCCGCCGTTGAAGATTGACCTTTTGTCAACGTCTGTAGAAGACCTGGTTCTGGACTGATATGCCCAGAAGCTATGAGATCGCCTTCGCTTTCGTCAAAAGAGACATTCGTGCTTTCTATTACTGACCGTTTCTCCTTAAGATAGACTCTGTATGCCTTTGAATTTAGTGAATATCCAACAAAGATGCCTTCAAGAGCTTTTGGATCAAGCTTCCCAAGATGTTGGCGATCATTGGCCACAAAACATCGGCAACCGAAGACCCTTAGATAAGATATATCGGGAATACGACGGTTATTCAACATCTCGTATGGGGTGCGGTTGAATCTCTTGTGAATGGAAGCCCGGTTCTGTGTGTAGCAAGCCGTTTGAATAGCTTCACCCCAAAGAGAATGAGGAAGTCCGGATTGGATGAGAAGAGTCCTTGCAGCTTCAACTAGTGTCCTGTTCTTGCGCTCAACGACACCATTCTGTTCCGGTGTCTTCACAGCTGAGAACTGCTGAGTGATGCCCTGACTGGCATAGAAATCACTGAGCTTTTTGTTCTTAAACTCAGTTCCGTTGTCACTTCTGATAATCCGAACCTTCTGTTGATGGAGTGTTTGGGATGTAACAACAAACTCAATGATTATATCAGGAACTGCATCCTTTGTACGAATGAGTTTCGTCCACGTGTAGCGTGAAAAATCGTCGACTATCACCAGAATATACCGTCTTCCTCCGAGTGTGGCCGTAGGCATTGGGCCACATAGATCCATATGTAAGAGTTCGAGGATGAGCTTAGAGGACGGTGTTTCCTTAGAGACATGGGACGAGCGCTTCATCTTCCCCAATTCACAGGCAGAGCAGAGGTGTTCCTTATGATATGTCAGTTGGGGTAGACCGTTGACGAGTTTATTCTGACGCAGTTTGTTGATGGTCTTGAAGTTGAGATGTGAAAGACGACGGTGCCACAAATCGTTCAACTTGGGTGCGGCTTGAGAGAGAAGGCATACTGGTCGAGAGGTCGTGAGGTTGAGCACGTAAAGGTGAGACGTGCGCGTTCCAGAAAGAAGAGATTGTCCTGAGGCATTCATAATGCTGCAGATGTCAGATTCGAAGAGAACCTTGTATCCTTTGTCGCAGAATCGACCAATGCTGAAGAGATTGTAGCTCAAACCCTCGACATAGGAGATGCCCTTGATTGTCAGTTTATCGTGCACGAGATCGCCAGTTCCTAGAATTGGCGCCATTTGACCGTTTCCGAAGGAGACCCTTCCGAGATAGCGCTCGGAGAAGTTGCTCAACAGCTCCATATTCCCTGTCATGTGTGTGGAGCAACCCGAGTCTAGATACCACACATGACAGACCTGCAATTATCAGCAAACGTTGGATCCCCGTATTCGGACGGGGCTTTCTTGTGATACAAGTACAGTTTTCATGCGCTTAAAGGGAAATGTGGTTTCTAAATCAGATTGCGTCGATTCTAATTTAGCTTTCCCTTTGTCCTTTGTTTGATTAGGCGGGATTATGGTTTTTCTAACCCATATTTTCCTAACTTGTGCTTGCATGTATGGTGCCTTATACATGAAATGGTGTGTGGAATGTGGTTGTTGTTTTCGCGCTTCGGTTTTGGTCGCCTTTGGTTTGCGAGTAGTAGGTGAGTTTGCGTTTGACGGCGAGAGGCGTTTTTGCTTAACCTTAGGTTTAGGCGAGATGGGCGAATTCAAGGACGTCGTAGATGAACTTCGCTTGCGTGGTCGGAGTGTTGCGTGTTCATGTGTTTCGTATTCATGGAAGCGTGGAAGAACAAATTCATTGCAGCAGCACATAGACATAAGCTTGGCAAAAGAGAGATGAGTTTTGGCAACATAATTGTCTACGACCTTAGGACATTGGGATTCAGTACATAGAGAGGAAGAATGAATATAGGATGGTCTTTTCTTCTTGTCATCGAAGAGCGGATTCCCCTTTATCTGGTACGAACTCCCTTCCAGAGACGTCGAACTCACATTCCCTGTATCCATAAGAATACTAGAGTTAGTGTTAGAACATATGTCGGCTTCAGGAGTCATCTTCGCCGTCCTCTTACATTTACATGTTTGAGAATCGGGTACTTGACTTGACGTAGAAGGTTCGTTCGTATTACGAGATTGTTCTAGGGTAAAGATTTTATAAAGTAAATCTTCTCGCTCTTTTGCAAAGGCGTTTCGCTCTACTTCTATGGTTCGTTCTAGTTCTGCTATGACCAGAAGTTTCTCTGGGACATAGATGCGAGAAAGTGCTTCTCGGAGAGCGATTTCCTGTTCTTCGATTGGGAACTGAGATTTGATGTCTTCAGATAGTGAGGGCTTTCTAGTCTTATCATTAGCATTCAGTTCTGTGTAATCGTATGCGATCTCTGCCCAAAGTATGTTCTGTTTCCTCTTTTCTTCTGACAGCATGGTGGAGGAGGATCTTACAAAAGGCATGAGCTGAGAGGGAGTCCCTGTCCTTGTTTTTAGGAATGCTGTACTGTACATGTTATACCTTTTGACAATTAGCGGCGTTGGATCGCAGTTGGTGGCCAGTCCGATTCCCATCCGGGCGTTGTAGAATTCTGTTTCAGCTGGTTGGTTCAATAGACACAAGATGTTTGCTGCCTTTTTCCTAAGGTGAAGTTGCTCTTCAAGTTCTTTCACCTTGCGGTATAGCCTAACTCTTTCCTTTGTGAGCAGTTCGTATTGGGCGGCCGTCAGGAGGCGAGAAGTTTCACATGAACTAATGGCTAGTGTAGTTTCCTTAAGCTTAGTCTCACTTTGTTTGTTCTTACTTTGCAGACGTTTGACTAACGCTTCAGAGGCTTTTAGACGTTCGTTTGCGCAGGCAAGTTCTTCTACTTTTAGACTAAGTAGGGCATAATTGTTTTCAAATTTTAGCCTAAGTTCATCATAATCCCTAGCGTCTACTGTGGGTTTCTTAATGGCGTGTCGGTGATTAAACACATCATCAAGTTGTGAGATTCGTACCTCAGACTCAGCGCTGGTAGGAGTCTTAGCTGTGTTTTCACCGGTGTGACCCATCTCCTCGTCCTCGTCATGTTCGACCAGCCTTGCCATGCAGCAATCTTCATCCTTAGGCTCCTCGTCTTCTGAGGTGTCATTCACCCATTCAGCTTCTTCAGTGAGTAGGGCTTTCCCACTTTCCATCTTGCGGGTCATTCTGGCCTTTCGGTCATAGTACCCGGAGTCCTTCACGCGTGGGGCGTGGCATTCTTTGGCAAAGTGGCCTGGCTTTCCACACCGAAAGCACTTCACAGACTTTTGAGGTGCGGAGTCCTCTGCTTTCTTTGTTGGCTTAGTGTCCTCCGTGGGAGTCGTCTTTTTGGTGCCGCTATAGGTTCTTTGGCGATTGGAGGAGGATGAGGATTTTTTCCCGATCTTCTTTGAGACCAACTTGGTGAGCATTGCCAGTTGCTTGAGTATATCACGAACATCTTCATCTGATTCTGTATCGGCTTCGGATCCTGAAGAGTTGTCAGATACAACAGCTGGTAGCTTCCCTTTGTTCTGTTTGGTCTTAATGGTGAAAGATCGTTCATTGGTTTTGTTCGAGAGGAGTGCCAGTGGGTCGACTCGAGTGTTGGTGGACTGAGGTTGCACGTAAGGAGCATAGGCAGACAGACTGTCATAAAGAGCATGGATGGAAGTGTTGGAGAGGTCCTTACTTTGAATCATCATCACGATTGCATTGCCCCAATGTGGTTTGAGGCTACCAAGGAAGCGGTTGTTGATATCGAATTTGTCCCTCGAGATCCTGGCTTTCTTGAGTTCATTGATGACCTTCAAGTATCGGAGGTATGTGTCACGCAGTTCCTCCCCTTCATAGGCCTGAAAGTGTTCGTACTGTGAGAGACATGCTGATTTCCTCCCCTGAGCACTTTCAGTTGTGCCTGCCATAATTTCTGCAAGTTCATCCCATATTTCCTTAGCAGTTGTGCAACACTCAACGTGACCATAGACCTCGTTTCCTAAAGCCTGGAAGAGGTATCCTTTGGCAGTCTCGTCGGCCTGTTCGCGAGCCAGTTCATCCTCATTGATGGGACCTCTAGGAGTGCGGCGTTCATCCATGGGAGGATTTGCATTTGGCTGTGCAGGGACGATTGTCCAGAACTGTGCTGGGCCATTGAAGATGGAGTCCAAAAGGTATTGAGAGAGTGGTGCGCCTTTGTTCCTGATGAACGTGAGGAAGCGGTTTGTCCATATGCTGTAGTCGCCTTGTCGCAGCATCGGAGGCCTGGTGTCGGAGCCCACTATGGAGATGTCATTCGTGGTAGACATGGTTGGTGCAGTCGAATCGTCCGTGGTTTTGATCCTTTTAGATAAGAAAGTTAGTAACGAACGAGATGAGAAAGATGAGTTTAACGAGCAGAGTTTGTGAAAAATTGTTCAAAGAATTTCTTAGAACTACGTGAGCGTGTGTGATGGTCGATAATGTATGAACGAGAAATATATCTTGAAATTAGGGGAAGTCTTAGAAATTTTAAATCGAGACTTGTGGGGCGAATTTCAACACGAGAAATTTTTGGACATGAGAGTAAAATTTTGGACCCGAGAAATTTTGATGATGAGAAAAATTTGGTATATGCGAAAAAAAAAATTTTGTACCCGAGAAATAAAGCTGACTCTAAAATTTAACACATCAGAAAAATTCGTATATTGTGTAGGCGCGAAATTTTCAGCTAAACATGTGATCGTATGAGGAATTACCCAAGAAATTATGTTTTGAGAAATTTCGGTGTTTGAGAGTTTTAAAGACTTCTCGGATTTGAAAGAGACGTGGATAAATTCTCCACTTTGAAAATTTCTCGGATTGAAAACTTTCGTGAATTTCAAAACTTTCTCAGTCAAAGAAAAAGAATTCTCAGGTGTAAGGTTTCAAAAGTTCTCGGCTTTGAAAAACTTTCTCGGGTGTAAAGATTTTCGTGACTTTCAAAAATTTCTCGGCCTTAAAAATTTCTCGGATGTAAAAATTTTCTCTGAGTTTAAAAACTTTCGCGGTCTTGAGACAAATATCTCGGATGTAAAATTTGTCAGAAAGTTCTCGGCTGAAAAAAAATTCGCGGCTTTGAAAGATTCGCGGGATAAGCTTTCTAGGATATGGATTTTCTGAAAATTCTCGGCTTAGTAAAATTTCTCAGATTTTTGAAAATTTCGCGGCTCGAGAAAAAAAAATCCTTGGAAAAAACTTTCTCGTGTATAAAGTTTCTCTGATTTTAAAGAGTATGGACTTGAGAAAGATTTGATCTTAGAGAAATTTTCGCGGTTTTTGGAAATTCTCGGATTTTATAGAGTATGAAGTTGAGAACAGAAAATTTGGCCTAAGGAAAAAAATTTCGCGGAGTTAAACTTTCTCGGATTTTGGGCATAGGTCATTGAGAAAAAATACAGTGAAAGTGAGTTTTTCGCGGTTTGAAAATTCGCGGATTTTGAAGATTCTCGGGATCGACTTTCTCGGACGTGGAAAATTCGCGGACTTGAACGATCAAGCTCAAAGTTTCGCGGTCAAGAACACTTTAGTACTGTTCCATTGCTTTTCACGCGATTTCCCAGAAAAACGTCCCGTTCTTGCTCAAATCTCAACCAAAATCGCTGAAACTTGTTCCTAAACTTCAGAAATTCTTCCCTAAACACATAATCGACCGATTTGTGAGCTAAAAACAACAAAAAAAGGGTCAAATCGACCAAAAACAGAGAATGGCCGAAATGTCCTTTTCTGAAAAATTTCTGCTTAAATCTCGCTCAAAACTCGTTAAAACTGATCCAAAAGTGTTCTAAAAACATTTTTAGGCATATACTTGATCTGGGGGAGGGTTTTAAACACAAAAACGAAGCATCAAAAGCCCCAAACCAAGCTCAAAGTGCCGAAATCTATTTTTTGCTCAAAAACACCTTTGATCTTGCTTGGAATCGAACGAAACTGGATTCAAATCAATGAAGATCGATCCACGTTTGCTCTGATACCACTTGTTGGTCCCGAAATGCACCAAACAAGGAATCAAAGAAGCTAGATGGAATGAAAAGGGAGAATTTCTCACCTTGTAGTGTGTGTAGTGTGTGAAAACGAATTTTAGCTTTTTGATCTTTGATTACCTTTCAAAGTGAGTTGGTAAAACCTTATATACCACATTAACCCTAGGTATATTAAGGCCCAATCACTAATAATAAAATAATTACAATCTTGTCCAAAGCCCAAGCTAAAGATAATTACATAATAAGTCTCAAGACTTAAACTATTGACACAACAAATTAAATATCCTAACAAATTTTAATCACAAGACTTAAACTATTGACACAATCTATAAATATCCTAACATATCTGTTCCGAATGTTTCGATTTTCCACCCCTACTCGAATAGTTTCTTTTCGACGTTTAATTGATTATTCTTTAATCAACAAAAATACATTATCCGAGTAACATATTCGAACCTCTTCGATTTTACAAACACACTCGAATAATTTCCTTTTCGACCTTTTAACATATTATTTTTATTATAATAAAATAAATTATTCTAGTTACATATACGAATGTTTTCGATATTCCAGAAACACTCGAATAAGCTCATTTCCGATTTTTTCAACAAAACTTTATTCGAGTAACATATTCGAACTATTCGAAACTCCATAAAAAATCGAAAAACAGTGACTAAAAAGCAAAATATGATTCCAAATATGAACCCCTTACCCTTGTTGTTCAAGGGGGCTGAGGGGTGACCGATCCGGTCAATAAAAAAATAGGTTAACAAAAAAAGGTGTGTCTGGTCTGGTGTAGCTAATGTGACTTTCACTAGGAAGATCGAGATCTTTACAAACGGCTTTATGGTTAGCTTCAGTTAGTGTTAGTTAAACATACTACTCACCGACGGAGGGAAACCTACTTTCTTTTCTCCTCCCACGCCTTGCTACGAACTGAGGCGGCAACACCAATTCCTCCACGGTATCCCATTCAACTTGATCCGGAACCGGAGTAACTCGTCCATGATAAGCTAACTGCCACGTTAGCACAGAGTAATAATCCGAACACTACGGATAGAAAGACTTGTTCGCTCGTAGACTCGCGCGATTGCATGCGGACACGGAATCCTGTCGATATCGAATTGGCGGCACGTACATGTCTTCGATTGCAGATTAACGACGGCACGACTCCCTGCAGATCGGACATCATACTCTTGCGGAGCGATTTCACCAACTTCGTACCCTTGACTTAGCGTAAACCTTTCACGGATTATTGTCTCCACCGTCGGGGTAAACTGTGTGGTTGCCTGTACGGATTTTTGTCTGTATCTAGCAAACCAGTCAGCCGTCATCCTCTGTATCGAATCCAGAAGCGCAATGATCGGTAACTTTCTCTCTTTATGGAGTCTTGCATTGATCGATTCGAATCCGTTCATAGTCATGATGTTATAGCGAGTTATCGGAGAATAAGCTTGACTCCAGCGTTTCTTAGAAGCATTTGCTTCCAAATACGCATGTGCTGCGGGAAACCTTTTCTCAAAATCCTTAAACTGTGAATCAAAGTCACATTGCTTGTACAGTTTAGCAATCCGCATGAACATCTCAGTCGCTCCCTGCTTCTTACAACGGCCTTTCATGTTTTGAGATAAATGTCAAATACAATGACCGTGGTGTGCACGATTGTAGACGTTTGCAACGCCAACTTTGATTGAAGCAGCTCTGTCGGAGATGATAACAAGATCTTCCTCATTGGGTACGACTGCCAAGAGCTCATTCAAAAACCACGTCCGCGATTCTATCGATTCTACATCATCAATTATGCCCCACGCTAGACGAAACTGATGGGTGTCGCCATCCTCTGCCGATGCAACGAGTAACGTATCGTTATACTTTCCTTTCAACCAAGTGCCGTCGATGCAAACGACCTTCCTCATATGACAGTATCCGGCAATACAAGCACCAAGGGATATGAATACATGTTTAAATCTCCACTCGTCGTCTAGATATAGACCTACTATGGTACCCGGATTCAACCTTTTCAATGTTGACAAGTATGAGGCAACAACTTGTAACTCTCGTCGGGATCACCTTTAATTGCATTTTGGGCTAAAATGCCCCCTTTCCATGCTTTGAAGTATGAAACTTCGATCTCACGATTTCTCATCATTGTTCGAATTAGTTTAGGCGCCGGCGTACTTGTAGAGCCCTGAAAAGGTTCAAGCAGCATATCGCTCACGGAGGACGATGATGCTTGTGTAAGTCTCGCGTTCCGATTTGCAAGGGCACACGTATGGGTGTTGCAATACATACGAATCGAAAATACGGACGTATCCTTAATCCTTGCCTTCCATATCCTCCAACTACATCCCTCTTTGCATTTCATGGCATAGACCGATCGGGAAGATTTTACACTCCGGAGCTCGAAGGATGCATCTACGGCAACTCTTTGGATCCCTTCTTGGGAGCCCTCTTATCCTCAAATTCATCACCGACTCTCATGGTGGAACCATCCGTAAAAGAATATCGATCACTAGGAATACGCATTTTCCTCCTAATTGTCCTCCTCATCCTCTTGTGCATTTTCTTCGATGACGCCATCAATGTGCACGTTCTGCCGTGTAACAACATTCTCATCAAAGTTGGCGTGCACGTTCGCTTCATCGAGACCCCCACCCCCATAATTCACGTCGTGACCCTCACCCCCGAAGTCGATGATACGATCAAAATAATCATCGTTGTAACCGCTTCCGCCGCTACGAACCTCAACTGGAAGAGGACTAACCATCGTCCGCACGAGTTTGACGGAGAAGTGTCGTAGGGAGTCCGATTTCCACATATAGAATCGGTCTATCCATTGGACCCCCTAAGTAAATGTAACCCTTCAACTCTCTATCATTCCTTATATACAAAGGAGCACGGCCTTTCATACCTCTCATACATATTTGATAGCTCAACTTTAACTCCGGCCTCCCGCTTACATTAATAGACTCATATATTTCGTTTCGCAGATCCTCCAACGAACAACAATCACCATCGAACCCAATGGGCATTAAATTTGTTCCCACCCTGGGAACTCAACTATATTTGTTATCATCTCCAACTATCCATTCTCCATCGTAATCAATTAGAATGCTGGTCGGCATAACCTGCAAATAAAAAATTTTTAGATCAAATGTTCTATTAGAATAAAGTGAACACTCGAAAAAAATATTATTCGAGTAACCTTTTACAATAAAGTAAACACTCGAAAAAAACATTATTCGAGTAACATATTCGAATTGCGAAACTACCCGAAAAGTATGCTCGAATAATTAATCTAGTACGTACACCGATCCGTTCCAATATGGTCAAAAACATTATCCGAACGATCTTTTCGAACAAAAAAACTCGAATAGCGGACTCGAATTATGTATGTTGAAAATAATTATTTGAACAACGTTTTCGAACAACAAAGAACTCGAATAAGTTACTTGAATAACCGTAAAACGGCATTTACCTTACAGATCGACCGTGTAAATGCTAACCACTACCCAATGATGCTTCAAACTACCGATACTCGAAACGTATAATGTGGTTAATATGAATGAAATTTGCAATGCCCGAAAATTCAATTTAAAGAAATTGCAGAAAGCGAAATGGTGTAGACTTACTGTATATGCGTTGAAGAACAGAATCGAGCGTCTTGGATCTTGGGTATTTCGGATCTAATGGATATCGGTTGGATGATTCGGTATTTGCTCGTTTTTTTGGCCCGAACGTCTGTTTTTGCGTTGATTGGATCGTTGGTTTTTATTTTATATTAAAAAAGATAGATTTATTGATTAATTTAGTTAATAGTTAATATTTTGTGTTTTAATTAAACCCACTCCCTTTTTTTAATTGACCAAGGTCAAGTCCATTTTTTTAAAGGGATAAAAACTAATCCCTTTTGTCACAATTAGGGGTAAGCAAAACCGGATATTTTGTTTTTCGGATATCCGAATTTCGGATATCTGGATTTTCGGATATCGAAAAATGGTATCCGTATCCGCTCCGGTTTTATCGGATATCCGGAAATCGGATATCGGTTTATTCGGATATTTACACCGGATATCCACATCCGATTTTTAAATTTATTTTTCTTATATTTTTTATTATTTGCTTTTGAAAATCATATTTTTTATTTCTTATCACAATAAAAAAATACTTTTTCTAATATAAGAATTTCTAAACATAATAATTCACACAATATGTGAATTTATGATTCAAAATTACATAATAAATAATAAACTCAATACCACGAATTCCCATTAATTTTTTTACTTGCTTCTCTATGTTTTTTTATTTTTATTTTATCTCAATTCTCTAACAAAGTTTTTTGTAATAATAAAAATAATATGAATTTGAATATCTTCTTTTTTCCTAAACGATTGCGTTGTATATTTCGTCAAAAAGTATGTACAAACGGCTCAATAGCCAAGGGGCCCAACTGTTAACATTGAAAACAGTGGGCAGAGGAACCACAAATGGCTCAAACATGCAGCAAAAAATGAAAACAGTGGCTCTAAAAAGTGCTTCACACACTCGAAAAACGGGAAACGACAAAAGAAGGGAGGAGCCAACTCTGTATATGCATCATTAAACCTCAAGTCCCAGCTAAAAACTGGTCTGGCGCAGATAAATGTAATCCCATCGAGCTCCTTGTACACGCACCGGTAAATGTACCCTACTAGACCAAAGAAGCAAAGAGTAAGCGCAGCCATCATCAATCTCTAAAGCTGTAGAAACTCCATCCATTCATCAAATGCCAAGTCAACTACAACTTTCTCATCTCTCCATTCTCTCTTAAAGACCCAAAGTTTTCTTGTTTTCCAAAGCATCCACAACAAATAAACGGACAGTTGAGCTCTATGCATGTAATTTTCCGTTTTGGGGCCAGCACAAATGAACCCCCACCAATCTTGAAAAGATCCTGATTGTGCCCGTGGGTGGTTCCAAGAAATGGGAGCCAACTTCCAAACCCGGGTTGCTTTAGGACATCGAAAGAACAGCCAAAGTTTCTTCTTCTCCACATACAGAACAAATCGCATCGAGGTCAATATGTTTTCGCTTCAGGTTGACATTTATAGGTAGTATGTTATGGTTGCATCGCCACATAAAGTGTTTAAGTTTATGCTCGATCTTCATCTTCCATATTGTTCTCCACAAACGATTCATATTGTGGGCACGATCGCTGCTTTCAGGTTTGCCTTTTCTTGCGTCAACAACTTCTAAAATCAATGTAAATTTGAATATTCTACTTGATGAGTTTTTTCCTTTTCGGACCTTCATTTTTCTTTTTGGACTATTTTTATTTTTTTTTTATTTTTTTAATATGAAACCGGATACAGGATATTCGGATTTTAGACAAACCACTATCCGTATCCGATCCGATTTTTACAACCGGATATTCGTTTTTTCGGGTTTTGAAAACCGGATACCGGATCGGAATCTGCTTTCCGGATATTTTTGCTCACCTAGTCAAAATAGCCCTAACCTACCACCGTGACTTTTATGTCCTTTTCTGGAGATATCAAGAACAGAGATGGACTCTCTTTTCCTTCGCTGAGATAAGCTGACGAGGTAGACGTGTAATGCATTGCATTGACGGCTTCGCATTTAATCACCATTTTCTTTTACATAAATACCCCCCAATTTATTGCATCTTAGGATATATAAATTCCCAATTATGCAGTTTGTTTTGATCAAGCAACCACCTTCGAATCGTCGTCAACCATGGATCGCAGCGTACCGACGATCAACCTTAATTCGGGTGCCGCCAAAAGCATGCCTGTTTTGGGATTTGGGACAGCATCGGATCCTCCCCTTGATTCAGAAACCACGAAGAGAGCCGTGTTAGAAGCAATCGAGCTCGGCTATCGACATTTCGATACAGCTTCGCTCTACGGAACGGAGAAGCCCCTCGGCGAAGCCGTAAGGGAAGCCGTCGACCTCGGCCTGATAAAGTCGAGGGATGAGTTATTCGTCACTTCGAAGCTGTGGTGCAGCGATGCCCATGGCCCACGCGTGGCTGCAGCTCTTAGGGCAACTCTCGAGTGTGTGAATTTTTATCCAAAAGGATGGTGGTGTAATCCGATCATCTAAACCCTAGTTTTGCTTATTAGGTTTAAGCCGTTTGCGTTTTTCGCGCAGGAATCTTGGCATGGAGTATGTTGACTTGTACCTTATACACTGGCCGCTGAGCTCCAAGCCTGGGAAAATCGAGTATCCCATCAAGAAAGAGGACTTCGCCGCCATGGATTATGAATCGGTTTGGTCAGCCATGGAAGAGTGTTGCAGAGAGGGTCTCGCAAGAGCGATTGGGGTCAGCAATTTCACAGTCAAGAAGCTTGGTCAACTCCTAGCCACGTCAAAGATTCAACCTGCCGTCAACCAGGTATAACGCAAAAACCCACAATTGATCTTGGAAAAAAAATGGGGGGAGAAATTGTTCCATTCGTTGTGATTTGGCAAAAAAAAAAAAAAGGTTGAGGTAAACCCATGTTGGCAACAAAAGGAGCTGAGACAATACTGCAAAGAAAATGGGATTCTTGTGGTGGGTTACTCTGTTTTAGGTTCTGGTGGGACATTTTACGGCACAGAGAGGGTTATGGAATCTCAGATTTTGAAGCAAATAGCAGAGGCCAGAGGGAAAACTGTTGCTCAGGTTAGAATAAGTTGTTTATAGATAGAAGATGGTTGTATTGTAACATATCTGTTGAATAAATTGAAGGTGGCGCTGAGATGGGCTTACGAGCAAGGGATTGGAATTGTGGTGAAGAGTTTTAACAAAGAGAGGGTGAAGCAGAATCTTGGTATATTCGATTGGTCACTGAGCAGAGAAGATATTGACAAGATCAATGAAATCCCTCAAGCGAGGGCATGCCTTGGTATGGACTACACATCACCATATGGTCCTTACAAGACTATTCAAGAACTATGGGATGGAGAGATCTGAGCACACAGTTGGTCTTGAGTTGAGTGCATTACAAAGAAAGATAAGTTAGTTCTATGTATCCTTTTTAACGGTTTTATTTAGGTAATAAGACAGAATCTCATGTAATATGTTATCAGAGGTTCATTTGAAGATTATTGCAACTTTGATCTCACCCACCACCAAATCCTGATTTGTATATGCACTGTAGATGCAGTTTCCTCTTTTAAAATAGGGTAGATTAAGTCTTTTAAAATAGGGTAGATTAAGTTTGAGGTCCTGTTTTGGGTTCAGACCCCATTGTAGCGAGCTTTAGTATTAAGGACATGCTTTCTCAAAAATTCAGAGGTCAGGCCCTAAAATGATGCGGAAAGACATATTTAACCCCGACATATGCCAAATTTATGTCTGGATACCTAAATGATCCGATAACAAATTTCCAAACAATGATAACAGTTTTGCGCTGAAAAAACATTTCTTTCATTTGGATAACAAACAATCTCGACGTTACTAACAGCTTGTCCAGCTTCTATTTTTCATGAGTTTTCCTAATCAAAGAAAATTTTCGAAGTTTATAAAGCACGAATGCTTCAAACACAATTCGGATATCTCGTTTAATACGGTGAAATCTCGACTTTTAATGATTGGATAATGTAAATTCGACACAATTTCATTATGGGCCTTAGTTATCGACGATAATTATTGATGTTAATCCTGGAAATAACGAAGAATTTTGATGAAACCTAACCGGTAAACATTTGCTAATTAAAATGGTTACTTAACACTTCATGCATTCTGAGTAACAGTTCATGGAACAATAATACCACATGTCTTGAAGTTTATAACAAATGTTTCCGCAAAATGAACATATAATGAGAAAATAATAACGACTCATCACCAATAAATAATACATGTAATACCCAAGTAAAGACAAAGAGGAATAGAGTTTAGGATTTAGTGTTTAGGGTTTATGATTTAGGATTTAGGATTTAGGATTGTGACTCTAATACCACATGATGAAATCAGAGTAATTTTTATTTTTTATGTAGTAAAATTTTCTGTACTTTTAGTACCACTTCAGATAATCTAAGTAACGCTTCAATTTTATGTAGTAAAAACAGTTCGATGCAAAACATTATCGAAACAGATCTGCTACATAAAATATCACATCAATACTTATGAAAAACAAAACAAAGTCATTTTATACCTTTTTATTGGATATAGATATCAGATATGAGTAATGAAATAGCGTATCTTGATATTGTTATACCATTAATATATAATATAGTAACACGAATGCATAATCTAGTAACACGTATTCCAGATGAATCGATGTTTTTCTTCCCAACTGCTTCATGCAATATACGTTTTAGAAGTTATCAGGTGAAGATTTTTTGGAAATTCAAGCCTATGTGATAAGTATAAGTCTGTTAACAATCGAATGCTCGATCTGTGAGAAAAATGGGGTTCGATAATCCGTTGTAATAAATATAAGTCTGTTAATAATATTTTATTATAGATAAGTTACATTTTTTTACGTTAATGTAACACTTATGGTTTTTACGATAACAAATTAGCATAATTGTGTTACATAAAACTGACGTCAAATGCCCATTCAGGAATTATTTTATTAAGGGTAATTTCGTCAGAACATAGTTTGAGGTCCTTTTCATTTAATTTTTCAACAACAAGGTCTTTAAAACTGAAAAAAATCTGACAGGGTCTGATTCTTAATTTAAAATCCTGACATGCCTGACATAAAATTATTTGCCCTTTAAAATATGGGCAAATTTTAGTTCAGGCCCTGGTCTGAACTTAGAGTTTAGGCCCTGGCAGTAAAAAATTACTTTTAAGGATCCGATTTCTGCGGTACCACTTAATTATTCTGCATACCACTTCATTGTCTTAAGTACCACTTTATTTGTTCTGCAGTACCACTTCCTTGTTATGCAGTACCACATCATTGTTCTGCAGCACCACTTAAGTGTTCTGCAATACCACTTCATTATTCTGAAACAACACAAAACGATCATCTCATACCAGTTCACATACATTTCATACCACTTGTGTAAATTTATGTCCTTATTTCTAAATTTTACGAAAATTGGGTCCTTTAAACTATTTTTTTTTCTGACAGGTCCTTAACTCTATTTTAAAACATTTTTGGGGCCTGATTTGTAATATATCCTCTCCGTCCCACTAATTTTATCACATTTTGCCATTTCGGGCGTCCCACTAATTTTATCACCTTTCCTTATTTAGCAAAAAAACTATCACAAACAATCAATATAATAATATTAAATATTCTTAAAAGACGTGTCAAAATATACACTTTATTACCTTTTCATTGTACTATATTATTATAATAATATCACTTTAATATCCGTGCCCACCAAGATATGTGATAAAAATAACGGGACGGAGGTAGTATATATTCTATAACAAGATGAAGCTTCGTCATACCCAATAATTTGAATTAAGTTGACTTTCTGCAGATGAAGAATCTCCGTAACCACGCATACCAAGGTTTTTGGGCATCGCCGATTTAACTGTGTATACATCGGTGAAGATATAAATGTGCCTAAGAGGGGGGGTGAATTAGGCTTATAAAAATTTTGTGCTTCTTCTGACAAATGCTAAGTGTGGTGACTTAGATATGCCTACTTATGTTTGTTACGAGTATGCCTGATATATCCTAGTAATGTCGGATGTGCGTCGGGTCTGTCTCACAGCGATAAAGAAATAACTGAAAAGTAAATGCGAGATAGGATTTTTATAGAGGTTATATCCCCAACTGGGGTTTACTCCTCTCCTTGGGGTTTGCTCCCCAAGAGTTTAACCAATCACTATAATGCACCGTAGCTGGATACAAAACTGATTGGTTAGCCCAATACACAATCGAAACAAGTCGAACACTAGCCACTACTAGGTTACCACACGCCGAGTTTCGTTCCTCGGAATCTCCTTGATCCCGACAGACACAGCTCGCTACCGAAGGGCCCCCGGACTTGTCCTTCCCTTCACGTGTGCGTAAACGTCGACCTTGCCTCCTTGGTATTGCTCACGTCCGAAGACAACACGTCCGAAGACAGAATGTATGGCGTGGGAGGATGGAATAACAGGATGAATCACTCGCTCAGTGATGGATACGCAAGTTAGAGCTCAGGTGGGCAGAAAGCTATCACAAGTGGGAACTTAGGAATCTCTCAGTATGTTTCTGCTTAAGAATCTCTCGTAGGCTTATATACGCAAATTCTAAGTACCTCGAAAGTCTGAAGTGCAGCTCATATATAATTCTTTACAAATAGCACTTCACATGGAAAATCATACCAACCAATAATTACCAAATCAAGCATAGTTTCCATGCAATTTTCGAGTCAATCATACCATATAAATCATGCTCTTAATAAATCATCACAACGGTCATATAGCACATTTAAAGCATAATTATTTTCATATAAAGACTCAATTTCGTTCTCAAGCTCATTCAACCATTTCGCATATGTTTTCCATTTCAGGACTTTCCATAAGTGATTCCCTGCTATCAGTTTCTAGTAACGAATCAATCCAGATTTTTAAGTATGGCACACAAGATAGCAATACATCAGCATGTTTTCCATGTACGGCTCATAGCATTTAAAATATATTTACCATGTTTAGCACACAAATCAGATCGGAGCATACTTAATTCGATTTATCATAACATGGCAGAACTTTCCTTATTTCAGAGATCATATCCGTTTATAGCACATCCCATATAATAGCATCTTATCCACAAGATCAATCAAATCAAATCTTCCCTAAATATAATATCCAATCAGTATAAGGAAAGATATCAATTTAATATTTCACATTAAATTCAGTGGAGAGCATGCACATAATCGTATAAGTGATTTTCGTCCAGGAATAAACTAGTATCAACGGATATATCACTTTCCTTATATAAACAACATATTTTCCATATATAGCACAGTAGGATATCTCATGCATTATTTCCATATATAGCACAGAACGATATATCCTATCTCATGGAAAGTCTATAACATGCGATCACCTAGTTCCATCAAATCATCACAGAATCACACGCAATTCAAATATTCAACACTTAATCGATTTATAGCTCATAAACAATGCATGGTTGAATATTATCAAGAACTTAGACATTTTATTTGTCCCAAATCGAATTGCTTATTTTATAGATCTAATGTCATTACAGTTACATCGTTCATCAAAACTCTCTAACATATACGGACCAAAAAGGTCAACATTCTCCCCCTTTTTGATGATGACATGTAATTGATGCAGTACGGAAGCAAGTAAGCATATTCGATAATGCAAGTCCTAGCGCATATGTCTAAGTGTTCCATAATCACAAAGCAGAGATATATGATATTTCCTAATCGCATATGATACGTATTTGCTCCCCCTGTCTAAGTGCAGTTATCTCTATGACACGCAAAGATATATCGTGAACTAATTTTGCTCCCCCTGCCTAAGTGCGGATATATCCTGTCATTTTCTATGTTATATCCTGAGTGTTAAAATTTTCAAATTACCCGTGAGTGTGCTCCCCCTGCCTAATTGCGCATTTTCCAACCATGAGTCAAGCAATCACATAGTCATCGCAGCAGGCACTTAGATCTTATCAAGAAATCTCATAAACGCTAATTAGCGCAGATAAGTATCAGATCATCACTGTAACAGAGCATAAGATCACGCATCGCTGTATAAAAGCATCACAGATATATCCTAAGATCAGAGCAAGATATCAAGCATCGCATAAAGGCGTCACAGATATATCAAAAGTGCAGCTATTCTATTCGTGATTGCACATATTCCATATCATTTATGCAGATGTTCCATGTAAAGCGTTCAGGCATCAGAGCAGACATATTAGTGAAGTTCAGAAATTTTGCCAAGCTACATTAGTTTGCTCCCCTGTCTAAATGAGGTTATTCCAACTGTCCAGAGCATAAATTCAAGGTTCCACTTATAGCATAGATAGATATCATATAGGCAAAAATCAGAATTCACACACAATTATGCTCCACTTGCAGACATTTTCATGCAAATTCAGTCATCACACATAAGCACTAAGATATTTCATAGGCGCATAAAAAGAATATCATGCATTTTCAGTCATCACACATAAGCACTAAGATATAATAGGCGCATAAAAAGAATATCGCACACAAATCATTTCGAATATCAATGACAGTTCTTAGACCCCTTATATCATTAATTACTCAGATTTCTCCCCCTTCAGCATCAAAAGGGGATATACTAAGGCTTGAAGGCTGAAAACTTAGCGCAAAGTAACTAAGAAGAATGAGAATGAAGGAAGGAATAACTTATCAGAAGACGTCCTCAAGGCTGGAATTACATTAGATCTGGCTGATATAACGAATTTGTTCAGCTCCCTGTGATCTTATCAGAAATCTTTAAAGATGGAGTATAACTTAGATGATTTTCGAGAAGAGAAACCGTGAAGTTCGAATTTTGAGGTAAGGAAGGAAGAAGTATCGAGTGATCTTATTTAAAAAATGGGCAATCATCCAAGAGATATAGTTTTCCAAAGATGAGATAGGATAAACTTGGCGTAAATAGAATTAAGAAGATATGATTTTCAAACTGAATTTTGGATTTCAAAAAGAAAGTGAAAACTGTCAATCAGTGCGCCAGGGATCTCAGAGTGAATGGACGGGATCTCATAAATAAGGAAAAGATTGATTACGGCTGAATAAGAAGGATCCAAATTTCCTGAAATAACTTAGCGGCCGAAAAGAGATCTACGAATATCTTCCAAAAATAACTTAATCACATTTGTTGGTCCCGAAATGCACCAAACAAGAAATCAAAGAAGCTAGATGGAATGAAAAGGGAGAATTTCTCACCTTGTAGTGTGTGTAGTGTGTGAAAACGAATTTTAGCTTTTTGATCTTTGATTATCTTTCAAAGTGAGTTGGTAAAACCTTATATACCACATTAACCCTAGGTATATTAAGGCCCAATCACTAATAATAAAATAATTACAATCTAGTCCAAAGCCCAAGCTAAAGATAATTACATAATAAGTCTCAAGACTTAAACTATTGACACAACAAATTAAATATCCTAACAATCTCCCCCTTTGTGTCAATTGTTGGGAGTCTTGAATCTTGGGCGTTGGGATGGTGGATTAGCGTGTGAGTGTTTCGCGAAGCCCTAGCTTGAACTCGAAGGCGCGGAGATTCCTTCGAAGAACCATTCTGTCAGCAATAGCGTCAATGAGCTTCGCGAACTTGGATCGGCAGAGGGGATCTTCTTCCGAAAGGATGCGGCAAATTCTCATGAGTTTGTCTTGGATGATTGTGAGCGTCCCATCTGAGAATTTTGCCACCTCGGAGCAGCGCAGGAGCCTCATCTTTCCTTTGTAGTTCGAGTAGGCGACCGCCGGATCATCTCCGTCGATCACATCGCCCTCTCGATAGTCGTCTGCATTCTTGAAAGATGGGCGCGTCAAGTTCACCTTCTTGAGATTATGTTCCACCGCCATCTGCAGATCGTGGGTGGCGTAGAATCTGACCTGTCGGAGCATGTGGCGTTTGATGGCCACATATCCCATGGTGACCGGTTCAGCACGTACGAGATGTCCAGAGCTTCTGGGGACGAGTCTGAACTGCTTCAGGGATTCCAGCATGCTGTATAGGTCACCCAGGCGCAGAAATTTGAAGTCCGCCTCACTGACTTCACTGTAGCTCTCATCCTGCCTCATTACTGTGAAGACTGGGTAGTGGACAGGTCCTTTCGACTCGTGGCGGAGGTCAGTGACTTTGCAGATGGGGGCCCGATTCATTTCCTGAGTGATGTTTTCCTCGTCGGACAGCGTCCTATCTGTGCATTTGTGGCACAGAAGGCTCCATCGATAGAGTTGCTTCTTTCTCTCGCTCCAACTTTGGATGTTCATCAGCTCATACTCGTCGAAGGTGGTAACGATCTTTTCCTTGCGCCGCCAGATCCTCTTCCTGATCTCTTCTGAAATGGCGCGGTGATCTTTTTATTTTCCCACGGTGCTTCCGGTATATCCACCGTGGGCACATCTGTTTGAGCAGCAGGAGCCTCAGTTTGCTGCGCTTGGAACTGAAGGATGTTCTCGAGCTCGGCCGGTTCCGCGTCGTACTCCTCTCCGTTCTCGTCGTCTGCGGTGTTGATCAGCGTAAGCGAGGCTTCCTTTAGCAGACGTCGAGCGTTTTCCACCAACTTCCTGGCTGCTACTGCGTCGGCGGGTGTGTACAGCCATTCATCGTTGAAGATGTAGGCCTCAATCTCATTTTGTGCGCAGTAGACGTCCTCGACAGCCAGGTTGGGGTCGATGTCGAGAGGGGTGTGGCTATGTGATGGCGAGGGTGTTGCTTCGAAGGAGTTTGTGGATTGTGGGGATGGTTGTGGTGGAGATTCAGGTGGTTCGGTTGAGGTGATGGTTTTGGCAAGGATGATTTGGGTGACGGGCGGCGTAGATGTGGTGGTGGCCTCTAGCGTCGATGTGACAGCTAGAGGCTCCGAGGTGGTGGGTGGAGATGATGTTGAGGTGGTCTCTAACATCGATGTGACGATTAGAGCTTCGGAGACGGTAGTGGGTGGTGGTGAGGGTGATTTGGCTAGTGACTCAGGGTGAACAGGGTGGGATTTTTGGCTAGTGGGTTGTGAGGTTTCTGGTGCGGACGTCGTTTCAGGTCCAGAGGAGAAGGGCGGCGTCGATTGCATGAATCCTTGTGAGCTCAGCTGCCTATTCTCCCCCTCGCGGCGATCTTGATCATCATCTTGATCGTCGCGTCTGGTCCTGCTAGTCTCGCCTTGAGTGCGGCAAGACAGTGGTTGTGTCATGATCTTCTTCATCTGCTGTTCCTCCTCGTCGAGTTCTGTCATGGACTCGAATCTTGCTCTGAGGATGTAGAATAGTTCCTTGGCAGAGATGGAGGAGAGAAGATCATCGGCGTCCGTGTGTTGCATGGGTGGTGGCGTCTCCGGGGCCACACCTTTGCCTTTGTCGACGGTGGACGCTTCGAGACGCGCGTAGACTTTATCTAAAATTGACGCCTCAAGAGTCTTTGCAAACTCTTGAAGACGCGTCTCTAGCGCGGTCTCGGTGACGAAGTGGGGTAAATCTAACAAGTTGGAGTCACGAAGAACTCCAACTGACACCGACTCGGTGAATATCGCCGATCGGCCGCCCGTTTGCACGGGACTGGAAAAGACGGGGTCACTCAGACTTCCCGTTAGCATCATCGATGAGACAGACTCAATCGAATGATGGCCTAGACTCACGGTTGTTGTGATGTTGGCCGTGCTAGGTCTTCCGCTCTCAGTCACAGAGACATCACCGAGCGTTCTGACAGAGTCACGAAGACTCTGTGGTGCGGTAAGAGGTGTATGTGTCCTAGAAACGGAAGGAATTATGGGGAGTGAGGGCACTAGACTCGATGTGCATGAAAAGGATGCAGTCTGAGGCGAGGGACTGCTTGTTTCAACATCGATCATCTCCAAGTGGGATGTCGATGGTATACGTGGCTCCTCGTGGAATGAAATACTTTCCTGTAGAGAGGAAGATAAGTGGGTTGGTGGGGTTGTTTGCGTGGTTGAGCCAGATGCCACGACTTCTACTCGGGAGGTGAACACATCACCTCCTGTACCTATTGGTTCGGCTCGGCTTATTTGTGGCGGAGGAGGTCGATCGTGTTTTTGTTTCGATCGACGCTCCGTGGGGCGGCTTACGTCATCCTCACGCGACCGTTTTTTCGGAACGCGGGTGGAGGAGGATGCGGCGCGACCAGAAGACTTTTTGGAGGTGGTGGGAGGGGTGTGGCTGGTCCCGGGGATAGGAGCAGTGGGGTTGATCTGCGCCATAGGGACAGTGGAGAGGGGTCGGGGGCTCTCGCGGAACGCGGCGGTTGTGGCCCGGTATTCTTGGACGTGTGGGTTGGTTAGGTCGGCGTAGGCGAGCACGTCGTCCGGGATCACCATTGCGTGTCGATCCTTCGCCGGTGTGTTCTTCTTGGCGAACTTCTCGACAGTTGGTATCTGAAAATGTTCTGCTGCCGGACGGATGCGGATGTTGGTTGAGTGTAGGCGGAAGTGCTTTATTAGAGCTGGGAGCCATCGCATGTACGGGACGAACCGGTTCGTGACTCCCTTGGCGATTTCCCGGTCACGTCTCTGGATCATTGAGACTAGGTCCACCCAGATGATGTCGGCGTAGTTGTACTTGCGGTTGTGAGCGATGCCGGTCATGATTGTGAGGATTTGAATGTTGCCGCGATCCTGACCAGCATGCTTTCCAGACATGCACTTGTTCACCAGCAGGTACAGTGTCCGCCAGGGTTGTGGTAGGTTGCGGGTTGTGACTTCACTGAGGACAAGTGGGCCTTTCTTCTTCTTGGCATCTGGTTGATAGCCCAGTCTGTCGATGTCTTCAATGAGTTGGTCGTGAGTGGGTGGTGGATCGTATGGTGAGTAGACCGGGAGTTGAAGAACTTCTTGGAGTATTCTGGGAGTGAGGACGACGGTTTCTTGATCGATTTGAGCGGATAGGGTCTTGGCAAGACGTAGTGGTCCAGCTATTTGTAGCGTATGCCAGAATTGTTGAAGGTACACCTGAGCTTCTGGTTCGCCATGAGTGAGGGCGTGGCGAAGTGGGTGTCCTTTGAGAATCTCTATAATTACAGGGGCATCGCACCGAAAACTGTCCAAGTCCACCTTGTAGTTGTTGGGTACCAGGGCCGCCCATTGACTTAGTGAAAAAATCTCCTCCGGTGGTGGGACATAGGTACGCGCACGGAGTTCGATGCGAGTGACCTCTCTTTGGATTGCAGCCTGCTCAAGTGCCTCGAGTGTACTTTGGTCTTTGTCCGTCATTTCTGTGCTTGACAATAATTATGAGATGATTAGTGTTACGAGAATGACAGAACTAGACATAGAATTGCCCAAAATTATATATAGGAAAAAATTCACATATTAGCTAATATAGGGTTCCTTTGACATAGTTGTTAAGATTTGAAATTTGAAAATTTTCGCATTTTGTTGAAAATTTAGTAAGTATGAAAATTTTTTGCAAGTTAAGAGGTCTCGCACATTGTAAAAACTTCTTCGCGTGCAATGATAAAAAAAAAATCGCAACTTATCATACATAGAAATTTTCTCAAGTTTCAAGAAATTTCGCACTCAAGTCACAAAAATCTCGCACGGTAAGACATTTTTCTCATGTTTCAAAATTTCGCACTCAGCCACAAAAAAAATCGCACGTTAAGAAATTTTCTCATGTTGAAGTAATTTCGCATTCAGATAGAATTTTCGCATGTAATTGAAAATTTCGCAGATTATAACTCATGAACACGGTGAGAGAAATTTTCGCAGATTGAATGAAATTTCGCAAATATGAGCACATAGACAAGTCATGAGAAATTTTCGCAAGTGTTAGTTCATAGAAATTTTCTCATGAAAGGAAAATTTTCGCAAGTGGTCGCATATAATGAGAATTGTCGCAAGTCTTGTAAATCACGTATTGAGGGTAAATTTTCGCATGTAAACCCAATTTTCGCACGTTAAGGAATTCTCACGTTTCAAAATTTCGCACTCAGCATATAATGAAAATTTCGCGGATTGAAAAATCTTTGTGGATTGAGAAATTTTTGTTCACTGTAGATGCGAGTATATGAGATTTTCGCGGGTTGAAACTCTTCGTGGATTGAGAAAAAATTTTTGTTCACTGTAGATGCGAGAAAAGTGAAGATGCGAGAAAAATGTATAATGAGGTGAAGTGCAAAAATTTCGCGGGGCTTCACATGCTGTAGCAGTGAAGTTTTAGCAAATGTAAATTCTCATACGAAAGTTGCTCAGATAAAATTTCGCGGGGCTACACTCACTGTAGCACAGAATTTTTCTCGGGTACATTAAAAATTTCGCGGGCTACACTCACTGTAGTGCAAGAATTTTAAAATTTTGCGGGGCTACACTCACAGTGGTGCAAGAATTTTAAAAATTTCGCGGGGCAACACTTACAGTAGTGCAAGAATTTTCTTGGGTAAGTTAAAAATTTCGCGGAGCTCATCTCACTGTAGCAGCGAATTTTAACATTTAAAGCAAATTTTTGAGAAAATTTCGCGGTGAAGAACACAGTTGAAAGCAGCGAAGCGACGTAATGAATTTTACCCCTAGACCTATTCAAATCTTAACCAAAATGCTGTAATCTGGGCTCAATCGATTCGTAATTGAATGGGTAATGCATATTTGGGGATATTAAACAAAGAGAACCTAGCATACATGCGATTCAGAGCCGAGAAAATATAAACCCTAACTTAGCAGTTTTAATAAAATGGGCAAAACACGGTAAAATCGAACAGAAATTGGGTTATTTAAGACGTATTCATACCGAAAAGCTGATTTGCGATGATTGAATTAGCAGGAAATGAAGTTTGAATGCAGATTTGACGAAGACGACGATGCGAGGTGTTGCGAATTTTTTGACAGAGGGGTTGCGAATTTTTTACAGAGAGGTTGCGAATTTTTTTTTTTTTTTTTTTTTTTTTAAATTTCTCGGGATCTTTAGGATAATGAAAAAAAATGTTAAGGGTTTTGGGGTTTTACGATTGGAGAGACTGTATATGCGAATTTTTGAGTAAATGGGCCGAAAATTCGCGGGCTTGGTCAAAACCTTAAGTTAGCTGAATTTCGCGGTCTTGGACCCAATTTTGACCCTTTTCGACCAGAAATTAGAAATTCAACCCAAAATATTTTAATTGGTTCGATTTTGACACAGTTTGACCAAACTTTTAAAATTTCAACCCTCTTTTTTTTTTTTTTTTTAAATAATAAAAATAAGAAGCTCCCCCTTAATCGCAAAACTCCCCGTTTTAAATAATGAAATATCAGACGCTCCCCCTTAATTGAAAAATTCCCGTTTTAAATAACGAAATATCAAAGACTCCCCCTTAATCGAAAAACTCCCCCTCAAAAGACATAATCCAGACGACACATAGAAAATGTAGTGAAGTGGAAAGGAAATATGTACACTTGATCAAAGTTCATGTAGAGACGATTGATCACAACTGAATATTCAACATGCCCAACATAGTCACTAGGTGTTGGAATCGTTTGACATCCAACGGTTTTGTGAAAATGTCGGCCAATTGATCTTCGGTTGTGACGTAGTGCAATTCAATTGTCCCTTGTTCTACATGTTCTTTGATGAAGTGGTGACGAATATCTATGTGTTTTGTTCTAGAGTGATGTACCGGATTACTCGTCATCGCAATAGCACTTTTTGAGTCACAATAAATGGGAATTTTATCAACGTGAATATTAAAATCTCGTAGTTGGGTTCTCATCCACAAAAGCTGTGAGCAACAACTAGCGGCGGCGACATATTCTGCCTCCGTTGACGAAGTTGAGACACAGTTTTGTTTTCGAGACGACCAACTTACGAGTTTACCGCCCAAGAAGTGTGCAGCTCCAGAGGTGCTTTTTCTGTCCATCTTGCATCCTGCATAATCCGAGTCAGAGAATCCAGCCAGTTTGAAGTCCGATAGAGTGGGGTACCACAAGCCCAGATTGGGTGTTCCTTTGAGATAGCGGAGAATCCTTTTGACAGCAGTGAGGTGGGATTCCTTTGGTGTTGCCTGAACACGAGCGCAAATTCCTGTCGAGAGAACGATATCCGGTCGACTAGCAGTGAGGTACAGAAGAGAGCCTATTATCCCTCGATAGACGGTTTGGTCAACGGGAACACCAGATGGGTCTGCGTCGGGTCGGCCAGAGGGTGACATAGGTGTAGCAGCAGTCTTAGCATCCTTCATTCCATACTTCTCGAGGATTTCATGGATGTATTTGGACTGATTGATGAAGATTCCGTTGGGGAGTTGCTTTACTTGAAGACCAAGAAAGAAATTTAGTTCGCCCATCATACTCATTTCAAATTTCTCTTTCATCAATTCTGCGAACTCTTCGCACAGTTGAGGTTCAGTCGATCCAAAAATGATGTCATCGACATAAATTTGTACAATCATGATGTCCGGGCCACTCCGCTTAGTGAAGAGAGTTGTATCCAGAGATCCTTTCTTGAATCCAGACTGAACAAGGAAGTCTGAAAGGACGTCATACCAAGCTCGGGGAGCCTGTTTTAGTCCGTAGAGGGCCTTGTAGAGACGATATACGTGATGAGGAAACTCTTCGCTCAAGAACCCTTCAGGTTGATCAACGTACACTTCTTCTTTGAGAAATCCATTCAGAAATGCAGTCTTCACGTCCATTTGGTAGACTTTGAAGTTCTTGTGAGCAGCAAAAGCAAGGAACATTCGTATGGCTTCGATCCTGGCAACTGGGGCGAAAGTTTCATCGTAGTCGATGCCTTCTTGTTGATTGTACCCCTTAGCCACAAGTCTTGCTTTATTGCGAATAACAACACCATCTTCATCCTTTTTGTTCTTAAAGATCCATTTTGTGCCGATAATGGATCTATTGTGAGGTCGTGGTACGAGTTCCCAGACCTGCAATCGTTCAAACTGATTTATTTCCTCCTGCATTGCAATCAGCCAATCAGGATCGTTGAGAGCTTCAGCTACTCGTGATGGTTCGACTTGACTGAGGTAGCAAGCAAACAAGCTTTCATTCATCGTAGCCGAACGTGTTGAAACACCGGATGTGGGATCCCCAATAATCTGATCGGTAGGGTGAGAGCGAGCCCAAAGTGGCACATTGGTTTGTGAGGAGCTGGCCGCATTAGTGTCTACTTGAAGCTCATTAGATTGGGGCTCGGTGTCTGAAGAAGAGATCTCAATCGTATTGAATGGAGAGGGTTCTGCATCAGAATCAGCAATATTCCCCGGGTTGGGTAATATGTCGTCTTCATTGAGATTGAGAGCATCCAGGTTTGGAGGGACGACGTTATTGCCGGTAGCTGGTGGTGTATGTGGAGTGGGTGCAGAGGTAGGTTGAGTGGTGGCGACGGGAGTCTTGTGAACTGGGTAGAAGTACTCGAAGAGCAGATCGAGATCCAGTTCGCCACAATTGCCCTTAGATGAGGACGTTCCCGCCGTTGAAGATTGACCTTTTGTCAATGTCTGTAGAAGACCTGGTTCTGGACTGATATGGCCAGAAGCTATGAGATCGCCTTCGCTTTCGTCAAAAGAGACATTCGTGCTTTCTATTACTGACCGTTTCTCCTTAAGATAGACTCTGTATGCCTTTGAATTTAGTGAATATCCAACAAAGATGCCTTCAAGAGCTTTTGGATCAAGCTTCCCAAGATGTTGGCGATCATTGGCCACAAAACATCGGCAACCGAAGACCCTTAGATAAGATATATCGGGAATACGACGGTTATTCAGCATCTCGTATGGGGTGCGGTTGAATCTCTTGTGAATGGAAGCCCGGTTCTGTGTGTAGCAAGCCGTTTGTATAGCTTCACCCCAAAGAGAATGAGGAAGTCCGGATTGGATGAGAAGAGTCCTTGCAGCTTCAACTAGTGTCCTGTTCTTGCGCTCAACGACACCATTCTGTTCCGGTGTCTTCACAGCTGAGAACTGCTGAGTGATGCCCTGACTGGCATAGAAATCACTGAGCTTTTTGTTCTTAAACTCAGTTCCGTTGTCACTTCTGATAATCCGAACCTTCTGTTGATGGAGTGTTTGGGATGTAACAACAAACTCAATGATTATATCAGGAACTTCATCCTTTGTACGAATGAGTTTCGTCCACGTGTAGCGTGAAAAATCGTCGACTATCACCAGAATATACCGTCTTCCTCCGAGTGTGGCCGTAGGCATTGGGCCACATAGATCCATATGTAAGAGTTCGAGGATGAGCTTAGAGGACGGTGTTTCCTTAGAGACATGGGACGAGCGCTTCATCTTCCCCAATTCACAGGCAGAGCAGAGGTGTTCCTTATGATATGTCAGTTGGGGTAGACCGTTGACGAGTTTATTCTGACGCAGTTTGTTGATGGTCTTGAAGTTGAGATGTGAAAGACGACGGTGCCACAAATCGTTCAACTTGGGTGCGGCTCGAGAGAGAAGGCATACTGGTCGAGAGGTCGTGAGGTTGAGCACGTAAAGGTGAGACGTGCGCGTTCCAGAAAGAAGAGATTGTCCTGAGGCATTCATAATGCTGCAGATGTCAGATTCGAAGAGAACCTTGTATCCTTTGTCGCAGAATCGACCAATGCTGAAGAGATTGTAGCTCAAACCCTCGACATAGGAGATGCCCTTGATTGTCAGTTTATCGTGCACGAGATCGCCAGTTCCTAGAATTGGCGCCATTTGACCGTTTCCGAAGGAGACCCTTCCGAGATAGCGCTCGGAGAAGTTGCTCAACAGCTCCATATTCCCTGTCATGTGTGTGGAGCAACCCGAGTCTAGATACCACACATGACAGACCTGCAATTATCAGCAAACGTTGGATCCCCGTATTCGGACGGGGCTTTCTTGTGATACAAGTAAAGTTTTCATGCGCTTAAAGGGAAATGTGGTTTCTAAATCAGATTGCGTCGATTCTAATTTAGCTTTCCCTTTGTCCTTTGTTTGATTAGGCGGGATTATGGTTTTTCTAACCCATATTTTCCTAACTTGTGCTTGCATGTATGGTGCCTTATACATGAAATGGTGTGTGGAATGTGGTTGTTGTTTTCGCGCTTCGGTTTTGGTCGCCTTTGGTTTGCGAGTAGTAGGTGAGTTTGCGTTTGACGGCGAGAGGCGTTTTCGCTTAACCTTAGGTTTAGGCGAGATGGGCGAATTCAAGGACGTCGTAGATGAACTTCGCTTGCGTGGTCGGAGTGTTGCGTGTTCATGTGTTTCGTATTCATGGAAGCGTGGAAGAACAAATTCATTGCAGCAGCACATAGACATAAGCTTGGCAAAAGAGAGATGAGTTTTGGCAACATAATTGTCTACGACCTTAGGACATTGGGATTCAGTACATAGAGAGGAAGAATGAATATAGGATGGTCTTTTCTTCTTGTCATCGAAGAGCGGATTCCCTTTATCTGGTACGAACTCCCTTCCAGAGACGTCGAACTCACATTCCCTGTATCCATAAGAATACTAGAGTTAGTGTTAGAACATATGTCGGCTTCAGGAGTCATCTTCGCCGTCCTCTTACATTTACATGTTTGAGAATCGGGTACTTGACTTGACGTAGAAGGTTCGTTCGTATTACGAGATTGTTCTAGGGTAAAGATTTTATAAAGTAGATCTTCTCGCTCTTTTGCAAAGGCGTTTCGCTCTACTTCTATGGTTCGTTCTAGTTCTGCTATGACCAGAAGTTTCTCTGGGACATAGAAGCGAGAAAGTGCTTCTCGGAGAGCGATTTCCTGTTCTTCGGTTGGGAACTGAGATTTGATGTCTTCAGATAGTGAGGGCTTTCTAGTCTTATCATTAGCATTCAGTTCTGTGTAATCGTATGCGATCTCTGCCCAAAGTATGTTCTGTTTCCTCTTTTCTTCTGACAGCATGGTGGAGGAGGATCTTACAAAAGGCATGAGCTGAGAGGGAGTCCCTGTCCTTGTTTTTAGGAATGCTGTACTGTACATGTTATACCTTTTGACAATTAGCGGCGTTGGATCGCAGTTGGTGGCCAGTCCGATTCCCATCCGGGCGTTGTAGAATTCTGTTTCAGCTGGTTGGTTCAATAGACACAAGATGTTTGCTGCCTTTTTCCTAAGGTGAAGTTGCTCTTCAAGTTCTTTCACCTTGCGGTATAGCCTAACTCTTTCCTTTGTGAGCAGTTCGTATTGGGCGGCCGTCAGGAGGCGAGAAGTTTCACATGAACTAATGGCTAGTGTAGTTTCCTTAAGCTTAGTCTCACTTTGTTTGTTCTTACTTTGCAGACGTTTGACTAACGCTTCAGAGGCTTTTAGACGTTCGTTTGCGCAGGCAAGTTCTTCTACTTTTAGACTAAGTAGGGCATAATTGTTTTCAAATTTTAGCCTAAGTTCATCATAATCCCTAGCGTCTACTGTGGGTTTCTTAATGGCGTGTCGGTGATTAAACACATCATCAAGTTGTGAGATTCGTACCTCAGACTCAGCGCTGGTAGGAGTCTTAGCTGGGTTTTCACCGGTGTGACCCATCTCCTCGTCCTCGTCATGTTCGACCAGCCTTGCCATGCAGCAATCTTCATCCTTAGGCTCCTCGTCTTCTGAGGTGTCATTCACCCATTCAGCTTCTTCAGTGAGTAGGGCTTTCCCACTTTCCATCTTGCGGGTCATTCTGGCCTTTCGGTCATAGTACCCGGAGTCCTTCACGCGTGGGGCGTGGCATTCTTTGGCAAAGTGGCCTGGCTTTCCACACCAAAAGCACTTCACAGACTTTTGAGGTGCGGAGTCCTCTGCTTTCTTTGTTGGCTTAGTGTCCTCCGTGGGAGTCGTCTTTTTGGTGCCGCTATAGGTTCTTTGGCGATTGGAGGAGGATGAGGATTTTTTCCCGATCTTCTTTGAGACCAACTTGGTGAGCATTGCCAGTTGCTTGCGTATATCACGAACATCTTCATCTGATTCTGTATCGGCTTCGGATCCTGAAGAGTTGTCAGATACAACAGCTGGTAGCTTCCCTTTGTTCTGTTTGGTCTTAATGGTGAAAGATCGTTCATTGGTTTTGTTCGAGAGGAGTGCCAGTGGGTCGACTCGAGTGTTGGTGGACTGAGGTTGCACGTAAGGAGCATAGGCAGACAGACTGTCATAAAGAGCATGGATGGAAGTGTTGGAGAGGTCCTTACTTTGAATCATCATCACGATTGCATTGCCCCAATGTGGTTTGAGGCTACCAAGGAAGCGGTTGTTGATATCGAATTTGTCCCTCGAGATCCTGGCTTTCTTGAGTTCATTGATGACCTTCAAGTATCGGAGGTATGTGTCACGCAGTTCCTCCCCTTCATAGGCCTGAAAGTGTTCGTACTGTGAGAGACATGCTGATTTCCTCCCCTGAGCACTTTCAGTTGTGCCTGCCATAATTTCTGCAAGTTCATCCCATATTTCCTTAGCAGTTGTGCAACACTCAACGTGACCATAGACCTCGTTTCCTAAAGCCTGGAAGAGGTATCCTTTGGCAGTCTCGTCGGCCTGTTCGCGAGCCAGTTCATCCTCATTGATGGGACCTCTAGGAGTGCGGCGTTCATCCATGGGAGGATTTGCATTTGGCTGTGCAGGGACGATTGTCCAGAACTGGGCTGGGCCATTGAAGATGGAGTCCAAAAGGTATTGAGAGAGTGGTGCGCCTTTGTTCCTGATGAACGTGAGGAAGCGGTTTGTCCATATGCTGTAGTCGCCTTGTCGCAGCATCGGAGGCCTGGTGTCGGAGCCCACTATGGAGATGTCATTCGTGGTAGACATGGTTGGTGCAGTCGAATCGTCCGTGGTTTTGATCCTTTTAGATAAGAAAGTTAGTAACGAACGAGATGAGAAAGATGAGTTTAACGAGCAGAGTTTGTGAAAAATTGTTCAAAGAATTTCTTAGAACTACGTGAGCGTGTGTGATGGTCGATAATGTATGAACGAGAAATATATCTTGAAATTAGGGGAAGTCTTAGAAATTTAAATCGAGACTTGTGGGGCGAATTTCAACACGAGAAATATTTGGACATGAGAGTAAAATTTTGGACCCGAGAAATTTTGATGATGAGAAAAATTTGGTATATGCGAAAAAAAATTTGTACCCGAGAAATAAAGCTGACTCTAAAATTTAACACATCAGAAAAATTCGTATATTGTGTAGGTGCGAAATTTTCAGCTAAACATGTGATCGTATGAGGAATTACCCAAGAAATTATGTTTTGAGAAATTTCGGTGTTTGAGAGTTTTAAAGACTTCTCGGATTTGAAAGAGACGTGGATAAATTTTCTCCACTTTGAAAATTTCTCGGATTGAAAACTTTCGTGAATTTCAAAACTTTCTCAGTCAAAGAAAAAGAATTCTCAGGTGTAAGGTTTCAAAAATTCTCGGCTTTGAAAAACTTTCTCGGGTGTAAAGATTTTCGTGACTTTCAAAAATTTCTCGGCCTTAAAAATTTCTCGGATGTAAAAATTTTCTCTGAGTTTAAAACTTTCGCGGTCTTGAGACAAATATCTCGGATGTAAAATTTGTCAGAAAGTTCTCGGCTGAAAAAAAATTCGCGGCTTTGAAAGATTCGCGGGATAAGCTTTCTAGGATATGGATTTTCTGAAAATTCTCGGCTTAGTAAAATTTCTCAGATTTTTGAAAATTTCGCGGCTCGAGAAAAAAAAATTCTTGGAAAAAAACTTTCTCGTGTATAAAGTTTCTCTGATTTTAAAGAGTATGGACTTGAGAAAGATTTGATCTTAGAGAAATTTTCGCGGTTTTTGGAAATTCTCGGATTTTATAGAGTATGAAGTTGAGAACAGAAAATTTGGCCTAAGGAAAAAAATTTCGCGGAGTTAAACTTTCTCGGATTTTGGGCATAGGTCATTGAGAAAAATACAGTGAAAGTGAGTTTTTCGCGGTTTGAAAATTCGCGGATTTTGAAGATTCTCGGGATCGACTTTCTCGGACGTGGAAAATTCGCGGACTTGAACGATCAAGCTCAAAGTTTCGCGGTCAAGAACACGTTAGTACTGTTCCATTGCTTTTCACGCGATTTCCCAGAAAAACGTCCCGTTCTTGCTCAAATCTCAACCAAAATCGCTGAAACTTGTTCCTAAACTTCAGAAATTCTTCCCTAAACACATAATCGACCGATTTGTGAACTAAAAACAACAAAAAAGGGTCAAATCGACCAAAAACAGAGAATGGCCGAAATGTCCTTTTCTGAAAAATTTCTGCTTAAATCTCGCTCAAAACTCGTTAAAACTGATCCAAAAGTGTTCTAAAAACATTTTTAGGCATATACTTGATCTGGGGGAGGGTTTTAAACACAAAAACGAAGCATCAAAAGCCCCAAACCAAGCTCAAAGTGCCGAAATCTATTTTTTGCTCAAAAACACCTTGATCTTGCTTGGAATCGAACGAAACTGGATTCAAATCAATGAAGATCGATCCACGTTTGCTCTGATACCACTTGTTGGTCCCGAAATGCACCAAACAAGGAATCAAAGAAGCTAGATGGAATGAAAAGGGAGAATTTCTCACCTTGTAGTGTGTGTAGTGTGTGAAAACGAATTTTAGCTTTTTGATCTTTGATTATCTTTCAAAGTGAGTTGGTAAAACCTTATATACCACATTAACCCTAGGTATATTAAGGCCCAATCACTAATAATAAAATAATTACAATCTAGTCCAAAGCCCAAGCTAAAGATAATTACATAATAAGTCTCAAGACTTAAACTATTGACACAACAAATTAAATATCCTAACAACATTTTAAGAATAGATCCAGAAAATCAGACATTCCTAAAATAATTTATCGGTTGAAAAAGAATCTCAAGGTAGGATAATTATGAATTTCTTCCTAATAAAATCACACTTTAAGATAAGATCTAAAGGATCCGAAATTCCTAAAATAACTGCGCGACTGGAATGATATCTCTATGAAGTTCTTCCTAAAATGTCGCACTCACATCCTAAGGTGAGATTTGGAGATTCAAGATTCCTAAAATAGCATTGGTGACTAAAAGAACTACCTTATGCTGGAATTCACTATGAATCTTTTCCTAAAATACTAAAGTGACACTTATTGATAAGGACAAAAAGATCCGAAAATAGTCGACGGCCGAAAGAATGTCCTGGATTAAACGAATTTCTACCTAAAATAGAATGATCTAGAGCAAATAGCATAATTAGGCAGATTTACTAACCTTATTTAGCTCGATGATTCCCAATCGATCACGGATGTCGCAGAATCTTGCCTCTATTAGGGGTTTAGTGAAGATATCAGCGAGCTGATCTTAGTAATTCCACACTAATATTCCCCTTCTGAACTGGTCTCGTATAAAATGATGTTTAACCTCAATATGCTTAGTACGAGAATGATGCACGAGATTCTTAGTAATACTAATGGCACTAGTGCTATCACACAGAATAGGAATTTTGTCATAACTTAACCCGAAATCACTAAGGGTTTGTTTCATCCAAAGAACTTGTTGACAACAATTTCCTAAGGCCATATATTCAGCTTCGGTTGTGGAGAGGGCGACAACATTTTGCTTTCTACCAGACCAAGTTACCAAGGAATTCCCAAGTAATTGGCAAGTTCCACTGGTACTTTTCCTATCTTCCCTACAGCGGCATAGTCGGCGTCGGAATATCCCATTAATGGGAAATCATCCGTATAGGAGTACCACATACCAAAACTGACAGTACCCTTGATATATCTAAGTATCCGCTTGACTGCGGTCAAGTGAGATTCCTTAGGGTCAGACTGATATCTCGACCACATACCGACAGCAAACATGATATCAGGGCGACTAGCAGTTAAATAAAGAAGGCTTCCGATCATACCTCGATATTGTGTTTTATCAACAGGTGTACCTGATTCGTCAGTGTGTATTTTGGTGGTCTGATGCATAGGGGTGGAAATCGCTTTGGAATCACTCATCCCGAATTTAGTCAGTAATTCCTTGCTGTATTTCGTCTGGGATATGAAGGTCCATTGCCAAGCTGCTTTATTTGCAACCCGAGGAAGTAGTTCAGCTCACCCATTAAGCTCATCTCAAATTCCTTCTGCATAGACTTAGAAAATTCCTCGCAGAGAAGGATATTAGTACTTCCAAATATGATATCATCAACGTAAATTTGGACCAGTATCATGTGATCACCTTCATACTTAATAAACAGCGTGTTATCAATAGTTCCAGTCGAAAATCCTATGTCAATCAGAAACTTACTAAGCCTTTCATACCATGCCCTAGGAGCCTGCTTTAAACCATATAATGCTTTATTTAATTTAAAAACATGATTTGGAAAATCTTTCCTAGCAAAGCCCGGTGGTTGTTCTACGCAAACCTCCTCATTTGTAAAACCATTTAAAAATGCACTTTTTACGTCCATTTGAAAAAGTTTAAAACGTTTAAAACATGCATATGCAAGTAAGACACGTATAGATTCTAATCTAGCTACCGGTGCAAAAGTTTCATCGAAATCAATACCTTCTCCTGGGAATAACCTTTTGCAACTAACCTCGCTTTGTTTCTTGTGACATTACCGTGTTCGTCGAGTTTGTTGCGGAAGACCCATTTGGTTCCTATGATGGATTTATCGTCTGGTCTTTTTACGAGTGTCCACACTTCGCTCTTTTCGAACTGAGATAACTCATCTTCCATGGCAGAGACCCAAGATATATCTTCCAGAGCTTCATGGACTGTCTTTGGTTCCATCATTGAGAGCAGTACATCATGAGATTCCTCCGTATCTTGATTTCGTACAGTTGCTCGAGTTTTGATTCCAGATCTGATATTTCCTATCACTTGATCTGTTGGATGACTGGAAGCGTGTTTCCATTTATGCATTGCTGCTTATTAACTTCTGGTTCCAGTGTCTCAATATTTTCGTCTTTTGGAATATCTTCCTCACTGTCTTTAGTTTCCTGCAATACTGCACACGGAAAATCTATATCTTCCTCATCAGTAGCATCTGCTTTAGGTATCTCATCGAAAGTAACATGTATAGATTCCTGGACAGTCTGTTTCCTCTTATTATAAACACGATATGCCTTAGACTGAAGGCTGTAACCAAGGAATATTCCTTCATCTACCTTAGAGTCAAATTTTCCTCTCTTATCTCTATCATTCAAGATAAAACATTTACATTCAAACACACGAAAATAACCTATATTTGGAGTTCTACCATGCCAAATTTCATAAGATGTTCTCTTTAATATCGGCCTAAGGAACACGCGATTTGACACATAACAGGCTATGCTAACAGCTTCCGCCCAGAACTGTTTAGGAATATCGTACTCATTTAACATAGATCTAGCCATTTCTAGTACCCTGTTTTTACGTTCAACTACGCCATTCTGTTGGGGAGTTATAGGGGCAGAGAAGTTATGACTATATCCATACTAATCACAGAATGATGCAAACGACTTACTATCAAATTCCAGCCCGTTATCACTTCGTATCCTACATAAGTTCGTTTCTTTTTCATTTTGAAGTCTCTTTACAAGCGATGCAAAGTTATCTAATGCCTCATTCTTATGTGCAACATATCACCCTTGTATACCTAGAGTAATCATCAACGATGACAAAGGCATATCTTTTACCTCGCAGAGACATCGTCTGAACAGGACCAAAAAGGTCGAGATGTAGCAGTTCCAGAGGTCTGGATGTGGATATCACATTCTTTGTTTTGAACGATGTCTTTGTCTGCTTGCCCATTTGGCACGCCTTGCATGTTTTGTCCTTGACGAACTTTATGTCGGGAATACCTGTGCATTATTTGTCAGGTGAGACAGTAATTCCATGTTGGCATGTCCTAAGCGTCTATGCCATAACCAGGTGTTATCCTGTGTAACTGCGAAGCATTGATGTTCTGGTCAGTGATATCATCAAGGGTTATGCAATAAATATTTCTATCCCTAGATGCACTAAATAATACCATATTATCATTTCTAACAACACACTTATTATTTTCAAAGGTTACCGTATGACCCTTATCACATAATTGACTAATGCTAATGAGGTTATGTTCTAGATTCTTAACTAACCATACGTCATCTATAGTAGTATGTAAAGTGTTACCAACAGTTCCAACCCCAATAATCTTAGCTTTTGTGTTGTCGGCGTAGGAGACATATCCTCCATCATAGGCTTTCACCGACACAAACTTACTGATATCACCTGTCATATGGTGGGAACACCCACTGTCGAGGTACCACTTGTTCTTCTTGCTGGATTTTCTTCTTTGTACCTGCACGAATCATTTCTTTCTGAGGTGCCCAACTTTGATTGGGTCCTAAATGGTTAGTAGCAAAATAACTTCTGTTAACACGTGATATATCATGTGTCACAGACTGTGATCTCTTGAACACTGACTGGTCAGTGTCAGGAACCTTCTTGGGCCTCCAGACATATCTAGCTTTATCAGCTCTCTTCAGAAAATAATGGTTAGCATAATGACCGTGACGGCCGCATGAGAAACACTTAGGTTTTCTAACAGTAAGTGGTGTAACATGATTATGTGTCATGGAATATCCTATCCCTGATTTTCCTACATTTCTAGGAATACTAAGTAACATTTCAAGATTTTGTTGTCCTTCAAGAAGCTTATTATCAGTACGAGATTTTTCTTCTAGGAATTCCTTAAGAACAGACATGTCTCTAGATATCTTTTCTTCGTCCTAAGCTTATCGCAATTACACAAGGCTTTCTCTTCATTAAGAGTTTCTAGCTCGGCTCTTAGGCGCTCATTTTCTAGATCTGTTCGGTGCTTCTCTCTAGCTACGTCATCTCGTTGCCTAATTGGACTCTTTACTTGTGAGTTGAGCGACTTAATCCTTCTTTCTGCGTTTTGGATTATTTCAAACATCTCTTCCTTTTCATCTACTTCAAGGACTGAGGAAGCGTTATCATGAGATTCATCTTACCTAGCATATAATTCGTTTAGAAATAATATTTTCTTAATGGTAGATGAATCTGATACCTGATCATCGTCATCGGCCTTGTAGGCGAGATCTTCCTCCTCTTCACTTTTGGCCTCCTCCCAGTTAGTGACCATGGCTTTCTGCTTCTTTACCTTTTTGTCACCATTTTCCATCAGGCAGGTTGAAGCGAAGTGGCCTGGCTTGTTGCACTTGAAACATTTCTGCACGTTGTTCCCGGATGATGATGTTCCCTTGTTTCTAGGTTGGAACCTGGAGTTTCCCTTGAACTTTCTTCTCATCCGAAACCTTTCAAACTTTCTGGTCAGCATGGCGATCTGCTCCATTAGGTCCTCCTCAGTTTCTTCTTCTCCTTCAGAGTCGTTTTCTTGTTCGGTGTAAAAGGAAATGTTTGGTTGATTTCGGGCGTTGGTTTCTCTTTGATGGAGATCTGAGTCATCTCGTAGGTGGTAAGAGATCCAATCAGTTCTGACACGAAAAGTTCGTCCAAGTCCTTTGCTTCGTAGATGGCAGTTACTTTGGGATTCCATTCTCTTGGAAGAGATCTCAGTATTTTCCGCACTTTCTCACCATCCGATATTTTCTTTCCCAACGAGAACATTTGATTGATGATGTTCATGAATCTCGCGTACATGTGGCTTATGGTCTCATTGTCCTCCATTTTGAACAGTTTGTATTGGTGAGTTAAGAGGGCTATTCTTTCTTGTACAACTCGAGTGGTTCCCTCATGTGACTTGAAGCATGTCCCACATATCCTTGGCGGATTCGCATGAACTCACACGATTGTATTCTTCTCTTGTAAGCGCGCAGGCGATCATGTTCTTAGCTTTGGCATTTAAGGATATTCCTCGCTTGTTTGTTGCATCGTACTCAGAACCTTTCTTTGGAGTTCCGTCCGTCTTCTTGGGATTGTAAGGTCCAGTCGTGATGATATCCCACAGGTCATAGTCAGTAGCAAGCAGGAATTCCTTCATACGGTTTTCCATATAGCATAGTTTGTTCCATCGAAGGGTGGTGGCCTAGAATGGGATTGTCCCTCTGCAAAGACATCAAAACTCGAAGAAGCCATTAGATATTTAACTCAGGCTTGTTAGGCCCGTCGTTTGAGTAACCCGCTCTGATACCAAATGAAGATATAAATGTGCCTAAGAGGGGGGGGGGGGTGAATTAGGCTTATAAAAATTTTGTGCTTCTTCTGACAAATGCTAAGTGTGGTGACTTAGATATGCCTACTTATGCTTGTGACGAGTATGCCTGATATATCCTAGTAACGTCGGATGTGCGTCGGGTCTGTCTCACAGCGATAAAGAAATAACTGAAAAGTAAATGCGAGACAGGATTTTTTATAGAGGTTATATCCCCAACTGGGGTTTACTCCTCTCCTTGGGGTTTGGTCCCCAAGAGTTTAACCAATCACTATAATGCACCGTAGCTGGATACAAAACTGATTGGTTAGCCCAATACACAACCGAAACAAGTCGAACACTAGCCACTACTAGGTTACCACACGCCGAGTTTCGTTCCTCGGAATCTCCTTGATCCCGACAGACACAGCTCGCTACCGAAGGCCCCCCGGACTTGTCCTTCCCTTCACGTGTGCGTAAACGTCGACCTTGCCTCCTTGGTATTGCTCACGTCCGAAGACAACACGTCCGAAGACAGAATGTATGGCGTGGAGGATGGAATAACAGGATGAATCACTCGCTCAGTGATGGATACGCAAGTTAGAGCTCAGGTGGGCAGAAAGCTATCACAAGTGGGAACTCATGAATCTCTCAGTATGTTTCTGCTTAAGAATCTCTCGTAGGATTATATACGCAAATTCTAAGTACCTCGAAAGTCTGAAGTGCAGCTCATATATAATCATTTACAAATAGCACTTCACATGGAAAATCATATCAACCAATAATTACCAAATCAAGCATAGTTTTCATGCAATTTTCGAGTCAATCATACCATATAAATCATGCTCTTAATAAATCATCACAACGGTCATATAGCACATTTAAAGCATAATTATTTTCCATATAAAGACTCAATTTCGTTCTCAAGCTCATTCAACCATTTCGCATATATTTTCCATTTCAGGACTTTCCATAAGTGATTCCCTGCTATCAGTTTCTAGTAACGTGTCAATCCAGATTTAGTTTCTAAGTATGACACACAAGATAGCAATACATCAACATGTTTTCCATGTACGGCTCATAGCATTTAATCAATATATTTACCATGTTTAGCACACAAATCAGATCGGAGCATACTTAATTCGATTTATCATAACATGGCAGAACTTTCCTTATTTCAGAGATCATATCCGTTTATAGCACATCCCATATAATAGCATCTTATCCACAAGGTCAATCAAATCAAATCTTCCCTAAATATAATATCCAATCAGTATAAGGAAAGATATCAATTTAATATTTCACATTAAATTCAGTGGAGAGCATGCACATAATCGTATAAGTGATTTTCGTCCAGGAATAAACTAGTATCAACGGATATATCACTTTCCTTATATAAACAGCATATTTTCCATATATAGCACAGTAGGATATCTCATGCATTATTTCCATATATAGCACAGAACGATATATCCTATCTCATGGAAAGTCTATAACATGCGATCACCTAGTTCCATCAAATCATCACAGAATCACACGCAATTCAAATAGTCAACACTTAATCGATTTATAGCTCATAAACAATGCATGGTTGAATATTATCAAGAACTTAGAATTTTATTTGTCCCAAATCGAATTGCTTATTTTATAGATCTAATGTCATTACAATTACATCGTTCATCAAAACTCTCTAACATATACGGACCAAAAAGGTCAACAATCGGGATAGAACAACAGTTAAGTTAAAGAATGCATTTTTCATACACTGTCCATTCATTTGCGATATGGAAGGAAAGCTGTATGCATGGATGTGAACTAAATCCAACCGAGGTTTATCTCGAGTTAACAATAGTTAGCGAGGATTTCAATAAGGTTGTCTCAATTAGATATGTGACTGAGTTGCAGATCGCAATAATGCATCAGCATTCAGTAGTGGTCTCGGTTTTCGTGATCGTGGTTAGGCTGCAGGTAAACTCTCTTCTATATAATCCGAGACATTTATTTCTACAGTAGCCAAAACCCAGCGAAGAAAATAATATTTGCCCGAAGAAGGAAAAACATGGAAAAAGAAGCTTCTGCTGCTGCTGCTTGTGGTAGTAACAAAGACATTTTAGTGATCGTTGTCCCATTTCTAGCACACAGCCACCTCAATCAGCTCCTTCAGCTCTCTTGCCTCATCACTTCGTCTTATCCCTCAATCTCCGTCCACTACGTCAGCTCTTCGACCCACATCAAGCACGTCAGAGCCCGGGCCCACGGGTTCGACCCGACCCACTTGTCCAAGATCCACTTCGACGAGCTTCCCATGGCCGACTTCGAGTCTCCCCAGCCCACCAACCCCGAAGGCTCGAAGGGCTGCGAGTTCCCCGAGCACCTCAAGCCTTCGTGGGACGCTTCCCTGAGCCTTAGGGAGCCATTCGCCCAATACATCTACGGGGCGGCCCGCGGTTTCAGGCGGGCCGTCGTGCTCCACGACTTCTTGGTCTCTTGGGTCGTCCAGGATTCCGCCTCGGCGGGCGGCAACGTGGAGTCCTACACGTTCAGCCCCGTGTCTGCGTTTTCCATGGTCTCGTACATATTTCGGGAGGTGGGCCAAATCGTTCCGTCCGAAACGGAGATACCGACTTTCCCAGACGACGAAGCGAAGGTCTGTCTCGAATTCGTTATTAATTTTATTTCTTAAATGGGTGGTCGTGAGGATCCAAGATCTCGGTGGTCCCTCATCGCTGTTGTGGTACTAATGTTAAGCTTAAGCTTTGAGGGACATTATCATATTTCGAATTTATATACTTACGTTTCAAGCTCTCCTCCTCACGTTCATGCTGATTTATTTCTTCATCCAGTGACTTAGACGTGTTGCTTTACCTAAGGCCGTGGATCGAGGAGGAAAGCGATGGGAAAAGAAACTAGATAGAAAATGATTTTTCATTAGTTTGCACTTCATTTTCCTCGCCATCTCGTGATAAAATTGATTTTCCATTGTTTTAGCTTTTAGATTTTGTTAAAGTTTTACTTTTCTTTTCTTATCCTCGTTGATTTCTCTGATGATAAAAATGATCTTTCTTTTACATTTCTTTTTTCTCACCAAATTCTTTAAACCAAAACGCGCCATGAACGGGTGATCGTGAGGATTCGTACCAAGACAATCTGATACCATGTTGAACGACCGCTCCAGCTAATCTTAACACTGTTCAAGGGTGAGCGTATCATTTTTTAATTTTACAGATATTTATACTTTATTTTTCCTGCAGAAGGGCATGGAGGTAGACTTGCCCGACCGTCGGTTAACCGTAACCGGCGGTTGGCGCCGCCGTCTAACCGGCCGGGGGTCGGTTGCCGGTTAGCCGCCCCCGGTTGACGGTTTGAGTAACCGGCGGTTTACCAACACCGCCGTTTAAGGTTAACCGGCGGTTGAAACCCGCCGGGTTATTTTTATTTTTTTTTTTATTTTTTAATTTTTTTTTCATTAATGTTGAATAAGATTTATATAGATATTAATTGATCGAATTATGTATAGAAATCTACTATATATTTGTAATACACTTAAAAAAATACAGCGTTTTACAAAGAAGTTGTAGTACAAAATTTTAAATAACTCATTACAATACAATTATACAACACATAAATATAAATATAAATTAAATCACTCTTCCTACGGTCCGGTACGAATCCGATCATGGCAAATTTGAAGTACTTAGTGTTTCGTCCGAGAAAGGCTCCTGCAAGTACAAGCGCCGTTTTGCTTAGGCGCGTGTACTTGTTGAAGCCCATCACGGGCGAAGCCACTATCAACTACGATCCGTCAACGCATCCTGAAATTTTGAAGTACCTAAAAATAAGAATTTATTTGTTAGTTATAATTTATAAAGCTTATAAGTAACAATAACGTAAAATTGGAGATGAAGATGGATACTTATCTTTTTCGAGCTTCGTCGTCGTAATCAGCTTGTGCAAATCTTGAGTTGAAGTACCTGATATAAACAATTCATTAGTTAGCCGTAAACCTAAACAATTATTTGTACAAAAAAATGTAAGATTCAGATACTTATCTTTTTTCGGCTTGTTTGTTGATGTGGAGTCCACGCCTCGCCGGATGCCTCTAATAATCCTCGCCGTCACCGCCGTTGCCGCCCGCTTGTCTCCGTGCTGGTCGTGTCCTCGAAAAGGTCATCGGGCGAGTCACTGGCACGCTCATCTTGGGTGCGATACTCGGCTCGAGTCCAATCGTCGAGAAGACATTGGTACTCGAGGTTGTCGACACTCAAGTTCGAACGCTTCTCGCTCAAGGTCAAACCGCCCATGCTAAAAGCATGTTCCACCACGCGACCGGTCGAGACCGGGACGACAAGGATCTCCCGAGCGATCCTCGCCAACGTTGGATAAGTTGGCGACACCCTCGACCACCATTTAAGGACGTCGAACTCATCTTCGTCCTCGAACTCGAAAGTCGTCGACATAAAGTTATCGAGCTCAATGTACGGGTTTTGGGAGGACCTTGGACGCTTGTTTGCATTGAGTATGTCGTAATAGTCAGCTAATCGTGATGATCGGCTACTAGTAGAACTAGTTTGACCGCGTCCCGAGGCCGTTCGAGACGAGTCGTGGCCAAAATCGGGCTTATACTCTTTAAACAGCTCCTTTAAAGAGCTATGTGCTCGATCGAGTACGCTCTGCCAATAAATGCTATCGACTACCCTGCCCGACGATACCTTCGTATAATAACATTCTAGTAGTCTACCCGTACCATCTAAACGCCATCTCGAATCCAATATCTTCGCTATAATGAAGATATCCGGCAACTCAAAAAAATATTTGAGCCACTTGGCAGTCATGTTGCCAACGGCCTCGCCGACTACTGGATCAAACCGAAGCCCGTCGAGTATGATCTAATGCAAGTATGGATGTCGGGTAATATGAACCCGGCATCGCCTCGGTGGCGTCGTGAAATACTTGAAGTATTTCACATAAACTATTGCACGGGTCCCACATCTCCGCATCTAAAATGTACGACAACACTCTGTTTTCGGCAAAGAAGTCGCACAGATGCTGTCGATACTCCATCGAACTGTACAGCAACTTGTAAGTGGAATTCCACCTGGTGGGTACGTCTAAACTAAACTTCTTGGGCTGCACATCTTCTCTAGCGCAGAAACGCTTCCACTTCTTCCACAAGACGGATGTCGCATCAGGTAGGTGATCGCGTAGCGTATAGGCTGCACCTGCTCCTTCAAACTAACTAGCGCGTCTTGCACACAAAGTTTAAGTATGTGGCAAAAACAACGCACATAAAAAATCGTCCACGACTGACGGCTGACAGTACTCCTTCAAACGTTCAATGCTCGCGTTATTTGTGCTCGCATTGTCGAACGATACTGAAAAGACTTTGTTGACTATTCTATACTCCGATAAGATCGTCCTAAGCTTGATCGCAATGTTTTGCGCCGTGTGTGCTTCATCGAACTCACTATATGCGATCAAGCGCTTTTGCATCGTCCACGAATCATCGATCCAGTGGCATGTCACGCCTGTACGATGAACGTTGCCAATGATCGCTCCATATATCTGAGCAAATCGACACGTTAGTTCCTAAACTACCTAATAAAGCTACTAAGTCGCGCTTAAGCGTGATGACTGTCTTCCTAGTATCCCGCGTCAGAGTGCTCCTCGAAACCTTCTTCGCCTGCGAGTTGTATGCAGTTTTGATCCAATGCTCGTAGATCGGATCATCGGCAAATCGAAATGGTAGGTGCTTCGCGCCTACGAACTTGGCGAGCTCCGTCTCGCAACGTCCTCGTTGTAATGAAACAACGACGTTGCGCTTTCCGCTCCCTGCTGCCAGTCCCGACGCGGAGGAGTCCGTTCCGCCGAACATTTGCTGTTGGTTTTGTGCTAACCCTAACTTAGACGGGTGTTTTGAACGGAGATGGGAATTCATTGACCCATATCCGCCCCCATTTCTAAAATTATACTCCTTACCACAGTAGTTACAAATAGATTTAAATTGATTAACTATACTATTAGGTACTTTCTTAAAGTGTACCGCAAAGATGTCCGACTGCAGCCGTCTCCCGGCGCCGGTTTGCATCGGCGTTTCTCCTCCCCCCTCCGGCCTCCGGCTCCGCCTCCGTGTGTTGTGCGGCATGCGAGCTTGCTCCCGGCGACGGTTCGAACCCGATCGCATCCTCGTTCAAGTCGCTGCCGAGCACGTCAGCGATATCCAAGAACTCGTTCGGTCGTATTGTTGGTATTCATCTTGCGATGAACTACCAACGACTTGCTTCCCTTTGCTGGCCCTCGATGCACGATCACGAGAAACCACGTCGGCCACCACCACGATCCACCTAAATATAATCTCACACACGAACGAACGAGAAATACGGTTAGATAAAAACTAAAAACGGCTAAAAAGAGGATACCGAAGCGAAACGTGACGGTGGCGGTGGGACGGTGGCGCGGCGGCCGGAGGCTGTCGGCGCGTGGATTTGGGTGCGGCGGCGCGTGGAGGTGCCGCAGCGGCGCGGTGGTGCGGCGGCGCGTGGATGTGGCTGTGGTGGTGAGCAGTGGTTGCAGGCGGCGCGCGTGGCGGCGCGGTGGGCTGCGGGACTGCGGCGTGGTGGGGGGGGGGGGCTGCGGCGGCGCGTGAGGTGGTCGGCGGAGCTGGCGGGTGGCGTGGCGTGGTGGGGGCTGGCGCCTGGCGGTGGCGGAGAGGAGGTGGTCGGCGGAGCGGAGGTGGGGGCTGGCGGTGGCGGAGCGGAAGAGAGGCAGCGAGAGAGAGAGATATCGAGAGAGAGAGAGAGAGCGAGAGCCGAGAGAGAGTGAGAGAGAGCGTCTGAGACAGAGAGAGAGCGAGAGAGACAGAGAGACTGAGAGAGCGAGAGAGAGTGAGAGAGAGCGAGAGAGAGAGATGACATTTTTATAGAAATGTCTTTTTTTTAACCGTTGTAACCGGCGGTTTGCCCGCTAACCGCCGGTTAGCCGGTGACCGCCGGTTACAACGACTATTTTATAATTTTTTTTATTTTATTTTTTTAAAAGGCAGAGGGCGCCAATTCAAATTTGAATTTTTAAATTTTTTTAACTTTCTAACCGCCGGTTAACCGCCTAACCGTCGGTTACCAACCGCCGGTTCGCGGTTGGTCAAATCGACCACCGCCCCGTAACCGGCCATTTGCGGTAGCCGGTTACGGTTGTAGCCGTTTACGGTTACGAACCGTAACCGTCGGTTCCGTGACCGGCGGTTGGACGGTTTCAACCGCCGGTTACGGTTGGTTTTGGGCATGTCTACATGGAGGAGTTCACTGCCCTTCAGATTGAAGCCAACAGTTCGCTTTGAGAATTAGTGAACTCCGTTCGTTCCGTGGAAGGCTCCTTTCCTCGACATACTAGCCCGAGACGAGATCTCTCGGGGCCTAAAGATATGGTCGATCGGGCCCATGCTCCCGACGAAATCGGGCCGAGAATCATCAGGCTTCGGGCCCCGACACGAGTGCCTGGAATGGCTCGACGGGCACGAGCCCGACTCCGTGGTCTACGTGTCGTTCGGCACCGCCGCGTCGATCTCGGACGAGCAAGCGAGACATCTGGCGTCGGGAATGGAGGCGAGCGGTTCGAAGTTTCTCTGGGTACTGAGGGACGCAGACAGAGGAAACATATTCGACGGACATGTGAGGAGGATCGTCGAGCTCCCCCGGGGTTCGAGGAGCGAACCAAAGGGGTCGGGCTTGTCGTCCGGGATTGGGCCCGCAGGTCAACGTGTTGGCCCACTGTTCTACGGGCGGGTTTCGTGACTCACTGAGGTTGGAATTCGGTCCTCGAGGGCCCAACCATGGGCGTGCCGCTGGCCCACCTGGCCCATGGTCGGGGACCAGCCGGCGACCGCGTACCTTGGAGGGGGAGGTTCTCAAGGCTGGGATCGTTGCGAGGGATTGGAGAAGAGGAAGGAGGTTGTGAAAGCTTCGGCGGTTGCCGAGGTTGTTAGGAGGTTGATGGTGTCCGAAGAAGGCAGTGCGGCGAGGAAGAGGGCGAGAGAAATTAGTGAGATTCTGAGGAGGGCGGGCGAGGAAGGAGGGGAATCGAAGGTTGAGATGGATTCGTTCGTCGCCCATATCTCGAGGACTTGAATTGACGGCCATGATTTTCTGTCATCTCTCTTAGACTATGTTTTCTGTGTTCAAATACTTTCTCTTTTACACCATGTAATAAATAATGGCCATGATTTGTGGTGGTCTCTCTCTGCAATGCAATAACGTTTATTTTGCATCAAAGGCTTCCTATTTTTAGTATGATAGGTAGACTAAAATCTCCAGTACTAAACAAGTGCGTAGGTATATAAATGGGAAAAAGCCTAAATAGACCCCATGTTTACCACGTGAACAATTTAATTCTCGATGTTTCGAGGTAACCAATTTAGTCCTCCATGTTATCGAAAATTACCCAATTGGTCACGTCCGTCAGTCAGAGCGTCAATTTAGACGGTGATGCTATTTGCGACGGCATTAGCGACGGATATTTCCATCGTTAATGAAAAAGTTAAAAAAACATAATTAAACATTAAATAAAATGAAGAAAAAATCCAAAAAGGGAAAAAATTCAAAAATAGCGTAAAAATTCAGAAAAAAACAAGAGAATATTACTAGTAAATTAAATAAAAAATAATATAATAAAAATAAAATAGAAAACTAAATTATAATAAAAAATGATAAATTAAACATTAAAAATGAGAACATCCAAAAAAGGAAAAACATTCAAAAAAATAGAGTAAAAAAAACCAGAGAATATTACTAATAAATAATAATAAAAATAAAAAAAATAATAAAAAATATATAATAATAAGAAAAATAAAAACAAAAAACTAAAATTAAATGATAAATATAAATTTAAGATTTAAAAAGGAAAAATAAAAATAATTTATTTAAAAATTAAATAAAAAGGAAAAAACAAAATTAAGTATAAAAAAATGCCTCTAAAAGTTTTACAAGACCGTCCCTGCCAAGTTAATGAGGACATAGTCGTTCCAGTTTTCGAATTTTTTTAAACATAATACTGGGATGATTGTATCGCAGTTACTGGAAAAGACGAAATCGGAAATTTATTTTAGTTTTAGTTTTTTATTACATTTTTAATATTTTTATTTTTATATTATGTATTTTTTTTTCTATATAATTTATTGGTAATTTCTATTTTCCTTTTTTTGGATTTTCCCTCATTTTTAATGTTTATTTATCATTTTTTATTTTAATTTTATTTTTTTTATTTTTTTATTACTTATTTTTTTTTATTAAATTATTAGTAATATTCCTCTTGTTTTTTGAATTTTTACACTATTTTTTGATTTGTTTGGATTTTTTCCTCATTTTTAATGTTTAATTTATTATTTTTTTATTTGATTCATTTAGCTACAGAATATCCGTTGCAAATAGCACCGTCTAAATTGAAGCTCGGACTGTGTGGCGCCCCGCCATCTACTTACCTTTCTAAACGCTAATTACGTGGGTAATGTCAATATAAAATAATTAATATCGAAAACGTGAGTAAATTTTTCCTTTTATATAAAGAATTCGTTCTGTACAAATCAAAATATCGCTCCCAACCTATTTACATCAGATGTTTTCATAATTGCAACAAAAGAAACCCTATCTCATGTCTCCACAGGTCGCATTCATGTACACACCACCCTCAAAAGTAGCTGGAAGCTTCAAAAGATAGTGTTGGGATATTTAATTGGTTGTGTCAATAGTTTAAGTCTTGGGTTAATTATGTAATTATCTTTAGCTTGGGCTTTGGACTAGATAGTAATTTTTGTATTATTAGTGATTGGGCCTTAATATACCTAGGGTTAATGTGGTATATAAGTTTTACCAACTCACTTTAACTGGTAATCAAAGATAAAAGGGCTTACTCTTATTTTCACACACACTACACACACTCAAAGGTGAGAAACTCTCCTTCTTCATTCCATTTAGCCTCTTTGATTCCTTGTTTTGTGCATTTCGGGACCAACAAGTGGTATCAGAGCAAACGTGGATCGATCTGCATTGATTTGAATCCGGTTTCGCTCGATTCCAAGCAAGATCAAAGGTGTTTTTGAGCAAAAATTGTTTTCGGGCATTTTGAGCTGTTTTGGGGGTTTTGATGCTTCGCTTTTATGTTTAAAAACCTTTCCCCAGATCGAGTCTACGCCTAAAATGTTTTTAGAACACTTTTGGATCAGTTTTAACGAGTTTTTGAGCGAGATGAAGCAAAAACTTTCAGAAAAGGACATCTCGGCCACTCGCTGTTTTCGGTCGATTTGACCCATTTTTTGTTGTTTTAGTTCACAATCGGTCGATCATGTGTTTAGGGAAGAATTTCTGAAGTTTAGGATCAAGTGAGCGATTTTGTTGAGACTTGGGTGAAAACAGACGGTTTTTTTCTGGAAAATGTCGCGACAAAGCAATGGAACAGTACTTGATGTTCTTGACCGCGAAATTTTTGCTGAATCGTTCAAATCCGCGAAAGTTTCATCTCTGCGAAGTTGAATCCGGAATTGCTAAACCGCGAAACGTCTCTTTCACTGAATTTTTTTTTCGCAACGGTCTATGCTCACAATCCGAGAATTTTTAACACCGCGAAAATTTCGCTTTCACTGCAGTTTCTCGCAACAACCTATGCTCAAAATCCGAGAAAGTTTGAAACCGCGAAAATTTTTCTAAGGCCCAATTTTTCTCAACTACGTACTCTTTAAAATCCCGAGAATTTCCAAAAACCGCGAAAAAATTTCTCTAAGACCAATTTTTCTCAAGTTCGTATTCTTTAAAATCCGAGAAACTTTATACACGAGAAAGTCAATTCCAAGAATCTTTCTAAGCCGCGAATTTTTTTTTCAGCCGCGAACTTGTTGAAAATCTTCACATCCGAGAAAGTTTTTCTAAGCCGAGAAAGTTTATCTCTCTGAGAAAGTCCTTTCAAACCACGTCTCTTCACCCAATCCGAGAAAATTTCCTAAAAATCACACTTCACCACTCGATGCGATTCTATTTAACTTGCGAAATTTTCTTGAGAAGAATTTAAAACTCTCAACTTAGAATCATTCCCCAACGCGAAACTTTTAAATCCGAGAAATTTTCACCTTGATTTCTCGGATAACATTTCACTAATCACGTTCTCCTTGAGCTGCGAATTTTTTTTTCCCTCTTTCGTGTTAAGTCTTTCTAGTGTTAAATCTTCTTGGGTTAAATTTTTTTTTTCAAACTTTTTAAGATTTGATCCTCACAACTTTAGCACTATCTCCCTAACCACTTCTGAGATAAAAATTGTTTTTGCTCCCCAAGTCTCATTTAAATTTCTAGAACTACTCCTAATTTCAAGATATATTTTCTCTTTCATACATGATCGACCATCACACATGCTCACTTAGTTCTAAGAAATTCTTTAAACATTTTATTCTCATTTCTCACCTTGTAGTGTGTGTAGTGTGTGAAAACGAATTTTAGCTTTTGATCTTTATTATCTTTCAAAGTGAGTTGGTAAAACCTTATATACCACATTACCCTAGGTATATTAAGGCCCAATCACTAATAATAAATAATTACAATCTATCCAAAGCCCAAGCTAAAGATAATTACATAATAGTCTCAAGACTTAAACTATTGACACAACAAATTAAATATCCTAACAACATTTTAAATAGATCCAGAAAATCAGACATTCTAAAATAATTTATCGGTTGAAAAAGAAATCTCAAGGTAGGATAATTATGAATTTTCTTCCTAATAAAATCACACTGTTAGATAAGATCTAAAGGATCCGAAATTCCTAAAATAACTGCGCGACTGGAATGATATCTCTATGAAGTTCTTCCTAAAATGTCGCACTCACATCCTAAGGTGAGATTTGGAGATTCAAGATTCCTAAATAGCATTGGTGACTAAAAGAACTACCTTATGCTGGAATTCACTATGAATCTTTTCCTAAAATACTAAAGTGACACTTATTGATAAGGACAAAAAGATCCGAAAATAGTCGACGGCCGAAAGAATGTCCTGGATTAACGAATTTCTACCTAAAATAGAATGATCTAGAGCAAATAGCATAATTAGGCAGATTTACTAACCTTATTTAGCTCGAGATTCCCAATCGATCACGGATGTCGCAGAATCTTGCCTCTATTAGGGGTTTAGTGAAGATATCAGCGAGCTGATCCTTAGTAATTCCACACTAATATTCCCCTTCTGAACATGGTCTCGTATAAAATGATGTTTAAACCTCAATATGCTTAGTACGAGAATGATGCACGAGATTCTTAGTAATACTAATGGCACTAGTGCTATCACACAGAATAGGAATTTTGTCATAACTTAACCCGAAATCACTAAGGGTTTGTTTCATCCAAAGAACTGTTGACAACAATTTCTAAGGCCATATATTCAGCTTCGGTTGTGGAGGGGCGACACACATTTTGCTTTCTACCAGACCAAGTTACCAAGGAATTCCCAAGTAATTGGCAAGTTCCACTGGTACTTTTCCTATCTTCCCTACAGCCGGCATAGTCGGCGTCGGAATATCCCATTAATGGAAATCATCCGTATAGGAGTACCCACATACCAAACTGACAGTACCCTTGTATATCTAAGTATCCGCTTGACTGCGGTCAAGTGAGATTCCTTAGGGTCAGACTGATATCTCGACCACATACCGACACAAACTGATATCAGGGCGACTAGCAGTTAAATAAAGAAGGCTTCCGATCATACCTCGATATTGTGTTTTATCAACAGGTGTACCTGATTCGTCATGTGGATTTTGGGTGGTCTGATGCATAGGGGTGGAAATCGCTTTTGAATCACTCATCCCGAATTTAGTCAGTAATTCCTTGCTGTATTTCGTCTGGGATATGAAGGTCCATTGCCAAGCTGCTTTATTTGCAACCCGAGGAAGTAGTTCAGCTCACCCATTAAGCTCATCTCAAATTCCTTCTGCATAGACTTAGAAAATTCCTCGCAGAGAAAGGATATTAGTACTTCCAAATATGATATCATCAACGTAAATTTGGACCAGTATCATGTGATCACCTTCATACTTAATAAACAGCGTGTTATCAATAGTTCCAGTCGAAATCCTATGTCAATCAGAAACTTACTAAGCCTTTCATACCATGCCCTAGGAGCCGCTTTAAACCATATAATGCTTTATTTTAATAAAAACATGATTTGGAAAATCTTTCCTAGCAAGCCCGTGGTTGTTCTACGCAAAACCTCCTCATTTGTAAAACCATTTAAAAAATGCACTTTTACGTCCATTTGAAAAAGTTTAAAACGTTTAAAACATGCATATGCAAGTAAGACACGTATAGATTCTAATCTAGCTACCGGTGCAAAAGTTTCATCGAAATCAATACCTTCCTCCTGGGAATAACCTTTTGCAACTAACCTCGCTTTGTTTCTTGTGACATTACCGTGTTCGTCGAGTTTGTTGCGGAAGACCCATTTGGTTCCTATGATGGATTTATCGTCTGGTCTTTTTACGAGTGTCCACACTTCGCTCTTTTCGAACTGAGATAACTCTTCCATGGCAGAGACCCAAGATATATCTTCCAGAGCTTCATGGACTGTCTTTGGTTCCATCATTGAGAGCAGTACATCATGAGATTCCTCCGTATCTTGATTTCGTACAGTTGCTCGAGTTTTGATTCCAGATCTGATATTTCCTATCACTTGATCTGTTGGATGACTGGAAGCGTGTTTCCATTTTATGCATTGCTGCTTATTACCTTCTGGTTCCAGTGTCTCAATATTTTCGTCTTTTGGAATATCTTCCTCACTGTCTTTAGTTTCCTGCAATACTGCACACGGAAAATCTATATCTTCCTCATCAGTAGCATCTGCTTTAGGTATCTCATCGAAAGTAACATGTATAGATTCCTGGACAGTCTGTTTCCTCTTATTATAAACACGATATGCCTTAGACTGAAGGCTGTAACCAAGGAATATTCCTTCATCTACCTTAGAGTCAAATTTTCCTCTCTTATCTCTATCATTCAAGATAAAACATTTACATTCAACACACGAAAATAACCTATATTTGGAGTTCTACCATGCCAAATTTCATAAGATGTTCTCTTTAATATCGGCCTAAGGAACACGCGATTTGACACATAACAGGCTATGCTAACAGCTTCCGCCCAGAACTGTTTAGGAATATCGTACTCATTTAACATAGATCTAGCCATTTCTAGTACCCTGTTTTTACGTTCAACTACGCCATTCTGTTGGGGAGTTATAGGGGCAGAGAAGTTATGACTATATCCATACTAATCACAGAATGATGCAAACGACTTACTATCAAATTCCAGCCCGTTATCACTTCGTATCCTACATAAGTTCGTTCTTTTTTCATTTTGAAGTCTCTTTACAAGCGATGCAAAGTTATCTAATGCCTCATTCTTATGTGCAACATATCACCCTTGTATACCTAGAGTAATCATCAACGATGACAAAGGCATATCTTTTACCTCGCAGAGACATCGTCTGAACAGGACCAAAAAGGTCGAGATGTAGCAGTTCCAGAGGTCTGGATGTGGATATCACATTCTTTGTTTTGAACGATGTCTTTGTCTGCTTGCCCATTTGGCACGCCTTGCATGTTTTGTCCTTGACGAACTTATGTCGGGAATACCTGTGCATTATTTGTCAGGTGAGACAGTAATTCCATGTGGCATGTCCTAAGCGTCTATGCCATAACCAGGTGTTATCCTGTGTAACTGCGAAGCATTGATGTTCTGGTCAGTGATATCATCAAGGGTTATGCAATAAATATTTCTATCCCTAGATGCACTAAATAATACCATATTATCATTTCTAACAACACACTTATTATTTTCAAAGGTTACCGTATGACCCTTATCACATAATTGACTAATGCTAATGAGGTTATGTTCTAGATTCTTAACTAACCATACGTCATCTATAGTAGTATGTAAAGTGTTACCAACAGTTCCAACCCCAATAATCTTAGCTTTTGTGTTGTCGGCGTAGGAGACATATCCTCCATCATAGGCTTTCACCGACACAAACTTACTGATATCACCTGTCATATGGTGGGAACACCCACTGTCGAGGTACCACTTGTTCTTCTTGCTGGATTTTCTTCTTTGTACCTGCACGAATCATTTCTTTTCTGAGGTGCCCAACTTTGATTGGGTCCTAAATGGTTAGTAGCAAAATAACTTCTGTTAACACGTGATATATCATGTGTCACAGACTGTGATCTCTTGAACACTGACTGGTCAGTGTCAGGAACCTTCTTGGGCCTCCAGACATATCTAGCTTTATCAGCTCTCTTCAGAAAATAATGGTTAGCATAATGACCGTGACGGCCGCATGAGAAACACTTAGGTTTTCTAACAGTAAGTGGTGTAACATGATTATGTGTCATGGAATATCCTATCCCTGATTTTCCTACATTTCTAGGAATACTAAGTAACATTTCAAGATTTTGTTGTCCTTCAAGAAGCTTATTATCAGTACGAGATTTTTCTTCTAGGAATTCCTTAAGAACAGACATGTCTCTAGATATCTTTTCTTCGTCCTAAGCTTATCGCAATTACACAAGGCTTTCTCTTCATTAAGAGTTTCTAGCTCGGCTCTTAGGCGCTCATTTTCTAGATCTGTTCGGTGCTTCTCTCTAGCTACGTCATCTCGTTGCCTAATTGGACTCTTTACTTGTGAGTTGAGCGACTTAATCCTTCTTTCTGCGTTTTGGATTATTTCAAACATCTCTTCCTTTTCATCTACTTCAAGGACTGAGGAAGCGTTATCATGAGATTCATCTTACCTAGCATATAATTCGTTTAGAAATAATATTTTCTTAATGGTAGATGAATCTGATACCTGATCATCGTCATCGGCCTTGTAGGCGAGATCTTCCTCTCTTCACTTTTGGCCTCCTCCCAGTTAGTGACCATGGCTTTCTGCTTCTTTACCTTTTTGTCACCATTTTCCATCAGGCAGGTTGAAGCGAAGTGGCCTGGCTTGTTGCACTTGAAACATTTCTGCACGTTGTTCCCGGATGATGATGTTCCCTTGTTTCTAGGTTGGAACCTGGAGTTTCCCTGAACTTTCTTCTCATCCGAAACCTTTCAAACTTTCTGGTCAGCATGGCGATCTGCTCCATTAGGTCCTCCTCAGTTTTCTTCTTCTCCTTCAGAGTCGTTTTCTTGTTCGGTGTAAAAGGAAATGTTTGGTTGATTTCGGGCGTTGGTTTCTCTTTGATGGAGATCTGAGTCATCTCGTAGGTGGTAAGAGATCCAATCAGTTCTGACACGAAAAGTTCGTCCAAGTCCTTTGCTTCGTAGATGGCAGTTACTTTGGGATTCCATTCTCTTGAAGAGATCTCAGTATTTTCCGCACTTTCTCACCATCCGATATTTTCTTTCCCAACGAGAACATTTGATTGATGATGTTCATGAATCTCGCGTACATGTGGCTTATGGTCTCATTGTCCTCCATTTTGAACAGTTTGTATTGTGAGTTAAGAGGGCTATTCTTTCTTGTACAACTCGAGTGGTTCCCTCATGTGACTTGAAGCATGTCCCACATATCCTTGGCGGATTCGCATGAACTCACACGATTGTATTCTTCTCTTGTAAGCGCGCAGGCGATCATGTTCTTAGCTTTGGCATTTAAGGATATTCCTCGCTTGTTTGTTGCATCGTACTCAGAACCTTCTTTGGAGTTCCGTCCGTCTTCTTGGGATTGTAAGGTCCAGTCGTGATGATATCCCACAGGTCATAGTCAGTAGCAAGCAGGAATTCCTTCATACGGTTTTTCCATATAGCATAGTTTTGTTCCATCGAAGGGTGGTGGCCTAGAATGGGATTGTCCCTCTGCAAAGACATCAAAACTCGAAGAAGCCATTAGATATTTAACTCAGGCTTGTTAGGCCCGTCGTTTGAGTAACCCGCTCTGATACCAAATGAAGATATAAATGTGCCTAAGAGGGGGGGGGGGGTGAATTAGGCTTATAAAAATTTTGTGCTTCTTCTGACAAATGCTAAGTGTGGTGACTTAGATATGCCTACTTATGCTTGTGACGAGTATGCCTGATATATCCTAGTAACGTCGGATGTGCGTCGGGTCTGTCTCACAGCGATAAAGAAATAACTGAAAAGTAAATGCGAGACAGGATTTTTATAGAGGTTATATCCCCAACTGGGGTTTACTCCTCTCCTTGGGGTTTGGTCCCCAAGAGTTTAACCAATCACTATAATGCACCGTAGCTGGATACAAAACTGATTGGTTAGCCCAATACACAACCGAAACAAGTCGAACACTAGCCACTACTAGGTTACCACACGCCGAGTTTCGTTCCTCGGAATCTCCTTGATCCCGACAGACACAGCTCGCTACCGAAGGCCCCCCGGACTTGTCCTTCCCTTCACGTGTGCGTAAACGTCGACCTTGCCTCCTTGGTATTGCTCACGTCCGAAGACAACACGTCCGAAGACAGAATGTATGGCGTGGAGGATGGATAACAGGATGAATCACTCGCTCAGTGATGGATACGCAAGTTAGAGCTCAGGTGGGCAGAAAGCTATCACAAGTGGGAACTCATGAATCTCTCAGTATGTTTCTGCTTAAGAATCTCTCGTAGGATTATATACGCAAATTCTAAGTACCTCGAAAGTCTGAAGTGCAGCTCATATATAATCATTTACAAATAGCACTTCACATGGAAAATCATATCAACCAATAATTACCAAATCAAGCATAGTTTTCATGCAATTTCGAGTCAATCATACCATATAAATCATGCTCTTAATAAATCATCACAACGGTCATATAGCACATTTAAAGCATAATTATTTTCCATATAAAGACTCAATTTCGTTCTCAAGCTCATTCAACCATTTCGCATATATTTTCCATTTCAGGACTTTCCATAAGTGATTCCCTGCTATCAGTTTCTAGTAACGTGTCAATCCAGATTTAGTTTCTAAGTATGACACACAAGATAGCAATACATCAACATGTTTTCCATGTACGGCTCATAGCATTTAATCAATATATTTACCATGTTTAGCACACAAATCAGATCGGAGCATACTTAATTCGATTTATCATAACATGGCAGAACTTTCCTTATTTCAGAGATCATATCCGTTTATAGCACATCCCATATAATAGCATCTTATCCACAAGGTCAATCAAATCAAATCTTCCCTAAATATAATATCCAATCAGTATAAGGAAAGATATCAATTTAATATTTCACATTAAATTCAGTGGAGAGCATGCACATAATCGTATAAGTGATTTCGTCCAGGAATAAACTAGTATCAACGGATATATCACTTTCCTTATATAAACAGCATATTTTCCATATATAGCACAGTAGGATATCTCATGCATTATTTCCATATATAGCACAGAACGATATATCCTATCTCATGGAAAGTCTATAACATGCGATCACCTAGTTCCATCAAATCATCACAGAATCACACGCAATTCAAATAGTCAACACTTAATCGATTTATAGCTCATAAACAATGCATGGTTGAATATTATCAAGAACTTAGAATTTTATTTGTCCCAAATCGAATTGCTTATTTTATAGATCTAATGTCATTACAATTACATCGTTCATCAAAACTCTCTAACATATACGGACCAAAAAGGTCAACAATCGGGATAGAACAACAGTTAAGTTAAAGAATGCATTTTTCATACACTGTCCATTCATTTGCGATATGGAAGGAAAGCTGTATGCATGGATGTGAACTAAATCCACCGAGGTTTATCTCGAGTTAACAATAGTTAGCGAGGATTTCAATAAGGTTGTCTCAATTAGATATGTGACTGAGTTGCAGATCGCAATAATGCATCAGCATTCAGTAGTGGTCTCGGTTTTCGTGATCGTGGTTAGGCTGCAGGTAAACTCTCTTCTATATAATCCGAGACATTTATTTCTACAGTAGCCAAAACCCAGCGAAGAAAATAATATTTGCCCGAAGAAGGAAAAACATGGAAAAGAAGCTTCTGCTGCTGCTGCTTGTGGTAGTAACAAAGACATTTTAGTGATCGTTGTCCCATTTCTAGCACACAGCCACCTCAATCAGCTCCTTCAGCTCTCTTGCCTCATCACTTCGTCTTATCCTCTCAATCTCCGTCCACTACGTCAGCTCTTCGACCCACATCAAGCACGTCAGAGCCCGGGCCCACGGGTTCGACCCGACCCACTTGTCCAAGATCCACTTCGACGAGCTTCCCATGGCCGACTTCGAGTCTCCCCAGCCCACCAACCCCGAAGGCTCGAAGGGCTGCGAGTTCCCCGAGCACCTCAAGCCTTCGTGGGACGCTTCCCTGAGCCTTAGGGAGCCATTCGCCCAATACATCTACGGGGCGGCCCGCGGTTTCAGGCGGGCCGTCGTGCTCCACGACTTCTTGGTCTCTTGGGTCGTCCAGGATTCCGCCTCGGCGGGCGGCAACGTGGAGTCCTACACGTTCAGCCCCGTGTCTGCGTTTTCCATGGTCTCGTACATATTTCGGGAGGTGGGCCAAATCGTTCCGTCCGAAACGGAGATACCGACTTTCCCAGACGACGAAGCGAAGGTCTGTCTCGAATTCGTTATTAATTTTATTTCTTAAATGGGTGGTCGTGAGGATCCAAGATCTCGGTGGTCCCTCATCGCTGTTGTGGTACTAATGTTAAGCTTAAGCTTTGAGGGACATTATCATATTTCGAATTTATATACTTACGTTTCAAGCTCTCCTCCTCACGTTCATGCTGATTTATTTCTTCATCCAGTGACTTAGACGTGTTGCTTTACCTAAGGCCGTGGATCGAGGAGGAAAGCGATGGGAAAAGAAAACTAGATAGAAAATGATTTTTCATTAGTTTTGCACTTCATTTTCCTCGCCATCTCGTGATAAAATTGATTTTCCATTGTTTTAGCTTTTAGATTTTGTTAAAGTTTTACTTTTCTTTTCTTATCCTCGTTGATTTCTCTGATGATAAAAATGATCTTTCTTTTACATTTCTTTTTTCTCACCAAATTCTTTAAACCAAAACGCGCCATGAACGGGTGATCGTGAGGATTCGTACCAAGACAATCTGATACCATGTTGAACGACCGCTCCAGCTAAATCTTAACACTGTTCAAGGGTGAGCGTATCATTTTTTAATTTTACAGATATTTATACTTTATATTTTCCTGCAGAAGGGCATGGAGGTAGACTTGCCCGACCGTCGGTTAACCGTAACCGGCGGTTGGCGCCGCCGTCTAACCGGCCGGGGGTCGGTTGCCGGTTAGCCGCCCCCGGTTGACGGTTTGAGTAACCGGCGGTTTACCAACACCGCCGGTTAAGGTTAACCGGCGGTTGAAACCGCCGGGTTATTTTTATTTTTTTTTTTTTTTTTTAATTTTTTTTTCATTAATGTTGAATAAGATTTATATAGATATTAATTGATCGAATTATGTATAGAAATCTACTATATATTTGTAATACACTTAAAAAAATACAGCGTTTTACAAAGAAGTTGTAGTACAAAAATTTTAAATAACTCATTACAATACAATTATACAACACATAAATATAAATATAAATTAAATCACTCTTCCTACGGTCCGGTACGAATCCGATCATGGCAAATTTGAAGTACTTAGTGTTTCGTCCGAGAAAGGCTCCTGCAAGTACAAGCGCCGTTTTGCTTAGGCGCGTGTACTTGTTGAAGCCCATCACGGGCGAAGCCACTATCAACTACGATCCGTCAACGCATCCTGAAATTTTGAAGTACCTAAAAATAAGAATTTATTTGTTAGTTATAATTTATAAAGCTTATAAGTAACAATAACGTAAAATTGGAGATGAAGATGGATACTTATCTTTTTCGAGCTTCGTCGTCGTAATCAGCTTGTGCAAATCTTGAGTTGAAGTACCTGATATAAACAATTCATTAGTTAGCCGTAAACCTAACAATTATTTGTACAAAAAAATTGTAAGATTCAGATACTTATCTTTTTTCGGGCTTGTTTGTTGATGTGGAGTCCACGCCTCGCCGGATGCCTCTAATAATCCTCGCCGTCACCGCCGTTGCCGCCGCTTGTCTCCGTGCTGGTCGTGTCCTCGAAAAGGTCATCGGGCGAGTCACTGGCACGCTCATCTTGGGTGCGATACTCGGCTCGAGTCCAATCGTCGAGAAGACATTGGTACTCGAGGTTGTCGACACTCAAGTTCGAACGCTTCTCGCTCAAGGTCAAACCGCCCATGCTAAAAGCATGTTCCACCGCGACCGTCGAGACCGGGACGACAAGGATCTCCCGAGCGATCCTCGCCAACGTTGGATAAGTTGGCGACACCCTCGACCACCATTTAAGGACGTCGAACTCATCTTCGTCCTCGAACTCGAAAGTCGTCGACATAAAGTTATCGAGCTCAATGTACGGGTTTTGGGAGGACCTTGGACGCTTGTTTGCATTGAGTATGTCGTAATAGTCAGCTAATCGTGATGATCGGCTACTAGTAGAACTAGTTTGACCGCGTCCCGAGGCCGTTCGAGACGAGTCGTGGCCAAAATCGGGCTTATACTCTTTAAACAGCTCCTTTAAAGAGCTATGTGCTCGATCGAGTACGCTCTGCCAATAAATGCTATCGACTACCCTGCCCGACGATACCTTCGTATAATAACATTCTAGTAGTCTACCCGTACCATCTAAACGCCATCTCGAATCCAATATCTTCGCTATAATGAAGATATCCGGCAACTCAAAAAAATATTTGAGCCACTTGGCAGTCATGTTGCCAACGGCCTCGCCGACTACTGGATCAAACCGAAGCCCGTCGAGTATGATCTAATGCAAGTATGGATGTCGGGTAATATGAACCCGGCATCGCCTCGGTGGCGTCGTGAAATACTTGAAGTATTTCACATAAACTATTGCACGGGTCCCACATCTCCGCATCTAAAATGTACGACAACACTCTGTTTTCGGCAAAGAAGTCGCACAGATGCTGTCGATACTCCATCGAACTGTACAGCAACTTGTAAGTGGAATTCCACCTGGTGGGTACGTCTAAACTAAACTTCTTGGGCTGCACATCTTCTCTAGCGCAGAAACGCTTCCACTTCTTCCACAAAGACGGATGTCGCATCAGGTAGGTGATCGCGTAGCGTATAGGCTGCACCTGCTCCTTCAAACTAACTAGCGCGTCTTGCACACAAAGGTTAAGTATGTGGCAAAAACAACGCACATAAAAAAATCGTCCACGAACTGACGGCTGACAGTACTCCTTCAAACGTTCAATGCTCGCGTTATTTGTGCTCGCATTGTCGAACGATACTGAAAAGACTTTGTTGACTATTCTATACTCCGATAAGATCGTCCTAAGCTTGATCGCAATGTTTTGCGCCGTGTGTGCTTCATCGAACTCACTATATGCGATCAAGCGCTTTTGCATCGTCCACGAATCATCGATCCAGTGGCATGTCACGCCCATGTACGATGAACGTTGCCAATGATCGCTCCATATATCTGAGCAAATCGACACGTTAGTTCCTAAACTACCTAATAAAGCTACTAAGTCGCGCTTAAGCGTGATGACTGTCTTCCTAGTATCCCGCGTCAGAGTGCTCCTCGAAACCTTCTTCGCCTGCGAGTTGTATGCAGTTTTGATCCAATGCTCGTAGATCGGATCATCGGCAAATCGAAATGGTAGGTGCTTCGCGCCTACGAACTTGGCGAGCTCCCGTCTCGCAACGTCCTCGTTGTAATGAAACAACGACGTTGCGCTTCCGCTCCCTGCTGCCAGTCCCGACGCGGAGGAGTCCGTTCCGCCGAACATTTGCTGTTGGTTTTGTGCTAACCCTAACTTAGACGGGTGTTTTGAACGGAGATGGGAATTCATTGACCCATATCCGCCCCCATTTCTAAAATTATACTCCTTACCACAGTAGTTACAAATAGATTTAAATTGATTAACTATACTAGTAGGTACTTTCTTAAAGTGTACCGCAAAGATGTCCGACTGCAGCCGTCTCCCGGCGCCGGTTTGCATCGGCGTTTCCTCCTCGGCCTCCGGCTCCGCCTCCGTGTGTTGTGCGGCATGCGAGCTTGCTCCCGGCGACGGTTCGAACCCGATCGCATCCTCGTTCAAGTCGCTGCCGAGCACGTCAGCGATATCCAAGAACTCGTTCGGGTCGTATTGTTGGTATTCATCTTGCGATGAACTACCAACGACTTGCTTCCCTTTGCTGGCCCTCGATGCACGATCACGAGAACCACGTCGGCCACCACCACGATCCACCTAAATATAATCTACACACGAACGAACGAGAAATACGGTTAGATAAAAACTAAAAACGGCTAAAAAGAGGATACCGAAGCGAAACGTGACGGTGGCGGTGGGGACGGTGGCGCGGCGGCCGGAGGCTGTCGGCGCGTGGATTTGGGTGCGGCGGCGCGTGGAGGTGGCCGCAGCGGCGCGGTGGTGCGGCGGCGCGTGGATGTGGCTGTGGTGGTGAGCAGTGGTTGCAGCGGCGGCGCGTGGCGGCGCGGTGGGCTGCGGGACTGCGGCGTGGTGGGGGGGCTGGCGGCGGCGCGTGGAGGTGGTCGGCGGAGCTGGCGGGTGGCGTGGCGTGGTGGGGGCTGGCGCCTGGCGGTGGCGGAGAGGAGGTGGTCGGCGGAGCGGAGGTGGGGGCTGGCGGTGGCGGAGCGGAAGAGAGGCAGCGAGAGAGAGAGATATCGAGAGAGAGAGAGAGAGAGCGAGAGCCGAGAGAGAGTGAGAGAGAGCGTCTGAGACAGAGAGAGAGCGAGAGAGACAGAGAGACTGAGAGAGCGAGAGAGAGTGAGAGAGAGCGAGAGAGAGAGATGACATTTTTATAGAAATGTCTTTTTTTAACCGTTGTAACCGGCGGTTTGCCCGCTAACCGCCGGTTAGCCGGTGAACCGCCGGTTACAACGACTATTTTATAATTTTTTTTATTTTATTTTTTTAAAAGGCAGAGGGCGCCCAATTCAAAATTTGAATTTTTAAATTTTTTTAACTTTCTAACCGCCGGTTAACCGCCTAACCGTCGGTTACCAACCGCCGGTTCGCGGTTGGTCAAATCGACCAACCGCCCCGTAACCGGCCATTTGCGGTAGCCGGTTACGGTTGTAGCCGGTTACGGTTACGAACCGTAACCGTCGGTTCCGTGACCGGCGGTTGGACGGTTCAACCGCCGGTTACGGTTGGTTTTGGGCATGTCTACATGGAGGAGTTCACTGCCCTTCAGATTGAAGCCAACAAGTTCGCTTTTGGAGAATTAGTGAACTCCGTTCGTTCCGTGGAAGCTCCTTTCCTCGACATACTAGCCCGAGACGAGATCTCTCGGGGCCTAAAGATATGGTCGATCGGGCCCATGCTCCCGACGAAATCGGGCCGAGAATCATCAGGCTTCGGGCCCCGACACGAGTGCCTGGAATGGCTCGACGGGCACGAGCCCGACTCCGTGGTCTACGTGTCGTTCGGCACCGCCGCGTCGATCTCGGACGAGCAAGCGAGACATCTGGCGTCGGGAATGGAGGCGAGCGGTTCGAAGTTTCTCTGGGTACTGAGGGACGCAGACAGAGGAAACATATTCGACGGACATGTGAGGAGGATCGTCGAGCTCCCCCCGGGGTTCGAGGAGCGAACCAAAGGGGTCGGGCTTGTCGTCCGGGATTGGGCCCCGCAGGTCAACGTGTTGGCCCACTGTTCGACGGGCGGGTTCGTGACTCACTGAGGTTGGAATTCGGTCCTCGAGGGCCCAACCATGGGCGTGCCGCTGGCCACCTGGCCCATGGTCGGGGACCAGCCGGCGAACGCGTACCTTGAGGGGGAGGTTCTCAAGGCTGGGATCGTTGCGAGGGATTGGGAGAAGAGGAAGGAGGTTGTGAAAGCTTCGGCGGTTGCCGAGGTTGTTAGGAGGTTGATGGTGTCCGAAGAAGGCAGTGCGGCGAGGAAGAGGGCGAGAGAAATTAGTGAGATTCTGAGGAGGGCGGGCGAGGAAGGAGGGGAATCGAAGGTTGAGATGGATTCGTTCGTCGCCCATATCTCGAGGACTTGAATTGACGGCCATGATTTTCTGTCATCTCTCTTAGACTATGTTTTCTGTGTTCAAAGACTTTTCTCTTTTACACCATGTAATAAATAATGGCCATGATTTGTGGTGGTCTCTCTCTGCAATGCAATAACGTTTATTTGCATCCAAAGGCTTCCTATTTTTAGTATGATAGGTAGACTAAAATCTCCAGTACTAAACAAGTGCGTAGGTATATAAATGGGAAAAAGCCTAAAATAGACCCCGATGTTTACCACGTGAACCAATTTAATTCTCGATGTTTCGAGGTAACCAATTTAGTCCTCCATGTTATCGAAAATTAACCAAATTGGTCACTCCGTCAGTCAGAGCGTCAATTTAGACGGTGATGCTATTTGCGACGGCATTAGCGACGGATATTCCATCGTTAATGAAAAAGTTAAAAAAAACATAAATTAAACATTAAATAAAAATGAAGAAAAAATCCAAAAAAGGGAAAAAATTCAAAAATAGCGTAAAAAATTCAGAAAAAAACAAGAGAATATTACTAGTAAATTAAATAAAAAATAAATAATAATAAAAATAAAATAGAAAACTAAAATTATAATAAAAAATGATAAATTAAACATTAAAAATGAGAACATCCAAAAAAAGGAAAAACATTCAAAAAAATAGAGTAAAAAAAACCAGAGAATATTACTAATAAATAATAATAAAAATAAAAAATAATAAAAAATATATAATAATAATAAAAATAAAACAAAAAACTAAAATTAAAATGATAAATATAAATTTAAGATTTAAAAAAGGAAAAAATAAAAATATATTTATTTAAAAATTAAATAAAAAGGAAAAACAAAATTAAGTATAAAAAATGCCTCTAAAAGTTTTACGAAGACCGTCCCTGCCAAGTTAATGAGGACATAGTCGTTCCAGTTTTCGAATTTTTTTAACATATATACTGGGATGATTGTATCGCAGTTAACTGGAAAAGACGAAATCGGAAATTTATTTTAGTTTTAGTTTTTTATTACATTTTTAATATTTTTATTTTTTATTATTATGTATTTTTCTATATAATTTATTGGTAATATTCTATTTTCCTTTTTTTTGGATTTTTCCTCATTTTTAATGTTTATTTATCATTTTTTATTTTAATTTTATTTTTTTATTTTTTTATTACTTATTTTTTTTATTAAAATTATTAGTAATATTCTCTTGTTTTTTGAATTTTTACACTATTTTTTGATTTGTTTGGATTTTTTCTCATTTTTAATGTTTAATTTATTATTTTTTTATTTGATTCATTTAGCTACAGAATATCCGTTGCAAATAGCACCGTCTAAATTGAAGCTCGGACTGTGTGGCGCCCCGCCATCTACTTACCATTTCTAACGCTAACTTACGTGGGTAATGTCAATATAAAATAATTAATATGCGAAAACGTGAGTAAAATTTTTCCTTTTATATAAAAGAATTCGTTCTGTACAAATCAAAATATCGCTCCCAACCTATTTACATCAGATGGTTTCATAATTGCAACAAAAGAAACCCTATCTCATGTCTCCACAGGTCGCATTCATGTACACACCACCCTCAAAAGTAGCTGGAAGCTTCAAAAGATAGTGTTGGGATATTTAATTGGTTGTGTCAATAGTTTAAGTCTTGGGATTAATTATGTAATTATCTTTAGCTTGGGCTTTGGACTAGATAGTAATTTTTGTATTATTAGTGATTGGGCCTTAATATACCTAGGGTTAATGTGGTATATAAGGTTTTACCAACTCACTTTAACTGGTAATCAAAGATAAAAGGGCTTACTCTTATTTTCACACACTACACACACTCAAAGGTGAGAAACTCTCCCTTCTTCATTCCATTTAGCCTCTTTGATTCCTTGTTTGGTGCATTTCGGGACCAACAAGTGGTATCAGAGCAAACGTGGATCGATCTGCATTGATTTGAATCCGGTTTCGCTCGATTCCAAGCAAGATCAAAGGTGTTTTTGAGCAAAAAATTGTTTTCGGGCATTTTGAGCTTGTTTTGGGGTTTTGATGCTTCGCTTTTATGTTTAAAACCTTTCCCCAGATCGAGTCTACGCCTAAAATGTTTTTAGAACACTTTTGGATCAGTTTTAACGAGTTTTGAGCGAGATTGAAGCAAAAACTTTTCAGAAAAAGGACATCTCGGCCACTCGCTGTTTTCGGTCGATTTGACCCATTTTTTGTTGTTTTTAGTTCACAAATCGGTCGATCATGTGTTTAGGGAAGAATTTCTGAAGTTTAGGATCAAGTTTGAGCGATTTTGGTTGAGACTTGGGTGAAAACAGACGGTTTTTCTGGAAAATGTCGCGACAAAGCAATGGAACAGTACTTGATGTTCTTGACCGCGAAATTTTGCTGAATCGTTCAAATCCGCGAAAGTTTCATCTCTGCGAAGTTGAATCCGGGAATTGCTAAACCGCGAAACGTCTCTTTCACTGAATTTTTTTTTCGCAACGGTCTATGCTCACAATCCGAGAATTTTTACACCGCGAAAATTTCGCTTTCACTGCAGTTTCTCGCAACAACCTATGCTCAAAATCCGAGAAAGTTTGAAACCGCGAAAATTTTTCTAAGGCCCAATTTTTCTCAACTACGTACTCTTTAAAATCCGAGAATTTCCAAAAACCGCGAAAAAATTTCTCTAAGACCCAATTTTTCTCAAGTTCGTATTCTTTAAAATCCGAGAAACTTTATACACGAGAAAGTCAATTCCAAGAATCTTTCTAAGCCGCGAATTTTTTTTCAGCCGCGAACTTGTTGAAAATCTTCACATCCGAGAAAGTTTTTCTAAGCCGAGAAAGTTTATCTCATCTGAGAAAGTCTTTCAAAACCACGTCTCTTCCAAATCCGAGAAAATTTCCTAAAAATCACACTTCACCACTCGATGCGATTCTATTTAACTTGCGAAATTTTCTTGAGAAGAATTTAAAACTCTCAACTTAGAATCATTCCCACACGCGAAACTTTTAAATCCGAGAAAATTTTCACCTGTGATTTCTCGGATAACATTTCACTAATCACGTCTCCTTGAGCTGCGAATTTTTTTTTCCCTCTTTCGTGTTAAGTCTTTCTAGTGTTAAAATCTTCTTGGGTTAAATTTTTTTTTTCAAACTTTTTAAGATTTGATCCTCACACTTTAGAACTATCTCCCTAGACCACTTCTGAGATAAAAATTGTTTTTGCTCCCCAAGTCTCAATTTAAATTTCTAGAACTACTCCTAATTTCAAGATATATTTCTCTTTCATACATTATCGACCATCACACATGCTCACTTAGTTCTAAGAAATTCTTTAAACAATTTTATTCTCAAAACTCTACTCATCAAACTCGTATTTCTCATATCGTTCGTTACTAACTTTCTTATCTACGCAAGATCAATACCACGGACGATTCGACTGCACCAACCATGTCTACCACGAATGACATCTCCATAGTGGGCTCCGACACCAGGCCTCCGATGCTGCGACAAGGCGACTACAGCATATGGACAAACCGGTTCCTCACGTTCATCAGGAACAAAGGCGCACCACTCTCTCAATACCTTCTGGACTCCATCTTCAACGGCCCAGCACAGTTCTGGACAACCATCCTTGCACAGCCAAACGCAGACCCTCCCATGGATGAACGCCGCACTCCAAGAGGTCCCATCAATGAGGATGAACTGGCTCGTGCACAGGCCGACGAGACTGCCAAAGGATACCTCTTCCAGGCTTTTGGAAACGAGGTCTACGGTCACGTTGAGTGCTGCACAACTGCTAAGGAGATATGGGATGAACTTGCAGAAATTATGGCAGGCACAACTGAAAGTGCACAGGCGAGGAAATCAGCATGTCTCTCGCAGTATGAACTCTTCCAGGCCTATGAAGGAGAGGAACTGCGTGACACATACCTCCGATACTTGAAGATCATCAATGAACTCAAGAAAGCCAGGATCTCGAGGGACAAATTCGATATCAACAATCGCTTCCTTGGTAGCCTCAAACCACATTGGGGCAATGCAATCGTGATGATGATTCAGAGTAAGGACCTCTCCAACACTTCCATCCATGCTCTCTATGACAGTTTGTCTGCCTATGCTCCTTACGTGCAACCTCAGTCCACCAACACTCGAGTCGACCCACTGGCACTCCTCTCGAACAAAACCAATGAACGATCTTCCACCACTAAGATCAAACAGAACAAAGGGAAGCTACCAGCTGTTGTATCTGACACCTCTTCAGGATCCGAAGCCGATACAGAATCAGATGAAGATGTTCGCGATATACGCAGGCAACTGGCAATGCTCACTAAGTTGGTCTCAAAAAAGATCGGAAAAAAATCCTCATCCTCCTCCAATCGCCAAAGAACCTATAGCGGCACCACAAAAACCACTCCCACAGAGGAAACTAAGCCGACAAAGAAAGCAGAGGACTCCGCACCTCAAAAGTCTGTGAAGTGCTTTCGGTGTGGAAAGACAGGCCACTTTGCCAAAGAATGCCACGCCCCACGCGTGAAGGACTCCGGGTACTACGACCGAAAGGCCAGAATGACCCGCAAGATGGAAAGTGGGAAAGCCCTACTCACCGAAGAAGCTGAATGGGTGAATGACACTTCAGAAGACGAGGAGCCTAAGGATGAAGATTGCTGCATGGCAAGGCTGGTCGAACATGACGAGGACGAGGAGATGGGTCACACCGGTGAAAACACAGCCAAGACTCCTACCAACGCTGAGTCTGAGGTACGAATCTCGCAACTCGATGATGTGTTTAATCACCGACACACCATTAAGAAACCCACCGTAGACGCTAGAGATTATGATGAACTTAGACTAAAATTTGAAAACAACTATGCCTTACTTAGTCTAAAAGTAGAAGAACTTGCTTGCGCAAACGAACGTCTAATGGCCTCTGAAGCGTTAGTCAAACGTCTGCAAAGTAAGAACAAACAAAGTGAGACTAAGGTTAAGGAATCTACACTAGCCATTAGTTCATGTGAAACTTCTCGCCTCCTGACGGCCGCCCAATATGAACTCCTTACGAAGGAAAGAATTAGACTATACCGCAAGGTGAAAGAACTTGAGGAGCAACTTCACCTTAGGAAAAAGGCAGCAAACATCTTATGTCTATTAAACCAACCAGTTGAAACCGAATTCTACGACGCCCGGATGGGAATCGGACTGGCCAGCAACTGCGATCCAACGCCGCTAATTGTCAAAAGGTATAACATGTACAGTACAGCATTCCTAAAAACGAGGAAAGGGACTCCCTCACAACTCATGCCATTTGTAAGATCCTCCTCTACTGTGCTGTCAGAAGAAAAGAGGAAACAGAACATACTTTGGGCAGAAATCGCATACGACTACACAGAACTGAATGCTAGTGATAAGACTAGAAAGCCCTCACTCTCTGAAGACATCAAATCTCAACTCCCAACCGAAGAACAGGAAATCGCTCTCCGAGAAGCACTTTCTCGCATCTATGTCCCAGAGAAACTTCTAGTCATAGCAGAACTAGAACGAACCATAGAAGTAGAGCGAAAAGCCTTTGCAAAAGAGCGAGAAGATCTAATTTACAAAATCTTTACCCTAGAACAATCTCATAATACGAACAAACCTTCTACGTCAAGTCAAGTACCCGACTCTCAAACATGTAAATGTAAGAGGACGGCGAAGATGACTCCTGAAGCCGACACATGTTCTAACACTAACTCTAGTATTCTTATGGATACAGGGAATGTGAGCTCGACGTCTCTGGAAGGGAGTTCGTACCAAATAAAGGAGAATCCGCTCTTCAATGACAAGAAGAAAAGCCCATCCTATATTCATTCTACCTCTCTATGTACTGAATCCCAATGTCCTAAGGTCGTAGACAATTATGGTACCAAAACTCATCTTTCTTTTACCAAGCTTATGTCTATGTGCTGCTGCAATGAATTTGTCCTCCCACGCTTCCACGAATATGAAACACATGAACACGCAACACTCCGACCACGCAAGCGAACTTCATCTACGACGTCTTTGAATTCTCCCATCTCGCCTAAACCTAAGGTCAAGCGAAAACGCCTCTCGTCGTCAAACGCAAGCTCACCTACTACTCGCAAGCCAAAGGCGACCAAAACCGACGCACAAAAACGAAAACCACATTCCACACGCCATTTCATGTATAAGGCACCACACATGCAAGCACATATTAGGAAAATATGGGTTAGAAAAACCATAATCCCGCCTAATCAAACAAACGACAAAGGGAAAGCTAAATTAGAAACAACACAATCTGATTTACAAAACACATTTCCCTTAAAGCGCATAAAAACTTTACATATATCACAAGAATGTCCCGTTTGTAAACGGGGACCCAACGTTTGCTAAATGTTTGCAGGTCTGTCATGTGTGGTATCTAGACTCAGGTTGCTCCACACACATGACAGGGAATAAGGAGCTATTGAGCAACTTCACCGAGCGCTATCTCGGAAGGGTCTCCTTCGGAAACAGTCAAATGGCGCCGATTCTAGGAACTGGCGATCTCGTGCACGATAAACTGACAATCAAGGGCATGTCCTATGTCGAGGGTTTGAGCTACAATCTCTTCAGCATTGGTCGATTCTGCGACAAAGGATACAAGGTTCTCTTCGAATCTGACATCTGCAGCATTATAGATGCCTCAGGACAATCTCTTCTTTCTGGAACGCGCACGTCCCACCTCTATGTACTCAACCTTACGACCTCTCGACCAATATGCCTTCTCTCTCGAGCCGCACCCAAGTTGAATGATTTATGGCACCGACGTCTTTCACATCTCAATTTCAAGACCATCAACAAACTGCGTCAGAATAAACTCGTCAACGGTCTACCCCAACTGACATATCATAAGGAATAGCTCTGCTCTGCCTGTGAATTGGGAAAGATGAAGCGATCGTCTCATGTCTCTAAGGAAACACCGTCCTCTAAGCTCATCCTCGAGCTCTTACATATGGATCTATGTGGCCCAATGCCTACGGCCACACTCGGAGGAAGACGGTATATTCTGGTGATAGTCGACGATTTTTCACGCTACACGTGGACGAAACTCATTCGCACAAAGGATGAAGTTCCTGATATAATCATTGAGTTTGTTGTTACGTCCCAAACTCTTCATCGACAGAAGGTTCGGATTATCAGAACTGACAACGGAACTGAGTTTAAGAACAAAAAGCTCAGTGATTTCTATGCCACTCAGGGCATCACTCAACAGTTCTCAGCTGTGAAGACACCGGAACAGAATGGTGTTGTTGAGCGCAAGAACAGGACACTAGTTGAAGCAGCTAGGACTCTTCTCATACAATCCAGACTTCCTCATTCTCTTTGGGGCGAAGCTATTCAAACGGCTTGCTACACACAGAACCGGGCTTCCATCCACAAGAGATTCAACCGCACCCCATACGAGATGCTGAATAACCGTCGTATCCCCGATATATCTTATCTAAGGGCCTTCGGTTGCCGATGTTTTGTGGCCAATGATCGTCAACATCTTGGGAAGCTTGATCCAAAAGCTCTTGAAGGCATCTTTGTTGGATACTCACTAAACTCAAAGGCATACAGAGTCTATCTGAAGGAGAAACGGTCAGTAATAGAAAGCACGAATGTCACTTTTGACGAAAGCGAAGGCGATCTCACAGCTTCTGGCCATATCAGTCCAGAACCAGGTCTTCTACAGACGTTGACAAAAGGTCAACCTTCAACGGCGGGAACTTCCTCATCTGAGGGCAATTGTGGTGAACTAGATCTTGATCTGCTCTTCGAGTACTTCTACCCAGTTCCTAGGACTCCCGTCGCCACCACTCAACCTACTGCTGCACCCACTCCACCTACACCACCAGCTACCGTCAATAACGTCATCCCTCCAAACTTGAATGCACTCAATCTCAACGAAGACGACATACTACCCAACCCTGGGAATATTGCTGACTCTGACGCAGAACCCTCTCAACTTAATACAATTGAGATCTCTTCTTCGGACACCGGGCCCCAACCTAATGAGTTTCAAATAGACACAAATGCGGCCAGCTCCTCACAAACCAACGTACCACTTTGGGCTCGCTCTCACCCTACCAATCAGATTATTGGGGATCCCACATCCGGTGTTTCGACACGTTCGGCTACGATGAATGAAAGTTTGTTTGCTTGCTATCTCAGTCAAGTCGAACCATCACGAGTAGCAGAAGCTCTCAACGATCCTGATTGGCTGATTGCAATGCAGGAGGAAATAAATCAGTTTGAACGCTTACAAGTTTGGGAACTCGTACCACGACCTCACAATAGATCCATTATCGGCACAAAATGGATCTTTAAGAACAAAAAGGATGAAGATGGTGTTGTTATTCGCAATAAAGCAAGACTAGTGGCTAAGGGCTACAACCAACAAGAAGGGATCGACTACGATGAAACTTTCGCCCCAGTTGCCAGGATCGAAGCCATACGAATGTTCCTTGCCTTTGCTGCTCACAAGAACTTCAAAGTCTACCAAATGGACGTAAAGACTGCATTTCTGAATGGATTTCTCAAAGAAGAAGTGTACGTTGATCAACCTGAAGGGTTCTTGAGCGAAGAGTTTCCTCATCACGTTTATCGACTCTACAAGGCCCTCTATGGACTAAAACAGGCTCCCCGAGCTTGGTATGACGTCCTTTCAGATTTCCTTGTTCAGTCTGGATTCAAGAAAGGATCTCTGGATACAACTCTCTTCACAAAGCGGAGTGACCCGGACATCATGATTGTACAGATTTATGTCGATGACATCATTTTTGGATCGACTAAACCTCAACTGTGCGAAGAGTTCGCAGAATTGATGAAAGAGAAATTCGAAATGAGTATGATGGGTGAACTGAATTTCTTTCTTGGTCTTCAAGTAAAGCAACTCCCCAACGGAATCTTCATCAATCAGTCCAAATACATCCATGACATCCTCGAGAAGTATGGAATGAAGGATGCTAAGACTGCTGCTACACCTATGTCACCCTCTGGCCGACCCGACGCGGACCCATCTGGTGTTCCCGTTGACCAAACCGTTTATCGAGGGATAATAGGATCTCTTCTGTACCTTACTGCTAGTCGACCGGATATCGTCCTCTCGACAGGAATCTGCGCTCGTTTTCAGGCCACACCAAAGGAATCCCATCTCACTGCTGTCAAAAGGATTCTCCGCTATCTCAAGGGAACATCCAATCTGGGTTTGTGGTACCCCACTCTATCGGACTTCAAATTGGTTGGATTCTCCGACTCGGATTATGCAGGATGCAAGATGGACCGAAAAAGCACCTCTGGAGCTGCACACTTCTTGGGCGGTAAACTCGTAAGTTGGTCGTCTCGAAAACAAAACTGTGTCTCAACTTCGTCGACGGAGGCAGAATATGTCGCCGCCGCTAGTTGCTGCTCACAGCTTTTGTGGATGAGAACCCAACTACGAGATTTTAATTTACATATTGATAAAATTCCCATCTATTGTGACTCAAAAAGTGCCATCGCGATGACGAGCAATCCTGTACATCACTCAAGAACAAAACACATAGATATTCGTCATCACTTCATCAAAGAACATGTCGAGCAAGGCACGATTGAGTTGCACTACATCACAACTGAAGATCAACTGGCCGACATTTTCACAAAACCGTTGGATGTCAAACGATTCCAACACCTAGTGACTATGTTGGGTATGTTGAATATTCAGTTGTGATCAATCGACCCTACATGAACTTTGATGAAATGTACATATTTCATTTTCACTTCACTTCATTGTCTATGTGTCTTCTGGATTATGTCTGTTGAGGGGGAGTTTTTAGATTAAGGGGGAGCGTCTGATATTTCATTATTTAAAACGGGAGTTTTTCGATTAAGGGGGAGCGTCTGATATTTCATTATTTAGAACGGGAAGTTTTACGATTAAGGGGGAGTCAAAATCGGACCGATCAAAACATTTGGGGTGAATTTCAAATTTCAACCCAAAATAAGTCAAAATTGGGTCCAAGTCCGCGAAATTCAGCTACGCTGAATTTTTAACCAAGCCCGCGAAATTTCGGCCCATTTACTCAAAAATTTCGCATGTACAGTGTCTACAATCGTAAAACCCCAAAACCCTTAACGTTTTTCACTGTCCTAAAAATCCCGAGAAAATTCAAAAATTCGCAACCCCTCTTTCAAAAAATTCGCAACTCCCCGCATCTTCGTCATCGTCAAAATCTGCATTCAAACTTCGTTTCCTGCTAACTCCACCATCGCAAATCAACTTTTCGATATGCTTGACAAGGATCAAAATACACTTGAAGCACTTGAGGCGGCTGCCATTCGAAGAGAGGTTGCTCGCATCGAACTCCACACGCGCACTTATGTCCCACCACCCGAAGAGATCTTCCCACTAAGTCAATGGGCGGCCCTGATTCCCAACAACTATATGGTGGACTTCAACAGTTTTCGGTGCGATGCCCCCGTTATCATAGAAATTCTCAAAGGGCACCCACTTCGCCACGCCCTCACTCATGGCGAACCAGAAGCACAGGTGTACCTTCAACAATTCTGGCATACGTTGCAGATAGCTGGACCAATGCGCCTTGCCAAGACATTATCCGCCAATATCGATCAAGAAACGGTGGTCCTCACACCCAAAATACTCCAAGATGTTCTTCAACTCCCGGTCTACTCACCCTACGATCCACCACCAACACACGACCAACTCATTGAAGACATAGACAGACTGGGCTATCAACCAGATACCAAGAAGAAGAAAGGCCCACTTGTCCTCAGTGAAGTCACCACCCGCAATCTACCACAACCCTGGCGGACACTGTACCTGCTGGTGAACAAGTGTATGTCAGGAAAACATGCTGGTCAGGACCGCGGAAACATTCAAATCCTCACAATCATGACCGGCATCGCTCACAACCGCAAATACAACTACGCCGACATCATCTGGGTGGACCTAGTCTCAATGATCCAGCGACGCGACCGGGAAGTCGCCAAGGGAGTCCCGAACCGCTTCGTCCCATACATGCGATGGCTCCCAGCTCTGATCAAGCACTTCCGCCTGCACTCAACCAACATCCGCATCCGTCCGGCAGCAGAGCACTTCCAAATCCCAACTGTCGAGAAGTTCGCCAAGAAGAACACACCGGCGAAGGATCGACACGCAATGGTGATTCCGGACGACGTGCTCGCCTACGCCGACCAGACCAACCCGCACGTCCAAGAATACCGAGCCTCAACCGCATCCTTCCGTGAAACCCCGCACCCTCTCTCCACTGTCCCTACGGAGCAGATAAACCCCCCTGCTCCTAACCTCGGGACTAGCCAAACCCCCACCACCGCCACCAAAGAGTCATCAAGTCACGCCGCATCCTCTTCCACCCGCGTTCCGAAAAAAACGGGCGCGTAAGGATGACGTAAGCCGTCCCACGGAGCGTCGATCGAAACAAAAACACGATCGACCTCCTCAGCCACAAATAAGCTGAGCCGAACCATTAGGTACAGGAGGTGATGTGTTCACCTCCCGAGTAGAAGTCGTGGCATCTGGCTCAACCACGCAAACGTCCCCACCAATCCACTTATCTTCCTCTCTACAGGAAGATATTTCATTGCACGAGGAGCCACTTATACCATCGACATCCCACTTGGAGGTGATCGATGTTGAAACAAGCAGTCTCTCGCCTCAGACTGCATCCTCTTCAGGCACATCGAGTCTAGTGCCCTCACTCCCCATAATTTCTCCCATTTCTAGGACACATACACCTCTTACCGCACCACAGAGTCTTCGTGACTCTGTCAGAACGCTCGCTGATGTCTCTGTGACTGAGAGCGGAAGACCTAGCACGGCCAACATCACAACAACCGTGAGCCTAGGCCATCATTCGATTGAGTCTGTCTCATCGACGATGCTAACGGGAAGTCTGAGTGACCCCGTCTTTTCCAGACCTGTGCAAACGGGCGGCCGATCGGCGATATTCACCGAGTCGGTGTCAGTTGGATTTCTCCGTGATTCCAACCTGGTTACTTTACCCCAATTCGTCACCGAGACAGCGCTAGAGACACGTCTTCAAGAGTTTGCAAAGACTCTTGAGGCGTCAATTTTAGATAAAGTCTACGCGCGTCTCGAAGCGTCCACGGTCGATAAAGGCAAAGGTGTGGCCCCGGAGACGCCACCACCAAAGCAAAACGAGGACGCAGAAGCTGTTCTCTCCTCCATTTCCGCCAAGGAGCTCTTCTACATCCTCAGAGCTCGCTTCGAGTCAATGACGGAACTTGACGAGGAGGAACAGCAGATGAAGAAGATAATGACGCAACCATTGTCTTGCCGCGCTCAAGGCGAGACTAGCGGGATCAGGCGCGACGATCAAGACGATGATCAAGATCGCCGCGAGGGGGAGATAAACAGGCAGCTAGGCGCACAATCTCAAGGACTCATACAATCGACGCCGATCTCCTCCTCTGGACCTGAAACGACACCCGCAACAGAAACCTCACACCCCACTAGCCAAAAATCCCATCCCATTAACCCCGAGTCATTAACCAAATCACCCTCACCACTACCCATCACCGTCTCCGAAACTCTAATCGTCACATCGGCGTTAGAGACCATCTCCACACCGTCTCCACCCACCAACACAAAACCTCTAACTGTCACATCGACATTAGAGGCCACCACCACATCTATACCACCCGTTACCCAAATCATCCTCGCCAAAACCATCTCATCAACTGAACCACCTGAATCTCCACCACAACCATCCCCACAATCCACAAACTCCTCCGAAACAACGCCCTCGCCACCACACAGCGACACTCCTCTCAACACCGACCCCAACATAGCTCCCGAGGACGTCTACTGCGCACAGAACGAGATCGAAGCCTACATCTTCAACGATGAATGGCTGTACACACCCGTCGATGCAGTAGCAGCCAGGAAGCTGGTGGAAAACGCTCGACGTCTGCTAATGGAAGCCTCACTAACGCTGATCAACACAGCAGACAACGAGGACGGAGAGGAGTACGACGCTGAACCGGCCGAGCTTGAGGACATCCTGCAATTCCAAGCGCAGCAAACTGAGGCCCCTGCTGCTCAAACGGATGCACCCACGGTGGATATACCGGAAGCACCGTGGGAAAACAAAAAGATCACCGCACCGTTTCAAGAAGAGATCAGGAAGAGGATCTGGCGACGCAAGGAGCAGATCATCACCACCTTCGACGAGTATGAGCTGATGAACATCCAAAGTTGGAGCGAGAGAAAGAAGCAACTCTATCGATGGAGCCTTCTGTGCCACAAATGCACAAATAGGACGCTATCCGATGAGGAAAACATCGCTCAGGAAATGAGTCGGGCCCCCATCTGCAAAGTCACTGACCTTCGCCAAGAATCCAAAGGACCTGTCCATTACCCAGTATTCACGGTAATGAGGCAAGATGAGAGCTACTGTGAAGTCAGTGAGGCGGACTTCAAGTTTCTGCGCCTGGGCGACCTGTACAGCATGCTGGAATCCATGAAGCAGTTCAGACTCGTCCTCAGAAGTTCTGGACATCTCATACGTGCTGAACCGGTCACCATGGGATATGTGGCTATCAAACGCCACATGCTCCGACAGGTCAGATTCTTCGCCACCCATGATCTGCAGATGGCGGTGGAGCACAACCTAAAGAAGGTGAATCTGACTCGCCCATCTTTCAAAAACGCGGACGACTATCGAGAGGGCGATGTGATCGACGGAGACGATCCGGCGGTCGTCTACTCGAACTATAAGGGAAAGATGAGGATGCTGCGCTGCTCTGAAGTGGCAAAGTTCTCGGATGGAACGCTCACCATCATCCAAGACAAACTAATGAAGATCTGCCGCATACTTTCAGAAGAAGATCCCCTCTGCCGATCCAAGTTCGCGAAGCTCATTGACGCTATAGCTGATAGAATGGTTCTTCGAAGGAATCTCCGCGCCTTCGAGTTCAAGCTAGGGCTTCGCGAAACACTCACACGGTAATCCACCATCCCAACGCCCAAGACTCAAGACTCCCAACAATTGACACAAAGGGGGAGATTGTTAGGATATTTAATTGGTTGTGTCAATAGTTTAAGTCTTGGGATTAATTATGTAATTATCTTTAGCTTGGGCTTTGGACTAGATAGTAATTTTTGTATTATTAGTGATTGGGCCTTAATATACCTAGGGTTAATGTGGTATATAAGGTTTTACCAACTCACTTTAACTGGTAATCAAAGATAAAAGGGCTTACTCTTATTTTCACACACTACACACACTCAAAGGTGAGAAACTCTCCCTTCTTCATTCCATTTAGCCTCTTTGATTCCTTGTTTGGTGCATTTCGGGACCAACAGATAGTCTTGCCGTCATAAGCGATCACGTACCGTGGTCGCGCGTACCTACAACAAATAAAACATGGGATGAGCTATAAAGCTCAGTAAGTAGGAATAATGCATGCCGTGCACGTGTCTCATTTGCAAAGGCATCCGCTCGCCTGCATTCAGACCCTAGTAGGATCGGACTCAATCTCATATCTCTTAGGGCCCTCGACTGACTTACTATGCACCATTTTCAGAGCTCAAATCCAATAAGGACAATTGGTCCAACAATCCACAAAGGGTGACGAACCATAAAATACCAGTCACGCATTTCGGCCCAATTTGCACTGGGATGCATGACGGCCCGCCATTCGGCCTTGGGTACTTGCTGTTCCGCGGTAGCTCACGCTGGTAGCCCACTTCGAGGTCGTCAACACCAGAGATACCGTCGGTGTCGCTGCCACCCTCGAATCGTCTCCTCCAGGTCGCACCTACCGCTATTCAGGGCATTCTGCCCAAATGACAAAAATATATCCGACGACGTACCGGGTCGTCATGGTGTCATAGAAGCAGTCGTGACTCAACTGTGAGACATCAGATGCCTATATCGGCAAATATTCATCGCTTTCAAGCGACATTATATCATACATACGCTCATCTCACCATCCTCATGCATGTCGTGTATGCACGTGTTCATGCTCATGTGAACAGTACTGAAATTCATGCCATGTCATCACATGTAGCAAATAATTCACATAATCTCATATAAACAGATAACCACGTAATTCACGTTCGTACAAACAATTTATGTGTTGTGGTTGAAATTCCCACTTACCTGTCATCCGAGCTAGGTTACTGCGTCGGGAATTTCCTATTATGCGACCCTTAGACAGAAATATTAAAATATCAGTGTTCTATTTAAATTGGATAACTAGACTAAATTAATTCGGTTCGTCTATGCTAATTTACTAAAACCCTAAATCGCTTGATTTCTAGTTAGGTTAAATTTAGGGTTGACTCATCGAAGTTCCTTTTTGTACTTAGTTTCGTTCGATTGGTCATGTATATTCCTTGGTTTTGACAAGTCAAATCGCCCGATCCAATTAATTATTGAATCGCCCGATTTGATAGCATTCAAATCGTCCAATTCATGCATTAAAGGCGTAACTTTCGCCGAGAGTTTATTAGTCATCATTTCGCCCGATTCATTGAGTCTTCCAATCGGTCGATTCACCATGAAGTCTACTTTCGCCACTAATTCATTCAAACTTTGGTCAAAATTGAATTGAGGTAGGAAATCATAGTTTCGGTCGAAAGTTTCATACACCGATATTCTTTGAAGCTTAATTCGTATGGTCGATCTACCCCGAACTTCAAGAATTCTAAACTTTTCTTTTACCCTAACATCGTTACCCTTACTAAGAATTAAAGTTAAGAACTGAAGATATAAATGTGCCTACGAGGGGGGAGGGGGGGTTAATTAGGCTTGCAAAAAATTTTATGCTTCTTTTCACAAATCCTAAGTGTAGTGACTTAGATATGCCTACTGATGCTTGTGATGAGTATGCCTGATATATCCGAGTAACAACGGTTGTGTGTCGGGTTTGTCTCACAGTGAAAAGGAAATAACTGTAAAGTAAATGCGAGACAGGATTTTTATAGAGTTATATCCCCAACTGGGGTTTACACCTCTCCTTGGGGTTTGCTCCCCAAGAGTTTAACCAATCACTATAATGCACCGTAGCTGGATACAAAACTGATTGATTAGCCCTATACACAGCCGAAACAAGTCGAACACTATACACTACTAGGTAACCACATGCCGAGTTTCGTTCCTCGGAATCTCCTGATCCCGACAGACACAACTCGCTACCGAAGGGCCCCCGGAACTCGTCCTTCCCTTCACGTGTGCGTAAACGTCGACCTTGCCTCCTTGGTATCGCTCACGTCCGAAGACAACACGTCCGAAGACAGAATATATGGAGGGGATGATGTAATATCAAATGAATCACTCTCTCAATGATGGATACGCATGTTAACGCTCAGGTAGGCAGAATGCTATCGCAAATAAAAGCTCAGGAATCTCTCTGTCTGTTTCTGCTCAATACTCTCTTAGTAGTAGTTCGCAAATGCTTGGTTAGCTCGAAATTATGAAGTCTAGCTTATATATAAACCTTTTCAATCAGCACTTCACATGGAAAATCATATCATATATTAATCACCAAATCAAGCATAGTTTCCATGCAAATTTCGAGAGTCAACATACCATATAAAATCATTCTTTTTAATAAATCATCACAACGGTCATAGCACATTATAGCATGATTATTTTCTATATAAGAGCTCATTTAAGCATAAATATATTCCACATAAGGATTCAAATTCGTCCCCATGCATATTCAATCACTTCACATATATTTACCATGTCAGAACTTTTCATAAGTGATTCCCTGCTATCAGTTTCTAGAACAAGTCAATCCAGATTTACTTTCCAAGTATAGCACACGGGGTAGCAGCATATCAATTCCATATTTAGCACAGATCAATCATATTTACCATATTTAGCACATAATATCATATCATATCACAATTGTTACGAATTTATTTGTCATGCCACAACTTTCCATATTTAAGATATCACATCCGCGATTAGCACATTACCATATACTAGCATCTTATCCACAAAGTCAATCAAATCAAATGTTTCCTAAATATATAATCCAATCAGCATAAGGAAGGATATTAATTCAATATTGCACATTAAATTTAGTGGAAGGCATGCAATAATCGTATATGTGATTTGCGTCCAGGAATAACCAAGTATAAACGGATATATCACTTTCCATATATAAACAACATATTTCCATATATAGCTCAACAAGATACATCTCATGCATTATTTCCATATATAGCACAGTACGATATATCCTATCACATGGGCTGTCTATAACATGCGATCACATAGCCTCATCAGCAAATCACAAACTCATATGCGAATCAAATATTCAACACTTTAATCAATTTATAGCTTATTATCAATGCATGGTCGAATATTATCATGAACTTAGACGTTATATTAATCACAAATCGAATTGCTTAATTTATAGACCTAACGTCATTACAATTACATCGTTCAGCAAAACTCTCTAACACTCATGGACCAAAAAGGTCAACCTTCTCCCCCTTTGTTGGCCCCGAATGCACCAAACAAGGAATCAAAGAGGCTTTGATGGAATGAAAAAGGGAGAATTTCTCACCTTCAAGTGCGTGTAGTGTGTGAAAACTAGGGTTAGCCTTTTGATCTTTGATTACCTTTCAAATGGTGTTGGTAATACCTTATATACCACATTAACCCTAGGTATATTAAGGCCCAAACACCAAAAATTAAATAATTACATTCTAGTCTAAAGCCCAAAACCAAGGGATAATTACAATCTTAATCACAAGACTTAAACTACTGACACAATCTATAAATATCCTAACAATCTCCCCCTTTGTGTCAATTGTTGGGAGTCTTGGATCTTGGGCGTTGTGGTGGTGGATTAGCGTGTGAGTGTTTCGCGAAGTCCTAGCTTGAACTCGAAGGCGCGGAGATTCCTTCGAAGGACCATTCGATCAGCTATAGCGTCGATAAGCTTCGCGAATTTGGATCGGCAGAGTGGATCTTCTTCCGAAAGGATGCGGCAAATCCTCATGAGTTTGTCTTGGATGATGGTGAGCGTCCCATCCGAGAACTTTGCCACTTCGGAGCAGCGCAGCAGCCTCATCTTTCCCTTGTAGTTCGAGTAGGCGACCGCCGGATCGTCTCCGTCGATCACATCGCCTTCTCGGTAGTCGTCCGCGTTCTTGAAAGATGGGCGAGTCAGATTCACCTTCTTCAGGTTGTGTTCCACCGCCATCTGCAGATCGTGGGTGGCGAAGAATCTGACCTGTCGGAGCATGTGGCGCTTGAGAGCCACATATCCCATGGTGACCGGTTCAGCACGTACGAGATGTCCAGAACTTCTGAGGACAAGTCTGAACTGTTTCATGGATTCCAGCATGCTGTATAGGTCACCCAGGCGCAGAAACTTGAAGTCCGCCTCACTGACTTCACTGTAGCTCTCATCCTGCCTCATTACTGTGAAGACTGGATAGTGGACAGGTCCTTTCGACTCTTGGCGAAGGTCAGTGACTTTGCAGATGGGGGCCCGATTCCTTTCCAGAGCGATGTTTTCCTCATCGGATAGCGTCCTCTTTGTGCACTTGTTGCAAAGAAGGCTCCATCGATAGAGCTTCTTCTTTTCCTCGCTCCAATTTTGGATGTTCATCAGCTCATATTCGTCGAAGGTTGTGATGATCTGCTCCTTGCGCCGCCAGATCCTATTCCTGATCTCTTCTTGAAATGGCGCGGTGATCTTTCTGTTTTCCCACGGTGCTTCCGGTATATCCACCGTGGGCACATCCGTTTGAGCAGCAGGAGCCTCAGTTTGCTGCGCTTGGAATTGTAGGATGTTCCCGAGCTCGGCAGGTTCAGCGTCGTACTCCTCTCCGTTCTCGTTGTCTGCGGTGTTGATCAGCGTGAGCGAGGCTTCCTTTAGCAGACGTCGAGCGTTTCCACCAACTTCCTGGCTGCTACTGCATCGGCGGGTGTGTACAGCCATTCGTCGTTGAAGATGTAGGCCTCGATCTCGTTTTGTGCGCAGTAGACGTCCTCGGAAGCCAGGTTGGAATCAATATCGAGAGGGGTATGGCTATGTGGTGGCGAGGGTGTTGCATCGGAGGAGTTTGCGGATTGTGGGGATGGTTGTGGTGGAGATTCTGGTGGTTCGGTTGAGGTGATGGTTTTGACGAGGATGATTTGGGTAACGGGTGGTGTAGATGTGGTGGTGGCCTCTAACGTCGATGTGACAGTTAGAGGTTCCGAGATGGTGGGTGGAGACGGTGTGGAGGTGGTCTCTAACGTCGATGTGACGATTAGAGTTTTGGAGACGATAGTGGGTGGTGGTGAGGGTAATTTGGCTAGTGGCTCAGGGTAAATAAGGTGGGATTTTTGGCTAGTGAGGTGTGAGGTTTCTGTTGCGGGTGTCGTTTCAGGTCCAGAGGAGAGGGCGGCGTCGATTGTACGAGTCCTTGGGATTGTGCACCTAGTTGCCTATTCTCCCCCTCGCGGCGATCTTGATCATCGTCTTGATCGTCGCGCCTGATCCCGCTGGATTCGCCTTGAGCACGGCAGGTCATCGGTTGAGTGATAATAGCCTTCATTTGCCGTTCCTCCTCATCAAGTTCCTTCATGGATTCGAATCGGGCTCTGAGGATGTAGAAGAGTTCCTTGGCGGAAATGGAGGAGAGAATAGCGTCTGCGTCCGTATGTTGCATGGGTGGTGGCATCTCCGGGGCCACACCTTTGCCTTTGTCGATGGTGGACGCATTGAGACGCGCGTAGACTTTATCGAGAATCGACGCCTCAAGAGTCTTTGCAAACTCTTGAAGACGTGTCTCTAGCGCGGTCTCGGTGACGAATTGGGGTAAATCTAAAAAGTTGGAATCACGAAGAAATCCAAATGACACCGAATCGGAGAATATAGCCGATCGGCCGCCCGTTTGCACAGGACGGGAAAAGACGGGGTCACTCAGACTTCCCGTTGGCATCATTGATGAGACAGACTCAATCGAATAATGGCCTAGGCTCACGGTTGTTGTGATGTTGGCCGTGCTAGGTCTTCCGCTCTCAGTCACAGAGACATCACCGAGCGTTCTGACAGAGTCACGAAGACTCTGTGGTGCGGTAGAAGGTGTATGTGTCCTAGAAGCGTATGAAACTATGGGGAGTGAGGGCACTATACTCGATGTGCATGAAGAGGATGCAGTCTGAGGCGAGGGACTGCTTGTTTCAACATCGACCATCTCCAAGTGGGATGTCGATGGTGTACGTGGCTCCTCGTGGAATGAAATATCTTCCTGTAGAGAGGAAGATAAGTGGGTTGGTGGGGTCGTTTGCATGGTTGAGCCAGATACCACGTCTTCTACTCGGGAGGTGAACACATCACCTCCTGTACCTATTGGTTCGGCTCGGCTTATTTGTGGCTGAGGAGGTCGATCATGTTTTTTTTCGATCGACGCTCCGTGGGGCGGCTTACGTCATCCTCACGCGATCGTTTTTTCGGAACGCGGGTGGAAGAGGATGCGGCGCGACTCGATGACTTTTTGGAGGTGGTGGTGGGGTTTTGGTTAGTCCCGGGGTTAGGAGCAGTGGGGTTGATCTGCGCCGTAGGGACAGTGGATAGAGGTAGGGGGCTTTCGCGGAATGTGGCGGTTGTGGCGCGATATTCTTGGACGTGCGGATTTGTCTGGTCTGTGTAGGCAAGAACTTCATCCGGAATTTTCATGGCGTGTCGATCCTTCGCCGGAGTGTTTTTCTTGGCGAACTTCTCGACAGTGGGGATGAGGAAGTGTTCTGCTGCCGGCCGGATGCGAATGTTGGTGGAGTGCAATCGGAAGTGTTTGATGAGAGCTGGGAGCCACCGCATGTTAGGGACGAAGCGGTTTGTGACTCCCTTGGCAACTTCCCGGTCGCGACGTTGGATCATGGAGACGAGATCCATCCAGATGATGTCGGCGTAGTTGTACTTGCGGTTGTGGGCGATGCCGGTGAGGATGGTGAGGATTTGAAAGTTTCCACGGTCCTGACCAGCATGCTTTCCTGACATGCATTTGTTCACCAGCAGGTACAGTGTTCGTCAGGGTTGAGGTAGATTGCGGGTGGTGACTTCACTGAGGACAAGTGGTCCTTTCTTCTTCTTGTTATCTGGTTGATAGCCCAGTCTGTCGATGTCTTCAATGAGTTGTTCGTGCGTCGGTAGTGGATCGTAGGGTGAGTAGACTGGGAGTTGAAGCACTTCTTGGACTATCTTGCGAGTGAGGACCTCCGTTTCTTGATCGATTTTGGCGGATAAGGTTTTAGCAAGATGGAATGGTCCAGCTATCTGCAACGTATGCCAGAATTGTTGAAGATACACTTGTGCTTCTGGCTCGCCATGTGTGAGGGCGTGGCGAAGTGGGTGCCCTTTGAGGATTTCTATAATGACGGGGGCATCGCACCGAAAGCTGGCCAAGTCCACCATGTAGTTGTTGGGAATCAGGGCCGCCCATTGACTTATTGGGAAGATCTCCTCGGGTGGTGGGACATAGGTACGTGTGTTGAGTTCGATGCGAGCGACGTCCCTTTGGATTGCAGCCGCCTCAAGCGCTTCAAGTGTACTTTGATCTTTGTTGGTCATATCGAAGAGTTGATTTGCGACAATGGAGTTAGCAGGAAACAGATTTTGATTGCAGATTTGACGACGACGATGATGCGAGGAGTTGCGAAATTTTTGAATTTTCTCGGGAATTTTTAGGATTGTGAAAAACGTTAAGGGTTTAGGGGTTTTAGGGGCTTTGTGACTGTTCATGCGAAATTTGAGTTAATGGGCCGAAATTTCGTGGGCTTGGTCAAAACCACAACTGGGCTGAATTTCGCGGGCTTGGTCAAAATTGGGTCCAATTGAAGTTCAATTGGTCCAATTTTGACCCTGTTTGACCAGAAAAATAAAAATTCAACCCAAAACATTTTAATTGGTCCAATTTTGACTCAGTTTGACCAAACTTTAAAATTTCAACCCAAATTTTAGGCAAAATCAGAAACTCCCCCTTAATCTAAAACTTCCCTTTTTTTTAAATAATGGAATAATCAGACGCTCCCCCTTAATCGAAAACTCCCCCTTAAAAGGCATAATTCAGAAGACACATAGACAGTGGAGTGAAGTGGAATTGGAAATATGTACACTTTATCAAAGTTCATGTAGGGTCGATTGATCACAACTGAATATTCAACATGCCCAACATAGTCACTAGGTGTTGGAATCGTTTGACATCCAGCGGTTTTGTGAAAATGTCGGCCAGTTGATCTTCGGTTGTGACGTAGTGCAATTCAATCGTCCCTCGTTCGACATGTTCTTTGATGAAGTGGTAACGAATATCTATGTGTTTCGTTCTCGAGTGATGTATCGGATTACTCGTCATCGCAATCGCACTCTTTGAGTCACAATAGATGGAAATTTTATCAACATGAAAATTAAAATCTCGTAGTTGGGTTCTCATCCACAAAAGCTGTGAACAACAACTAGCGGCGGCGACATATTCTGCCTCCGTTGACGAAGTTGAGACACAGTTTTGTTTTCGAGACGACCAACTCACGAGTTTACCGCCCAAGAAGTGTGCAGCTCCAGAGGTGCTTTTTCGGTCCATCTTGCATCCTGCGTAATCCGAGTCAGAGAATCCAACCAGCTTGAAGTCCGATTGAGTGGGGTACCATAAACCTAGATTGGGTGTTCCTTTGAGATAGCGGAGAATCCTTTTAACAGCAGTGAAATGGGATTCCTTCGGTGTTGCCTGAAAATGAGCGCAGATTCCTGTCGAGAGAACGATATCCGGTCGACTAGCAGTGAGGTACAAAAGAGAGCCTATTATCCCTCGATACACAGTTTGGTCAACGGGAGCACCAGATGGGTCCGCGTCGGGTCGGCCAGAGGGTGACATAGGTGTAGCAGCAGTCTTAGCATCCTTCATTCCATGTTTCTCTAGGATGTCATGGATGTATTTTGACTCATTCATGAAGATTCCGTCGGGGAGCTGCTTTACTTGAAGACCAAGAAAGAAATTCAGCTCGCCCATCATACTCATTTCGAACTTCTCCTTCATCAATTCTGCGAACTCTTCACACATTTGTGGTTCAGTCGATCCAAAAATGATGTCATCGACATAAATCTGTACAATCATGATGTCCGGGCCACTCCGCTTGGTGAAGAGAGTTGTATCCAGAGATCCTTTCTTGAATCCAGACTGTACAAGGAAGTCTGAAAGGACGTCATACCAAGCTCGGGGAGCCTGTTTTAGTCCGTAGAGGGCCTTGTAGAGTCGATATACGTGATGAGGAAACTCTTCGCTCAAGAACCCTTCTGGTTGATCAACGTACACTTCTTCCTTGAGAAACCCATTCAGAAATGCAGTCTCCACGTCCATTTGATAGACTTTAAAGTTCTTGTGTGCAGCAAAGGCAAGAAAAATTCGTATGGCTTCGATCCTGGCAACTGGGGCAAAAGTTTCATCGTAGTCGATGCCTTCTTGTTGGTTGTACCCCTTAGCCACAAGTCTTGCTTTATTGCGGATAACAACACCGTCTTCATCCTTTTTGTTCTTGAAGATCCATTTTGTGCCAATAATGGATCTATTGTGAGGTCGTGGTACGAGTTCCCAAACTTGTAAACGTTCAAACTGATTTATTTCCTCATGCATTGCAATCAGCCAATCAGGATCGTTGAGAGCTTCAGCTAATCGTGATGGTTCGACTTGACTGAGATAGCAAGCAAACAGACTTTCATTCATCGTAGCCGAACGTGTCGAGACACCAGATGTGGGATTCCCAATAATCTGATCTGTAGGATGAGAGCGAGCCCAAAGTGGTATATTGGTCTGAGATGAGCTGGCCGCATTTGTATCGGTTGGAGGTTCCTTGGATTGAGGTCCGGTGTCCGAAGAAGAGATCTCAACCGTAGTAGATTGAGAGGGTTCAGCATCAGGATCAGCAATGTTCCCAAGGTTGGGTAAAATGTCGTCTTCGTTGAGATTGAGCGCATCCAAGTTTGGAGGGACGACGTCATTGTCGATAGCTGGTGGTGTAGGTGGAGTGGGTGCAGCGGTAGGTTGAGTGGTGGCGGCGGGAGTCTTGGGAATTGGATAGAAGTACTCGAAGAGCAGATCGAGATCCAGTTCACCAGAGTTGCCCTCAGATGAGGAAGTTCCCGCCATTGAAGGTTGACCTTTTGTCAACGACTGTAGAAGGCCTGGTTCTGGACTGATATGAGCAGAAGCCATGAGGTCGCCTTCGCTTTCGTCGAAGGTGACATTTGTGCTCTCTATTACTGATCGTTTCTCCCTAAGATAGACTCTGTATGCCTTCAAGTTCAGCGAATATCCAACAAAGATGCCTTCAAGTGCTTTTGGATCAAGCTTCCCAAGATGTTGGCGATCATTGGCCACAAAACATCGGCAACCGAAGACCCTTAGATAAGATATATCGGGGATACGACGGTTATTCAGCATCTCGTATGGGGTGCGGTTGAATCTATTGTGGATTGAAGCCCGGTTTTGCGTGTAGCAAGCCGTTTGAATAGCTTCGCCCCAAAGTGAGTGAGGAAGGCCGGATTGGATGAGGAGAGTCCTAGCTGCTTCAACTAGTGTCCTATTTTTACGCTCAACGACACCATTCTGTTCCGGTGTCTTCATCGCTGAGAACTGCTGGGTGATGCCCTGAGTGGCATAGAAATCACTGAGCTTCTTGTTCTTAAACTCAGTTCCGTTGTCAGTTCTGATAATCCGAACCTTTTGTTGATGAAGGGTTTGGGACGTAACAACAAACTTGATGATTATATCAGGAACTTCATCCTTTGTACGAATGAGTTTCGTCCATGTATAGCGTGAGAAGTCGTCGACAATCACAAGAATGTATCGTCTTCCTCCGAGTGTAGCCGTAGGCATTGGGCCACATAGATCCATGTGTAAGAGCTCAAGGATGAGTTTAGAGGACGGTGTTTCCTTGGAGATGTGAGACGATCGCTTCATCTTCCCCAATTCACAGGCAGAGCAGAGGTGTTCCTTATGATATGTCGATTGGGGTAGACCGTTTACGAGTTTATTCTGACGCAGTTTGTTGATGGTCTTGAAGTTGAGATGTGAAAGACGCCGGTGCCATAGATCGTTCAACTTGGGTGCGGCTCGAGAGAGAAGGCATATAGGTCGAGAGGTCGTAAGATTGAGTACGTAAAGGTGAGACGTGCGCGTTCCAGAAAGAAGAGGCTGTCCAGAGGCATCTATAATGCTGCAGATGTCAGATTCGAAGAGAACCTTTATTAGGATATTTAATAGATTGTGTCAATAGTTTTAGTCTTGGGTCTAATTTAGTAATTACCCTTTAGTTTGAGATTTGGACTAGAATGAAATTAGTTAATATTTAGTGTTTGGGCCTTAATATACCTAGGGTTAATGTGGTATATAAGGTTTTACCAACACAATCTTGAAAGGTAATCAAAGATCAAAAGGCTAACCCTAGTTTTCACACACTACACACAATAGAAGGTGAGAAATCCTCCCTTTTTCATTCCATCAAAGCCTCTTTGATTCCTTGTTTGGTGCATTCGGGACCAACAAGTGGTATCAGAGCAAACGTGGATCGATCTGCATTGATTTGAATTCAGTTTCGTTCGATTCCGAGAAAGATCAAAGGTGTTTTTGGGCAAAAATCACTTTCGGGCATTTTGAACTCGTTTTGGGGTTTTAATGCTTCGTTTTTGTGTTTAAACCTTTCCCCAGATCGATTCTATGCCTAAAATGTTTTTAGAATACTTTTGGATCAGTTTTAACGAGTTTTGAGCAAGATCGAAGCAAAATTCTTCAAAAAAGGACATCTCGGCCATTCTCTGTTTTTGGTCGATTTGACCTGTTTTTGTTGGTTTTAGCCCACAAATCGGTCGATTATGTGTTTAGGGAAGAATTTCTGAAGTTTAGGATCAAGTTTGAGCGATTTGGTTGAGATTTGAGCAAGAACTGGACGATTTTCTGGCAAAACGCATGAAAGCAATGGAACAGTGAAAGCTCGTTCTTGACCGCGAAACTTTTGCTTAATCGTTCAAGTCCGCGAAATTTTCCCATCTGCGAAATTTGATTCCGAGAATTTACCTAGAGCCGCGAAAAATTTCACTTACACTGCATTTTTCGCAACTGCATATTTTCAAAAATCCGAGAAAACTTCGTCCGCGAAATTTGCTTACTCTTCATACACCCGAGAAACTTTATACCTAAAAAGGCTTATTCCGCGAATTTCTCTGAGCCGCGAAATTTTTCAAAACCGAGAAAGTTTACAAACTCGCGAAATTTTCTAAATTTCAGTCCGAGAAAGTTTATTTCATCCAAGAAAGTTTTTTAAAAAACCACAATTCTTTCAAATCCGAAAAAAAATTTCTTAATTTTCAGCCGAGAAAGTTTATTTCATCAACTCTTGATGCGAAATTTCTTGCGTAGGTGGTAAAAATTCAAAATCAAGAATCCTTCTCACATGCGAAATTTCAGAATCCGCGAAACTTACAACTGAGAATTTTTTTTTCCGAGAATTTCTCTTTAAAACTCACAAACACCGAAATTTTTCAACACATGATTTCTCGGATAATTCTTCATATAATCATGTTCCTTCAAACTGCGAATTCTCTTTTCTTAAAATGTTAAGGTTTTTACCTTTTTCTCGAGTTAAAATTTTCTCGGGTTAAATTTTTTTTCAAACTTATTTAAGATTTGACCCCTACACTTTAATCCTATCACCCTAGACCACTTTTGACATAAATTTTTCTCGCCTCAAAATCTCGTTTTTAAATTTCTAGAACTTCTCCTTATTTCAAGATATATCTTCCCTTTATACATTATCGACCATCACACACGCTCACTTAGTTCTAAGAAATTCCTTAAACAATTTTTTCTCAAAACTCTACATGTTAAACTCATATTTCTCGTCTCATTCGTTACTAACTTTCTTATCTATACAAGATCAAAACCACGGACGATTCGACTGCACCAACCATGTCTACCACGAATGACATCTCAACAGTGGGCTCCGACACCAGGCCACCGATGCTGCGACAAGGAGACTACAGCATATGGACAAACCGATTCCTCACGTTCATCAGGAACAAAGGCGCACCACTCTCTCAATACCTTCTGGACTCCATCTTCAATGGTCCAGCACAGTTCTGGACGATCATCCCTGCACAGCCAAACGCAAACCCTCCCATGGATGAACGCCGCACTCCAAGAGGTCCCATCAATGAGGATGAAGAGGCTCGCGTACAGGCCGACGAGACTGCCAAAGGATACCTCTTCCAGACATCGAGTGCTGCACAAGTGCTAAGGAAATATGGGATGAGCTCGTGGAAATCATGGCAGGCACAACTGAAAGTGCTCAGGGGAGGAAATCAGCATGTCTCTCGCAGTATGAACACTTCCAAGCCTATGAAGGAGAGGAGTTGCGTGACACATACCTCCGATACTTGAAGGTCATCAATGAACTCAAGAAAGCCAAGATCACGAGGGACAAATTTGACATCAACAACCGCTTCCTTGGTAGCCTCAAACCACATTGGGGAAATGCAACTGTGATGATGATTCAGAGTAAGGACCTCTCCAACACCTCCATCCATGCTCTCTACGATAGCCTGTCTGCATATGCTCCTTACGTGCAACCTCAGTCCACCAACACTCGAGTCGACCCACTGGCTCTCCTCTCAAACAAAACTACCGAACGATCTTCCATCGCTAAGGCCAAACAGAACAAAGGGAAGCTGCCAGCTGTTGTATCTGACGCCTCTTCAGGATCCGAAGCTGATACAGAATCTGATGAAGATATTCGTGATCTACGCAAGCAACTGGCAATGCTCACAAAGATGGTCACAAAGAAGATCGGGAAAAAATCCTCATCCTCCTCCAATCGCCAAAGAACCTTTAGCGGCACCAAAAAGACCACTCCCACGGAAGAATCTAAGCCGATAAAGAAAGAGGAGGACTCAGCACCTCAAAAGTCTGTGAAGTGCTTTCGGTGTGGAAAGACAGGTCACTTTGCCAAGGAATGCCACGCCCCATGCATGAAGGACTCTGGCTACTACGACCGTAAGGCCAGAATGACCTGCAAAATGGAAAGTGGGAAAGTTCTACTTACAGAAGAAGCTGAATGGGTGAACGACACTTCAGAAGACGAGGAGCCTCAGGATGAAGATTGCTGCATGGCAAGGCTGGTCGAACATGGTGAGGACGAGGAGATGGCCAACACCGAAGAGAACACAGCTAAGACTCCTACCAACGCCGAGTCTGAGGTACGAATTTCGCAACTCGATGATGTGTTCAATCACCGTCACACCATTAAGAAACCCACCGTAGACGCTAGGGAGTATGAAGAACTTAAGCTAAAATTTGAAAACAACTATACATTACTTAGCTTAAAAGTAGAAGAGCTCGCTTGTGCAAATGAACGTCTAATGGACTCTGAAGCTTTAATCAAACGTCTGCAAAGCAAGAACAAGCAAAGTGAGAATAAGGTGAAGGAAACCACACTGGCCATCAGTTCATGCGAAACATCTCGTCTTCTGACGGCATCCCAATACGAACTGCTTACAAAGGAAAGGGTTAGGCTGTACCGAAAGGTGAAAGAACTTGAAGAGCAACTTCAGCTTAGAAACGAAAACACACGCATCCTATGCCTATTGAACCAACCAGTTGAAACAGAATTCTACAACGCCCGGGAGGGAATTGGCCTGACCAGCAATTGCAATCCAACACCGCTAACAGTTAAAAGGTATAACATGTGTAACACTACGTTCCTGCAAACAAAAAATGGTGCTCCCCCGCAACTTAAGCCATTTGTGAGATCATCCTCCGCTGTCATCTCAGAAGAAAAAAGAGTACAGAACATTCATTGGGCAGAAATCGCGTATGACTACACAGAATTGAATGATAGAGATAAGACTAAGATACCTTCACTTTCGGAGGATGTCGAAACTCCACTCCCAACCAAAGAACAGGAAATTGCTTTCCAAGAAGCGATCTCTCGCACCTACATCCCAGAGAAACTTCTGCTAATAGCAGAACTAGAACGAACACTAGAATTAGAGCGGAAGACCTTCGCAAAGGAGCGAGATGAACTACTTAGCAAAATCTCTACACTAGAACAATTTCACAGTACAAACAATCCCTCTACATCAAGTCAAGTACCCGATTCTCAAACATGTAAATGTAAGAGGACGGCGAAGACGACTCCTGAAGCTGAAACTTGCTCAAACACTAACTCTCGTATTCCTATGGATACAGGGAATGTGAGTTCGACGTCTCCGGAAGGGAGTTCATCTGAAGTAAAGGAGGACCCGCTCTTCGATGACAAGAAGAAAAGACCATCCTATATTTGTATTTCCAATCTATGTACTGATTCCCAACATCTTAAGGACGTAGACACTTATGCTGCCAAAACTTATCTTTCCTTTGCCAAAATAATGTCTATGTGTTGCTGCAATGACTTCATTCTTCCACGCTTTCATGAATATGAGGCACACGAACATGCAACACCCCGACCAAAAAGGCAGACCTCCTCTACGACGTCCCTGCATTCTCCCATTTCATCTACGCCCACGGTTAAGCGAAAACGGCATCCAACGCTGAATACAAAGTCAACTACTGCTCGCAAGCAAAAGACGACTAAAACCAAAAGGCGACAACAACAACCAAAACCTTCACGTCAATTCACGAATAAGACAACGTATATGCAAGCGCAAGTTAGGCAAATATGGGTTAGAAAAACCATAATCCCACCTCCTCAATCAAATCACAAAGGGAAAGCTAAATTAGAACCGACACAATCTGATTTAGAAACCACATTTCCCATTAAGCGCATGAAAATTTTACTTGTATCACAAGAAGGTCCCGTCCGTAAACGGGGACCCAACGTTTGCTGATGATTGCAGGTCTGTCATGTGTGGTATCTAGACTCGGGTTGCTCCACACACATGACGGGGAACAAAGAGCTGTTGAGCAACTTCTCCGAGCGCTATCTCGGAAGGGTCTCCTTCGGAAACAGTCAAATGGCTCCAATTCTCGGAACTGGTGATCTTGTCCATGACAAACTGACGATTAAGGGAATCTCTTACGTCGAGGGTTTGAGCTACAATCTCTTCAGCATTGGTCGTTTCTGCGACAAAGGATACAAGGTTCTCTTCGAATCTGACATCTGCAGCATTATTGATGCCACGGGACAACCTCTTCTTTCTGGAACTCGCACGTCTCACCTTTACGTACTCAATCTTACGACCTCTCGACCAATTTGCCTTCTCTCCCGTGCTGCACCCAAGTTGAACGATCTATGGCACCGGCGTCTTTCACACCTCAATTTCAAGACTATCAACAAACTGCGTCAGAATAAACTCGTCAGCGGTCTACCCCAACTGTCATATCATAAGGAACACCTCTGCTCTGCATGTGAATTGGGGAAGATGAAGCGATCATCACACTTCTCTAAGGAAACGCCGTCCTCTAAGCTCATCCTTGAGCTCTTACACATGGATCTATGTGGCCCAATGCCTACGGCTACACTCGGAGGAAGACGGTATATTCTTGTGACTGTCGACGACTTCTCACGCTATACATGGACGAAACTCGTTCGCACAAATGATGAAGTTCCTGATTTAATAATCGAGTTTGTTGTTACGTCCCAAACTCTTCATCAACAGAAGGATCGGATTATCAGAACTGACAATGGAACTGAGTTTAAGAACAAGAAGCTCAGTGATTTCTATGCTACTCAGGGCATCACCCAGCAGTTCTCAGCTGTGAAGACACCAGAACAGAATGGTGTCGTTGAGCGTAAGAATAGGACACTAGTTGAAGCAGCTAGGACACTCCTCATCCAATCCGGACTTCCTCACTCTCTTTGGGGCGAAGCTATTCAAACGGCCTGTTACACGCAGAACCGGGCTTCTATCCACAAGAGATTCAACCGCACCCATACGAGATGCTGAATAACCGTCGTATCCCAGATATATCTTATCAAAGGGTCTTCGGTTGCCAATGATCGCCAACATCCTGGGAAGCTTGATCCAAAAGCACTTGAAGGAATCTTTGTTGGATATTCGCTGAACTCGAAGGCATACAGAGTCTATCTTAGGCAGAAACGATCAGTAATAGAGAGCACAAATGTCACATTTGACGAAAGCGAAGGCGACCTCATGGCTTCTGCTCATATCAGTCCAGAACCAGGTCTTCTACAGTCGTTGACAAAAGGTCAACCTTCAATGGCGGGAATTTCCTCATCTGAGGGCAACTCTGGTGAACTGGATCTCGACCTGCTCTTCGAGTACTTCTATCCAATTCCCAAGACTCCCGCCGCCACCACTCAACCTACCGCTGCACCCACTCCACCTACACCACCAGCTATCGACAATGACGTCGTCCCTCCAAACTTGGATGCGCTCAATCTCAACGAAGACGACATTTTACCCAACCTTGGGAACATTGCTGATCCTGATGCTGAACCCTCTCAATCTACTACGGTTGAGATCTCTTCTTCGGACACCGGACCTCAATCCAATGAACCTCCAACCGATACAAATGCGGCCAGCTCATCTCAGACCAATATACCACTTTGGGCTCGCTCTCATCCTACAGATCAGATTATTGGGAATCCCACATCTGGTGTCTCGACACGTTCGGCTACGATGAATGAAAGTCTATTTGCTTGCTATCTCAGTCAAGTCGAACCATCACGATTAGCTGAAGCTCTCAACGATCCTGATTGGCTGATTGCAATGCATGAGGAAATAAATCAGTTTGAACGTTTACAAGTTTGGGAACTCGTACCACGACCTCACAATAGATCCATTATCGGCACAAAATGGATCTTCAAGAACAAAAAGGATGACGACGGTGTTGTTATCCGCAATAAAGCAAGACTTGTGGCTAAGGGGTACAACCAACAAGAAGGCATCGACTACGATGAAACTTTTGCCCCAGTTGCCAGGATCGAAGCCATACGAATTTTTCTTGCCTTTGCTGCACACAAGAACTTTAAAGTCTATCAAATGAACGTGAAGACTGCATTTCTGAATGGGTTTCTCAAGGAAGAAGTGTACGTTGATCAACCAGAAGGGTTCTTGAGCGAAGAGTTTCCTCATCACGTATATCGACTCTACAAGGCCCTCTACGGACTAAAACAGGCTCCCCGAGCTTGGTATGATGTCCTTTCAGACTTCCTTGTACAGTCTGGATTCAAGAAAGGATCTCTGGATACAACTCTCTTCACCAAGCGGAGTGGACCGGACATCATGATTGTACAGATTTATGTCGATGACATCATTTTTGGATCGACTGAACCACAACTATGTGAAGAGTTTGCAGAATTGATGAAAGAGAAGTTTGAAATGAGTATGATGGGTGACCTGAATTTCTTTCTTGGTCTTCAAGTAAAACAACTCCCCGACGGAATCTTCATCAACCAGTCCAAATACATCCATGACATCCTCGAGAAATATGGAATGAAGGATGCTAAGACTGCTGCTACACCTATGTCTCCCTCTGGCCGACCCGACACGGACCCATCTGGTGCTCCCGTTGATCAAACCATCTATCGAGGGATAATAGGATCTCTTCTGTACCTCACTGCTAGTCGACCGGATATCGTTCTCTCAACAGGAATCTGCGCTCGTTTCCAGGCTACACCTAAGGAATCCCATCTCACTGCTGTCAAAAGGATTCTCCGCTATCAAAAAGGAACACCCAATCTGGGTTTGTGGTACCCCACTCGATCGGACTTCAAACTGGTTGGATTCTCTGACTCGGACTATGCAGGATGCAAGATGGACAGAAAAAGCACCTCTGGAGCTGCACACTTTCTGGGCGGTAAACTCGTGATTTGGTCTTCTCGAAAACAAAACTGTGTCTCAACATCATCGACGGAGGCAGAATATGTCGCCGCGGCTAGTTGTTGCGCACAGCTTTTGTGGATGAGAACCCAACTACGAGATTTTAATTTTCATGCTGATAAAATTCCCATTTACTGTGATTCAAAGAGTGCGATTGAATTGCATAGATATTCGTCACCACTTCATCAAAGAACATGTCGAACAAGGGACGATTGAATTGCACTACGTCACAACCGAAGATCAACTGGCCGACATTTTCACGAAACCGTTGGATGTCAAACGATTCCAACACCTAGTGACTATGTTGGGCATGCTGAATATTCAGTTGTGATCAATCGACATGAACTTTGATAAAGTGTACATATTTCCTTTTCACTTCACTTCATTCTCTATGTGTCTTCTAAATTATATCTCTCAAGTGGGGGTTTTCGATTAAGGGGGAGTTTCTGGTTATTTTTTTTCTTTCTCTCTCAATTTAAAAAGGAAAGCGTTAGGTTAAGGGGGAGTTTCTGATTATGCCTTTTTAATTTAAAAAAAATATAAAAAATAAAAAAAAATAAAAAAAAAAGGGGTTGAAATTTTAACGCCTTGGTCAAACCAGAGTCAAAATTGGACCAATTGAACACCAATTGGACCCAATTTTGACCAAGCCCGCAAAAAATTGAATCTGAACACAATTTTGACCAAGCCCGCGAAAAATTGAATCAGGGCCCAATCTTGACCAAGCCCACAAATTTCGGCCCATTAACTCAAAAATTTCGCATAAACAGTAACAAAATCCCTAAAACCCCAAAGCCCTTAACGTTTTTCACATTCTTACAAATACCCGAGAAAATTTCAAAACTTTCGCAACCCTCTTTCAAAAATTTCTCAACTCCTCGCATCGTCGTCGTCGTCAAATCTGCATTCAAAATGTGTTTCCTGCTAACTCCATTGTCGCAAATCAACTTTTCGGTATGAATACACCTCACATAAACCAATTTCCGTTCGTTCTATCCTGTTTTTGCCACGTTTTGTTAAATCTGTTAGGTTAAAATTAATTTTTCTCGGCTTTGAGTAGGACGCATGTTAGGTTTTTGGTGTTTAAAACCCCCAAATCTGCATTGCCCGTCCAATTTAGTCGATTAAGTCCAGACTATTGCATTTTGCTTAAGATTTGAGTAGGTCTAAAGCAAAAAAATCATTGCGTCGTTTCGCACGTTTTCTCACAGTGTTCTTCACCGAGAAAATTTTTCAGAAAATGCTTTAAACGTTAGATTTCGCTGCTACAGTGAGCAAGGCCCCGCGAAAATATTTTTCTTTCCGAGAAATTCCTTGTGCTACAGTAAGTGAGGTCCTGCAAAATTTTATCCGAGAAATCTCTAGTGTTAAAATTTTCTCGCTGCTACAGTGACTAAGGTCCTGCGAAAACTTTCATCCGAGAATTTACGTGTGTTAAAAAAAATTTTCGCTGCTACAGCATGTGAAGCCCCGCGAGATTCTCATACACATCACTTCACATTACATATTTTCGCATCTTCACTATTTCGCAACTACAGTGACCCAAAATTTCAACCCGAGAATTTTTATCACTTAAGCAGATTTTCTTCAAAGCTCCACCACTCTGCGAAACTTCTATATCACTTGAGAAAATTCAAAACTTGCGAAATTTTTGCTAACTTAAAAACTCTTTCCACCTGCGAAATTTAATACCGCTTTTAGAACAAATTTTCCCCGCGAAATTTTTGGATTACATGCGAAAAAATTACACTAAATGCGTAAATTCTCACGACATGTCTCTGTGCTATAACTTGCGAAAATTTCCCAATACATGCGCATACCTACTCTATCTGCGAAAATTTTCTCGGCATGCCTAGATATTATAACCTGCGAAACATCACCACTACATGTGAAATGTCCTCTGAATGCGAAATTTCCTTGCTATATGTGAAAACCTACTCTGGATGCGAAATTTCCTTGCTACATGCGAATACTTACTCTGAATGCGAAATTTCCTTGATATGTGAAAATTAACATTACATTCGAAAATTTTTGAACAACTTATAAAAGTCCATAACCTGCGAAAATTTTCATACATGCGAAATGATACTCTAAATGTGAATTTTCTCTCGACATGGCTATGTGTATAATCAGTGAATTTTCCCATTGCGTGCAAAATTTTGAACAACTTGCGAAGCTTCTTAACGTGCGAAATTTTTTTTTCCATGCGAAATTCTACACTACATGCGAGAATTGTCTTTGGCTAGCTCATTTATCAACCTTTTGTCAATGCTTTCGTTTACAATTTAAGGCTGCTTTCATGTTCATGTTCTCACGATTTAATCCGTACTAATCATATTACAATTACTGTCAAGCACAGATATGACAAACAAAGATCAAGGCACAATTGAAGCACTTGAGGCGGCTGCAATCCAAAGGGACATCGCTCGCATCGAGCTCAACACGCGTACCTATGTCCCACCAATCGAGCAGATCTTCCCAACAAGTCAATGGGCGGCCTTGATTCCCAACAATTACATGGTGGACTTAGACAGCTTTCGATGCGATGCCCCAATCATTATAGAAATCCTCAAAGGGCAGCCGCTTCGACACGCCCTCACTCATGGCGAGCCAGAAGCACAAGTGTATCTTCAACAATTCTGGCACACGTTGCAGATAGCTGGACCACTCCACCTTGCAAAAAACTTATCCGCCATAATTGATCAAGAAACGGTGGTCCTCACTCGAAAGATACTCAAAGAAGTGCTTCAACTCCCTGTCTACTCCCCATACGACCCGCTACCAACCCATGAACAACTCATCGAGGACATAGACCGGCTGGGCTATCAACCAGAAACCAAGAAGAAGAAGGGCCCACTTGTCCTCAGTGAAGTCACCACCCGCATTCTACCTCAACCGTGGCGAACGTTGTACCTGCTGGTAAACAAATGCATGTCAGGGAAGCATGCCGGTCAGGACCGCAGGAACTTTCAAATCCTCACTATCCTCACCGGCATCGCCCACAACCGCAAGTACAACTACGTCGACATCATATGGATGGATCTCATCTCCATGATCCAACGTCGCGACCGGGAAATCGCCAAGGGAGTCACAAACCGCTTCGTCCCCTACATGCGGTGGCTTCCAGCTCTCACCAGACATTTCCGCTTGCACTCCACCAACATTCGCCTCCGCCCGGCAACGGAACACTTCCAAATCTCCACTGTCGAGAAGTTCGCCAAGAAAAACACTCCGGAGAAAGATCGACACGCAATGATAATCCCAGACGACGTCCTCGCCTACGCCGACCCGACCAACCTGCACGTCCAAGAATACCGTGCCTCTACAACCTCTTTCCGCGAAAGCCCTCATCCACTATCCACTGTCCCTACGGCGCAGATCAACCCCACTGCTCCTAACCCCGGGACTAGCCAAAACCCCACCACCACCTCCAAAAAGTCATCGAGTCGCGCCGCATCCTCTTCCACCCGCGCTCCGAAAAAACGGTCGCGAGAGGATGACGTAAGCCGCCCCACGGAGCGTCGATCGAAACAAAAACACGATCGACCTCCTCAGCCACATATAAGCCGAGCCGAACCAATAGGTACAGGAGGTGATGTGTTCACCTCCCGAGTAGAAGACGTGGCATCTGGCTCAACCACGCAAACGACCCCACCAATCCACTTATCTTCCTCTCTACAGGAAGATATTTCATTCCACGAGGAGCCACGTATGCCATCGACATCCCACTTGGAGATAGTCGATGTTGAATCAAGCAGTCCCTCGCCTCAGACTGCATCCTCTTCATGCACATCGAGTGTAGTGCCCTCACTCCCCATAATTTCTTACGTTTCTAGGACACATACACCTTTTACCGCACTACAGAGTCTTCGTGATTCTGTCAGAACGCTCGGTGATGTCTCTGTGACTGAGAGCGGAAGACCTAGCACGGCCAACATCACAACAACCGTGAGCCTAGGCCATCATTCGATTGAGTCTGTCTCATCGATGGTCCCAACGGGAAGTCTGAGTGACCCCGTCTTTTCCCGTCCTGTGCAAACGGGCGGCCGATCGGCTATCTTCTCCGATTCGGTGACAGTTGGAATTCTTCGTGATTCCAACTTGTTAAACTTACCCCAGTTCGTGACAGAGACCGCGTTAGAGACTCGTCTTCAAAAGTTTGCAAAGACTCTTGAGACGTCTATCCTCGATAAAGTCTACGCGCGTCTCGATGCGTCCACCATCGACAAAGGCAAAGGTGTGGCCCCGGAGACGCCACCACCAACTCAAAATGTGGACGCTGAAGCTGTTCTCTCCTCCATCTCCGCCAAGGAACTCTTCTACATCCTACGAGCAAGATTCGAGTCAATGACGGAACTCGACGAGGAGGAACAGCAAATGAAGAGGATAATGACTCAACCGATGACTTGCCGCACTCAAGGCGAGTCGAGCGGGATCAGGCGCGGCGATCAAGACGATGATCAAGATCGCCGCAAGGGGGAGAATAGGCCGCAAGCCTCACAAACTCAAGGGCCCATACAATCGACGCCGCCCTCCTCCTCTGCACCTGAAACAACGCCCGCAGAAACCTCACACCCCACTATCCAAAAAGCCCACCCTATCAACCCCGAGTCACCAGCCAAATCACCCTCACCTCCACCTACTACCGTCTCCGAAACTCTAACTGTCACATCACCTCCACCTACTACCGTCTCCGAAACTTAACTGTCACATCGGCATTAGAGACCACAACCACCACATCTACACTAACCGACGCCCAAATCATACTAGCCAAAACCATCACCTCATCCGAACCACCAGAATCTCCACCACAACCATCCCCACAATCCTCAAACTCCTCCGACGCAACACCTTCGCCACCACACAGCCATACCACTCTCAACACCGATTCCAATGTAGCTTCCAAGGATGTCTACTGCGCACAGAACGAGATCGAGGCCTACATCTTCAACAATGAATGGCTGTACACACCCGCTGATGCAGTAGCAGCCAGGAAGTTAGTGGAAAATGCTCGACGTCTGCTAAAGGAAGCCTCGCTCACGCTAATCGACACTGCAGACAACGAGAACGGAGAGGAGTACGACGCTGAACCTGCCGAACTCGAAAACATCCTATTTCAAGCGCAGCAAGCTGAGGCTCCTGCTGCTCAACCGGATGTGCCCACGGCGGATATACCAAAAGCACCGTGGGAAAATAAGAAGATCACCGCGCCATTTCAAGAGGAGATCAGGAAGAGGATCTGGCGGCGCAAGGAGCAAATCATCACGACCTTCAACGAATATGAGCTGATGAACATTCAAAACTGGAGCGAGGAAAAGAAGAAGCTCTATCGATGGAGCCTTCTTTGCCACAAGTGCACAAAGAGGACGATGTCCGATGAAGAAAACCTCGCTCTGGAAATGAGTCGGGCCCCCATCTGCAAAGTCGCTGACCTTCGCCAAGAATCGAAAGGACGTGTTCACTATCCAGTGTTCACGGTGATGAGGCAGGACAAGAGCTGCTGTGAAGTAAGCGAGGCGGACTTCAAATATCTGCGCTTAGGTGATCTGTACAACATGCTGGAATCTATGAAGCAGTTCAGACTCGTCCTCAGAAGTTCGGGACATCTCGTACGGGCTGAACCGGTCACCATGGGTTATGCGGCTCTCAAGCGCCACATGCTCCGACAAGTCAGATTCTCCGCCACCCACGACCTGCAGATGGCGGTAGAGCACAACCTGAAGAAGGTGAACCTGACTCGCCCATCTTTCAAGAACGCGGACGACTACCGAGAGGGCGATGTGATCGACGGAGATGATCCAGCGGTCTCCTACTCGAACAACAAGGGAAAGATGAGGCTACTACGCTGCTCCGAAGTGGCAAAATTCTCGGATGGAACACTCACCATCATTCAAGACAAGCTCATGAGAATTTGCCGCATACTTTCGGAAGAAGACCCACACTGCCGCTCCAAGTTCGCGAAGTTTATTGACGCCATAGCTGATCGAATCGTGCTTCGAAGGAATCTCCGTGCCTTCGAGTTCAAGTTAGGACTTCGCGAAACACACACTCGCTGATCCACCACCGCTACGCACAAGATCCAAGACTCCCAACAATTGACACAAAGGGGGAGATTGTTAGGATATTTAATAGATTGTGTCAATAGTTTTAGTCTTGGGTCTAATTTAGTAATTACCCTTTAGTTTGAGATTTGGACTAGAATGTAATTAGTTAATATTTAGTGTTTGGGCCTTAATATACCTAGGGTTAATGTGGTATATAAGGTTTTACCAACACAATCTTGAAAGGTAATCAAAGATCAAAAGGCTAACCCTAGTTTTCACACACTACACACACTAGAAGGTGAGAAATCCTCCCTTTTTCATTCCATCAAAGCCTCTTTGATTCCTTGTTTGGTGCATTCGGGACCAACAACCTTGTATCCTTGGTCGCAGAAACGACCAATGCTGAAGAGATTGTAGCTCAAACCCTCGACATAAGAGATGCCCTTAATCGTCAGCTTGTCATGGACGAGATCACCAGTTCCGAGAATTGGCGCCATTTGACTGTTTCCGAAGGAGACCCTTCCGAGATAGCGCTCGAAGAAGTTGCTCAACAGCTCCTTGTTCCCCGTCATGTGTGTGGAGCAACCCGAGTCTAGATACCACACATGACAGACCTGCAATCATCAGCAAACGTTGGGTCCCCGTTTACGGACGGGACCTTCTTGTGATACAAGTAAAATTTTCATGCGCTTAATGGGAAATGTGGTTTCTAAATCAGATTGTGTCGGTTCTAATTTAGCTTTCCCTTTGTCATTTGTTTGATGAGGCGGGATTTTGATTTTTCTAACCCATATTTTCCTATCTTGTGCTTGCATGTATGGCGCCTTATACATGAATTGGCGTGGGGGATGTGGTTGTCGTTTTCGTGCTTCGGTTTTGGTCGCCTTTGGCTTGCGAGCAGTCGGTGAGTTTGCGTTTGACGACGAGAGACGTTTATGCTTAACCTTAGGTTTAGGCGAGATGGGAGAATTCAAAGACGTCGTAGAGGAGGTTCTCTTGCGTGGTCGGAGTGTTGCGTGTTCATGTGTGTCATATTCATGAAAGCGTGGGAGAACAAAGTCATCGCAGCAGCACATAGACATAAGCTTGGTAAAAGAAAGATAAGTTTTGGCAACATAATTGTCTACGACCTTAGGATATTGGGATTCAGTACATAGAGAGGAAAGACGAATATAGGATGGTCTTTTCTTCTTGTCATCGAAGAGCGGATTCTCCTTTATTTCATACGAACTCCCTTCCAGAGACGTCGAACTCACATTCCCTGTATCCATAAGAATACGAGCGTTAGTGTTAGAACATATGTCAGCTTCAGGAGACATCTTCGCCGTCCTCTTACATTTACATGTTCGAGAATCGGGTACTTGACTCGACGTAGAGGGTTCGTTCGTATTGTGAAATTGCTCTAGGGTAAAGATTTTGCTAAGTAGATCTTCTCGCTCTTTTGCAAAGGCTTTCCGCTCTAATTCTAGGGTTCGTTCTAGTTCTGCTATGATCAGAAGTTTTTCTGGGACATAGATGCGAGAAAGTGCTTCTCGGAAAGCGATTTCCTGTTCTTCGGTTGGGAACTGAGACTTGATGTCTTCAGAGAGTGAAGACTTTTTAGTCTTATCACTAGCATTCAATTCCGTGTAGTCGTACGCGATTTCTGCCCAAAGTATGTTCTGTTCCCTCTTTTCTTCTGACAGCACAGTGGAGGAGGATCTTACAAATGGCATGAGCTGTGAGGGAGTACCCTTCCTCGTTTGTAGGAATGATGTACTGTACATGTTATACCTTTTAACAATTAGCGACGTTGGATCGCAGTTGCTGGCCAGGCCGATTCCCATCCGGGCGTCGTAGAATTCTGTTTCAACTGGTTGGTTCAATAGGCATAAGATGTGTGCGGCCTTTTTTCTGAGGTGAAGTTGCTCTTCAAGTTCTTTCACCTTGCGGTATAGCCTAACTCTTTCCTTCGTAAGCAGTTCATATTGGGAGGCCGTCAGGAGGCGAGAAGTTTCACATGAACTGATGGCTAGTGTAGTTTCCTTAACCTTAGTCTCACTTAGTTTGTTCTTGCTTTGCAGACGTTTGACTAACGCTTCAGAGGCCATTAGGCGTTCGTTTGCACAGGCGAGCTCTTCTACTTTTAAACTAAGTAAGGCATAGTTGTTTTCAAATTTTAGCTTAAGTTCATCATAGTCCCTAGCGTCTACGGTGGGTTTCTTAATGGTGTGTCGGTGATTAAAAACATCATCGAGTTGTGAGATTCGTACCTCAGACTCGGCGTTGGTGGGAGTCTTAGCTGTGTTCTCACCGATGTCAACCATCTCCTCGTCCTCGTCCTGTTCGACCAGCCTTGCCATGCAGCAATCTTCATCCTTAGGCTCCTCGTCTTCTGAAGTGTCGTTCACCCACTCAGCCTCTTCGGTGAGAAGAACTTTCCCACTTTCCATTTTGCGGGTCAATCTGGCCTTACGGTCGTAGTAGCCAGAGTCCTTGACGCGTGGTGCGTGGCATTCCTTGGCAAAGTGGCCTTACTTTCCACATCGAAAGCACTTCACAGACTTCTGAGGTGCTGATTCTTCCTCTTTCTTTGTCGGCTTGGCTTCCTCCGTGGGTGGTCTTTTTGGTGCCGCTATAGGTTCTTTGGCGATTGGAGGAGGGTGAGGATTTTTTCCCGATCTTCTTTGAGACCAGCTTAGTGAGCATTGCCAGTTGCTTGCGTAGATCACGAACATCTTCATCAGACTCTGTATCAGCTTCGGATCCTGAAGAGGTGTCAGATACAGTAGCTGGTAGCTTCCCTTTGTTCTGTTTGGTCTTAGTGGCGGAAGATCGTTCAGTGGTCTTGTTCGAGAGGAGGGCCAGTGGGTCGACTCGAGTGTTAGTGGACTGGGGTTGCACGTAAGGAGCATAGGCTGACAGACTGTCATAGAGAGCATGGATGGAAGTGTTGGAGAGGTCCTTACTCTGAATCATCATCACGATTGCATTGCCCCAATGTGGTTTGAGGCTACCAAGGAAGCGGTTGTTGATATCGAATTTGTCCCTCGAGATCCTGACTTTCTTGAGTTTATTGATGACCTTCAAGTATCGGAGGTATGTGTCACGCAGTTCCTCTCCTTCAGTTGTGCCTGCCATAATTTCCACGAGTTCATCCCATATTTCCTTAGCAGTTGTGCAGCACTCAATGTGAGCGTAGACCTCGTTTCCCATAGCTTGGAAGAGATATCCTTTGGCAGTCTCATCAGCCTGTACGCGAGCCTGTTCATCCTCATTAATGGGACCTCTTGGAGTGCGGCGTTCATCCATGGGAGGGTTTGCGTTTGGCTGTGCAGGGATGATTGTCCAGAACTGTGTTGGGCCGTTGAAGATGGAGTCCAGAAGGTATTGAGAGAGTGGTGCGCCTTTGTTCCTGATGAACGTGAGGAACCGGTTTATCCATATGCTGTAGTCGCCTTGTCGCAGCATCGGAGGCCTGGTGTCGGAGCCCACTGTTGAGATGTCGTTCGTGGTAGACATGGTTGGTGCAGTCGAATCGTCCGTGGTTTTGATCTTGTATAGACAAGAGAGTTAGTAACGAACGAACGAGATGAGAAATATAAGTTTTGAGAAAAAAAATTGTTTAAAGAATTTCTTAGAACTAAGTGAGCGTGTGTGATGGTCGATAATGTATGAAGGGAAAATATATCTTGAAATTAGGAGAAGTTCTAGAAACTTTAAAAACGAGATTTGAGGCGATAAAAAAAATTATGTCAAAAGTGGTCTAGGGTGATAAGACTAAAGTGTAAGGATCAAATTTTAAATGAGTTTGAGAAAAATTTACCCCGAGAAAATTTTAACACGAGGAAAAATTCGCAGGTAGAAACGTGATTGTATGAAGGATTATCCGAGAAATTTTGTGTTGAGAAATTTCGGTGTTTGTGAGTTTTAAAGAGAAATTCTCGGAAGAAAAATTCTCAGTTGAAAACTTTCTCGTATTTTAAAATTTCGCATGTGAGAAAGATTCTCAGTTGAGAATTTTAAAGCTTCGCAAGAAAATTTCGCAAGTTATAAAAATTTCGCATCGAGAGTTGAAGTGTGGTTTTGAAAGACTCTCAATTTCAAAAATTTGACTTCGAAATATTTCTTAGCTTTTGAAAGTGAGCTGTTGAAAAAATCCTTGAGATAAAATTTCGCAAGTTATGAACATTTCGCGGTTTAAATGAATTATTGAAATGAAATTTCTCGCATATAAAGTTTCTCGGATTTTAAAAGGTGTCGCGTGTTGTAATGTGATTTGAGAAAGTTTCTAGAGAAAAAAAATTTCGCGGCTTAGAAAAATTCGCGGAATAAGCTTTCTAGGATATGGAATTTCTCGGATTATGAAGAGTAAGCAAATTTCGCAGATGAAGGTTTCTGAGTAAGCAAATTTCGCGTGTTAGAAAAATTCTCGGAATCAAATTTCTCGTATATGAAGTTTCTCGGATTTTAAAGGGTACGTGGTCGAGAAAAATGAAGCGACAGTGAGGTAAAAACAGAGAAATTTTCGCGGTTTAAAAATTCTCGGGATCAACTTTCGCGGATATGGAAATTTCGCGGACTTGAACGATTAAGCAAAAATTTCGCGGACTTGAACGATTAAGCAAAAATTTCGCGGACTTGAACATTCCATTGCTTACACGCGTTTTGCCAGAAAATCGTCTCGTTCTTGCTCAAATCTCAACCAAAATCGCTCAAACTTGATCCTAAACTTCAGAAATTCTTCCCTAAACACATAATCGACCGTTTTGTGAGCTAAAAACAACAGAAAATAGGTCAAATCGACCAAAAACAGAGAATGGCCGAGATGTCCTTTTCTGAAGAGTTTTTGCTTCGATCTTGCTCAAAACTCGTTAAAGCTGATCCAAAAGTGTATTAAAAACATTTTAGGCATAGAATCGATCTGGGGGAAGGTATTAAACACAAAAACAAAGCATTAATACCCCAAAACGAGCTCAAAATGCCCGAAAGTAATTTTTACCCAAAAACACCTTTGATCTTTCTCGGAATCGAACGAAACTGGATTCAAATCAATGCAGATCGATCCACGTTTGCTCTTATACCACTTGTTGGCCCCGAATGCACCAAACAAGGAATCAAAGAGGCTTTGATGGAATGAAAAAGGGAGAATTTCTCACCTTCAAGTGTGTGTAGTGTGTGAAAACTAGGGTTAGCCTTTTGATCTTTGATTACCTTTCAAATGGTGTTGGTAATACCTTATATACCACATTAACCCTAGGTATATTAAGGCCCAAACACCAAAAATTAAATAAATACATTCTAGTCCAAAGCCCAAAACCAAGGGATAATTACAATCTTAATCACAAGACTTAAACTATTGACACAATCTATAAATATCCTAACACCCTTTTTGATGATGACATGTAATTGATGCAGCTCAGAAGCATGTGAGCATATTCGATTTCGCAAGTCCTAGCGCATATGTCTAAGTGTTCCATAATTGCAAAACAGAGCATACGATATTTCCTAATCCCATATGATACATATTTGCTCCCCTGCCTAAGTGCAGTTATCTATATGACATGCAAAGATATATCGTGAATGAATTTTGCTCCCCCTGCCTAAGTGCGGATATATCATGTCTTTTTCCGGGTTATATCATGAGTGCAAAATTTTGAAATTACCCGTGAGTGTGCTCCCCCTGCCTAAATGCGCATTTTCCAAGCGTGAGTCAAGCAATCAGATGCAGCAGGCACTTAACACTTATCAAGAAATCTCACAAACGTTAAAAGCGCAGATAAGTATCAGAGCATCACTGTATCAATATCACGCATTGCAGTGCAGATGCATCAAAGATATATCGTAAGATCAGAGCATAATATCAGGCATCGCATAAGAGCATTACAAATATATCAAAAGTGCAGTTTTTTTTATTCGCGAGGGCACATATTCCATATCATTATGCAGATGTTCCATGTAAAGCGTTCATGCATCAGAGCAAACATATTAGTGCAGTTCAGAAATTTTGCCAAGCTACATTAGTTTGCTCCCCGGTCTAAATGAGGTTTTTCAACTGTCCAGAGCATAAATTCAAGGTTCCACTTATAGCATAGATAGATATCATATAGGCTAAAATCAGAATTCACACACAACTATGCTCCACTTGCATATGTGCAGATATTTTCATGCAAATTCAGAAGCACTAAGCATATATCGTAGGCGCATAAAAGGAATATCACACACAAATCATTTTATGCAAATTCAGTCATCACACATAAGCACTAAGATATATCATAGGCGCATAAAAAGAATATCATGCAAATTCAGTCATCACACATAAGCACTAAGATATATCATAGGCGCATAAAAAGAATATCGCACACAAATCATTTCGAATATCAAGGACAGTTCTTAGACCCCTTATATCATTAATTACTCAGATTTCTCCCCCTTCAGCATCAAAAAGGGATATACTAAGGCTTGAAGGCAGAAAACTTAGCGCAAAGTAGCTAAGAAGAATGAGAATGAAGGAAGGAATAACTTATCAGAAGACGTTCTCAAGGCTGGAATCACATTAGATCTGGCTGATATAACGGATTTGTTCAGCTCCCTGTGATCTTATCAGAAATCTTTAAAGATGGAGTATAACTTAGATGATTTTCAAGAAGAGAAAATGTGGAGTTCGAATTCTGAGATAAGGAAGGAAGAAATATCGAGTGAAAAAAGGGCAATTATCCAAGAGATATAGTTTTCCAAAAATGAGATCGGATAAACTCAGTGTAAATATAATTAAAAGGATATGGTTTTCGAACCAAATTTTGAATTTCAAAAAGGAAAATGGAAACTGTCAATCAGTGCGTCAGGGATCTCATGGTGAATGGACGGGTCTCATAAATAAGGAAAGATTTGATAAGGGCTGAATAAGAAAGATCCAAATTTCCTGAAATAACTTAGCGGCTGAAAAGAGATCTACGAAATCTTCTAAAATAACTTAATCACATTCTAATAACAGGTCCAGGAAATCCGACATTCCTAAAATAATTTATCGGCTGAAAAAGAAATCTCAAGGTAGGAAAATTACGAATTTCTTCCTAATATAATGACACTTTAAGATAAGATTTAAAGGATCTGAAATTCCTAAAATAACTGCGCGGCTGGAATGATATCTCTATGAATAACTACTCGGCTGGAATGATATCTTTATGACTTTCGTCCTAAAATATAGCAGTCACATCCTAAGGTGAGATTTGGAGGTTCAAGATTCCTTGGTGACTAAAAGAACGATCTTATGTTGGAATCCACTACGAATGTTTTCCTAAAATACTAAAATGGCACCTAATGATAAGGACAGTAAGATCCTGTTGCGAAAATTCGTAAACACGCAAGTGGTTCTAACAAGTAATAGTGTACGTAAGTACGGATATCGAACCCAAAGGACTGTGTTACTAAGTACCAAAATTATATTAATTCTAATTTTATTTGAACAATCGCTACTTGGTAGTTGATGAAACGATTAACGGAAAATGCGTAGATAAATAATAAAAAATGCGACTAAAATGATAAACGACCAAATCAATAACGAAGCACGACTAAACGAATTTAATCAAAGATAAATCTGGGGACTCCGACTTCACCGAGGACAATCATGCTATTGATTTCACTTTTTCAAAGAATACTTAATCTTATGTTGACGATGGATTTTTCCGTTTTAATTATCAATCTATCTCTAGCATCTATAACCTATTCTAACATGCGAATCCTACATCTCTGTCAAGATTTCTACACGTCGAACGCATTAAACTTAGGAAATCATAAATCATCGCACTAGTCACGTAACTATCTCTAGCTTATGAATGTTCTAATGGTATCATAATCAATGGACACGTCCAGATAATCACCTCTCAGTCTCATATCTAAACGCCTATATACGGAAGTTGATCAGAATTTCGTAAGCACTAACAACAGATTATGATACTCAACATAACATTAAGCATACAAGCTGAAAATCAATAGCAATCATGTCCGGCTACATCATAACCCCAGATAACGAAGTTAGAACATATTATAATTCGACAAAAGCATCAAAATAATACGGTTCATGATAAAATATAAATAAAGGACGGGGAAACGTATCGAATATGAAGTCGCTTCGTGTTTTGTTCGCCTAGTCTCTCGGTGTCCGTCGTCTGACTTCTGTCTATCTCCAAGGTCGAGGTTGCTAGTTTCACATTTGCTGCCCCATCAGAAACTGCTGCTCGTGGGTGAGAGCTCCTCCTTGATGGTTTAAACGGTAGGTGCTTCGTTGGCCTTTTCGTCGAACATGTGGCGAGCGATATTTTAGATGCGTGCTTAGCCTCCCAAATGTAGTTGTATGCTTGGCTAAGGGTTAGGTGTGTCAGATGTGAGCATCGATGAGTCCCCCAACGTTGTCTGTTCTTGAGATGATGTCTCCCGTCTGAGTCTCGTGCGAGGTGCACGAGTGGAGAGCAGCCGCGTCTTTGGAGGTGGTTGCTTCAGTGATGCTCGCTGATTGTTGGATCAAAAACAGCAAAGTATTGGTCTTTAAGCTGCCTACTTTGTCTTCTCGTCGGTGAAAAGGTGTGAGAGATGTGTGCTTGATGATTGTGAGTGAGGGAGAGGTGTGTGCTTGGTTTTCTGCCGTGGGTGGTTTATGTGAGAACCTCAGCTGCTATATGGACTGGTGCGAGATCTGTCGAAGGCCGAATGAAGATAAAAAAATCCTCCCATGTATGCTATCTCTGCTTTTATTTCTTTCCCGACTAAACACCCTTTCTGTTTTTCCTCCTCAGTTCTTGATTTGAACGAAACAATTTCCTATTCTTCTCTTCTTCTTTTTTTCGTCTTCCCCGTAAAATCTGTTCCATGTTTTCAGCTACTCTCCCCATCATCGTTCAAGAAATGATTAAATTGACCAAATCAAGTAATTTGCAAAACAGTCCCTGATGTATGCTAAAATTGCAAAAAGATACCAAAATAGAATAAACCATTAAAATAGCTTAATATAACCACATTAAGCTTAAACCGCGACTCATAATCCCGCAATTGGCTCAAAATAGATCCCCGAAAAATCAACTAATATCGATGCATCAAAATACCCCAAACTTGAACATTGATCGTCCCCGAGCAAATAAATAAGAATCAACTCCGATGATGGGTGAAATCTCAAGGTAATGAAATAATAAGCACAACTAGAAACTCAAACCATGCGTCGATTCAACAGTAAGTCTCTCGCTCAACATATTATTACTATTTTTTTCATTTTTTTAAGTAAATGTAGTGATCGCTCAACCTCTAACGGATGTGTCAAAATATAGGAATCAACGCTCAATCTCACAAGTACCTAACACGGGTCTTCCATAAGCTTGCTCTTCGTCAGAATCGCCTACTTGATGCTCAATCTCAGATGAGATCAAAAAGGATTTTTGGGTAATGTAGGGCATGGCTCGGGTAGGGCATATGGAGTAAGTGAGCTAAATTCACCAAAACGCGTAACATCATGAGCACTCGTAGAACCTTGCCATCAATCTATAAATGTTTCCATCGACCATGGGATAATAATCGAACTTACACCCAAATCGTATCAATTAGCAAGTCGCTCGTTTTTTTTTAACGAATATATTTTTTTTCTTTTTTTTTGTTTTTCTTTTTTTGACCGAGTATACTAATGTTCATCAAATCACAGCAACATAAATCACACGATACATGCAAAAGTATGATAACGCTCTCAAACCTCTAAATCATCGTAAAAACCCCAAACTTAAGTTGGACAATACATCACAAAGGTACCACGAAAACTCCGACCTAATCCATAAACCACTCATGAATAAGCGCGCGTGTTCGGTGAATGGGCGGCAAAGGATGATGATCAATTAAGAAGACAGTGCGAATATTTGGGTTATAGATATCGAATATCAGAAGGCTCAGGTCGGGTTCAAGGGACATAAGTATATGACATGTCGCTGAAAAGGCTCAAACGATCCAAAAATAGAAAATGGCCTAAAATCGCCTCATCGAGTAAAGCATCAATCAGGATCAAGACCGAATAAAGCAAGTTCTAGATACCATGTAATCATCTAATGCTCTATTTATAAGTGAGTGTGTGCTAATCCGTTCAACAATAGAGACTTACTGTAAAATCTAAACAAGTAAGAGATATAGTCATACCTTACTTCATGATACGCTTGAGAGACACGAGATCTTCGTCGTTGATCCCAACTGATAACACGTGACTCAATCGAGAGAAGATATGCAAGGAATAATACACCCCAAACTTAGATCAAACATTGTCCTCAATGTTTTACGGACGTAAACTCTTTTTTTTTCTTTTCATTTTTTTCTATTTTTATTATTTTTTTTTCTGATACCATTTTCCTTTTTTTTTCCTTTTTTCTCTTTTTTTTCTTTCCCTTTTTTTGTGAATGTTACGAAGCTTTGGTACCCAAATTTCATTACATCAACTTTATATATATATATATATATATATATATATATATATATATTTGATTCCAAGGTTGTACAGACTCCTAACACGTTCACTGGGTCCCTTTTGTACCTGAAACATTCAAATAAAATTTGGTAGACAACGAAATGTTAGTAGTGATATAATAAACGAGAAAAATTTAAAACTCGGGTTGCCTCCCGAGAAGCGCTTGTTTAACGTCGTCTTCTCTTGATTGAATCCACCATTGATGGACGGCTTCAACCGCTGCTCGTTGACTTTAAACGTTCCTTTTTCTGGATCTCTAACGCACCATAAGGAAATACTTTAGTCACCGTAAATGGACCTGACCACCTTGACTTTAGCTTACCTGGAAACCAGCGAAGCCTAGAATTAAAAAGAAGCCCTTGGTCTCCAACAACATATTCTTTTCTCCGAATATATCTATCGTGCCAAGCCTTCGTGCGTTCTTTATAGATTTTTGCATTCTCGTAAGCCTCATAGCGAAATTCATCCATATGGTTTAGTTGTAGAAGGCGTTTCTTGCCTGCAGTTTGCATATCCATGTTTAATTGCTTCATTGCCCAGTACGCTTTATGTTCTAGTTCCACCGGAATGTGGCATGCTTTACCATAAACCAATTTGTATGGTGACATTCCAATAGGTGTCTTAAACGCTGTCCGGTATGCCCAGTGCATCGTCGATTTTCTTGGCCCAATCCTTTCGAGAGATTCTTACAGTGTTCTCCAAAATTTGCTTAATCTCTCGATTAGATACTTCTGCTTGTCCATTGGTCTGAGGGTGGTAAGCTAGTGCCGTGCGATGTTTAACACCATAATGCGAAAGAAGAGCATCGAATTGCTTGTTACAAAAGTGAGTTCCTCCATCGCTCAAGATCGCTCGTGCAGTTCCAAACCTAGTGAAATATTGTTCTTGATAAAGTTAAGGACTGTGTTACCATCGTTCTTTTGTGTGGCCACTGCTTCTACCCATTTAGACACATAATCCACCGCTAGTAGGATATATTCATTACCGTATGACGATGGAAATGGTCCCATGAAGTCAATGCCCCAGACATCAAATAACTCAACTTCCAACATAGTATTGAGTGGCATCTCGTCTCTTCTTGAAATATTACCTGTCCTTCGACAATGATCACAAGCCGATACGAAAGCATGAGCGTCTCTGAATAAAGTTGGCCAATAAAACCCCGATTGTAAAACCTTAGCAGCTATACGATTCCCTCCAAAATGGCCTCCGCACTCGAGAGCATGGCAATGTCGTAAAATATCGTGCGCCTCTTCGCCTGAGACACATCTTCGTATAACTTGATCGGCACAATGCTTATATAGATAAGGATCCTCCCAATAATAATGTTTTATATCGGCAAAGAATTTCTTCTTCCCTTGATAGTTAAGCTCGGTTGGTATTATTTTCGCTGCAAGATAATTGACGAAATCAGCATACCACGGAGCTTGCGATATAGCTAAGAGTCGTTCGTCTGGAAAGTTATCATCGATAGTTTGTTTCTTCAATTTGTTTTCTTCTGACAACTCCAAACGAGAGAGATGATCTGCTACTAAATTCTCTGTTCCCTTTTTATCTTTAATCTCCACATCGAACTCTTGGAGAAATAACACCCAGCGAATTAGTCGTGGTTTTGCATCCTTCTTTTCCATGAGATACTTGATGGCCGAGTGGTTAGTGTGCACGATTACTTTGTTCCCGATTAAGTATGATCTGAACTTTTCGAAGGCGAAGACGATAGCAAGTAACTCTTTCTCAGTTGTGGCATAGTTAAGCTGAGCATCGTTGAGAGTTCGACTCGCATAGTAAATGGTATGAAATATTTTTGCCCTTACGTTGTCCAAGAACTGCTCCCACTACATAATCACTTGCGTCGCACATCAACTCGAACGGTAACTCCCAGTCCGGAGCAATCACGACCGGTGCCGACACTAGTTTCTCTTTTATAGTAGAAAACGCCTCCTCACATGCTGCATCAAAGATAAAGGCTGCTCCTTGAATTAAGAGACTCGATAATGGCTTTGATATCTTTGAGAAATCCTTAATGAATCGTCGATAAAACCCAGCATGTCCCAAGAAACTCCTAATTCCTTTGACAGATGAAGGTGGTGGAAGCTTGTCTACTGTCTCAATCTTTGCCCTATCAACTTCAATTCCTTTGCGAGAAACTTTGTGACCTAACACAATACCTTCTCGAACCATGAAATGACATTTCTCCCAGTTTAAAACAAGGTTAGTTTCTTCACAACGTTTCAATACTAAAACAAGATTATCTAGGCAATTATCGAAAGAACTTCCAACAACAGAAAAATCGCCCATGAATACCTCGATTGTTTTCTCTACCATATCAGAAAAAATTGCCATCATACATCTTTGGAATGTACCGGGTGCATTGCATAGTCCAAATGGCATTCTTCGAAAAGCGAACGTACCGTACGGACATGTAAATGTGGTCTTTTCTTGGCCTTCCGGTGCTATAGCAATTTGATTGTATCCGGAGTATCCGTCTAGAAAACAGTAGTAGTCGTGCCCCGCCAGTCGATCTAGCATTTGGTCAATAAAAGGCAAAGGAAAATGGTCCCTACACGTGGCTTTATTAAGTTTTCGATAGTCGGTGCAAACACGCCATCCAGTAACGGGTCTTGTCGGAATTAGTTCATCGTTCTCATTTTTTACCACTGTGACTCCACTTTTCTTTGGAACAACATGTATCGGACTTACCCAAGAGCTATCTGAAATTGGGTAAATTACTCCAACGTCTAACCATTTTAGGATTTCTTTTCGAACCACGTCCTTCATTGTTGGATTTAATCTCCGTTGCGGCTCTGCAGAAGGTTTTGTGTCATTTTCCAAGCGGATAGATGTGTGCACATTGATGGGCGGATACCATTGATATCCGCTAATGTCCACCCGATTGCTACTTTAAACTCTAGGAGTACTCGAAGCAGTTTCTCCTCTTCATCATTGTTGAGAGATGATGAGATAATAACTGGTAAAGTAGAATTTTCACCAAGAAATGCATAACGAAGATGAGATGGTAATGATTTACGTTCGAGTAGTGGTGACTTCTCAATAGATGATAAGGATCGGGGAGGGCTTTCGCCGAGAGCTTCAAAGTATTTTCTTCTATTTGGTTCGAACGAGTCCAACCACTTCACACACTCATTAATATCTTGTTCATCAATCTCATGGATATCGTCTCGCACCAAACTGGATTCCAATGGATCTTCCCTAGTAATATGCTTAGGCAGTAGATCTACACTTTCTACACGGAAACAGTTATCGCTTTCATTGGGATACTTAATGGCATTAAACACATTAAATATAACTTCCTCTCCATGTACCCTGAGATGAAGTTCGCCTGCATGAACATCAATTAATGCTCTCCCAGTTGCTAGGAAAGGTCTACCCAAGATTATTGGTATGTCCTTGTCTTCTTCCATGTCAAGGACTATAAAATCTGCAGGGAATATAAACTTATCGACCTTGACTAAAACGTCTTCAATGATACCTCGTGGATGTTTCAATGATCGATCTGCCAGTTGTAGTGTCACGGTCGTCGGGCTCGCTTCACCTAATCCAAGTTTTCTAAAAATGGATAGCGGCATTAGGTTAATACTAGCGCCTAAATCACACTAAGCTCTTTCAAATACAGAATTTCCTATTGTGCAAGGAATTGTAAAACTCCCTGGGTCTTTGAGTTTTGGTGGTAACTTCTTTTGTATAATGGCACTATATTCTTCAGTAAGCGCTACAGTTTCATATTCTCCTAACTTTCTCTTCTTCGACAATATATCCTTCATGAACTTTGCATAGCTGGGCATCTGTTCAAGCGCATCGGCAAAAGGAATGTTGCTGTGCAATTTTTTAAATATTTCAAGAAATTTAGAAAATTGTTGATCAAGCTTATTATTCTTGAGACGTTGTGGGAACGGAATTCGAGGCTTAGGTTCTTCAGAAGGTAGACACTTAAGCTCTACAGTTTCAACATTCTTTTCTTCTGATGTATCAACTCCTACTTCGGATGAGTCCACTTTCTTATTCTTGACCGGTGACTCCAATTCTTTGCCACTCCTTAATGTTATCGCCTTGTAATGTTCTTTGCCTTCTCGCTTTGGATTAGCCTCTGAGTTACTAGGAAAAGATCCTAATGGCCTCTCACCTATGATCTCCGCCATCTGACTCACCTGAACTTCTAAATTGCGGATTTGCGCTAATTGGTTCTGCATGTTGGTTCTCATTTCGTTGATAAGTTGTGTCTGTGAGGTAGCCATTTTCGCCAAAGCTTCTTCCCAGTTTGCTTTCTTCTTATTTGATTGATGGTTATGTTCTGGTTGTAGAGAATTCTGAATATTCTTCCACGAAAAGTTTGGATGATTTCGCCACCCTGGATTATAGTTCTTTGAATAAGGATTGTTTGGTTGACGATTGTAGTTTCCAACATATTGTGCTTGCTCCAATGATAGTTGTTCTGTTGCTTGACATTCAGAACTCTGATGCGGTCCATCACATAGATTGCATTCAACAATAGGCAAGTGAACGGAATTGACTGAAGCCTGATTTGTTTGAAGTTGCTTCGTCAGATTCGCCATTTGAGCGACCAATTGAGCAATCAGATCATTTTTAACAATTGTTGTTGTGTTCCTTGCTCGCTCCATTGGCCATTGATAATTGTTATTGGCGACACTATCTATCAACTCGTACGCTTGAGCAGCGATTTTCTTCATGATTGTCCCTCCAGCAGAAGCGTCGATGACGGCCCTTTCAGCACTACCTATAGCGTTGTCGAAGCTCAAGACTTGCTGCGATTTAGGTATACCGTGGTGCGGACACTTTCTCATCAGCTCCTTAAATCTGTCCCAAGATTCATATAGTGACTCGCCATCGATTAGAGTAAAGTGAGTGATCTCCTTGAGTATCTGTTGTTTCTTTGCAGGTGGAAAGAATCGGGCAAGGAATTTACTAGCGAGCATGTCCCATGTTGTAATTGAATTGGTTGTAAGAGAATTCAGCCATGCCTTACCCTTATCACGTAACGTGAATGGGAACAGTCGTAACCGTAATGCATCGTCAGAAACTCCATTATATTTGATAGTATCACAGATTTCCAAGAAGTTTTCGATATGAGCGTTTGGATCTTCACTCGGTAATCCATAAAATGGAATTTGTTGAATCATTTGAAATGTTATCGGCTTAAGCTCAAAGTTATTCGGAGGAAGCGCTGGTCGCCTAATAGCAGATTGAGTGCCAACAAAGGGAGTTGCGTATTCGCAGAGCGGCACATCATGATTATCATTATCTCCGTTATTGTTTTCGTTATCAGCCATGGCTGTTCGTGTTTGGTTAATTGCTAGCTTCTTCTTTTTCCGATTTTCCCGACAAGCTCGTTCAATCTCCGAATTTAAAGGAATTGAGTTAGCGCTCCCAAACTTTCGCATAAACCGTTAAACACTTTACTGCGCTAATAAATATAATAAAAATAAAAATAATAATAATAGAAGTAAAAATAAAAATACTAAAAATAATAATAATAATAAAATTAATAGTAGTAGTAATAAAAATAATACTAAAAATAACCGTAATAAAAATAATAATATTAATAGTAATAAATATTACTAATATAATAAGTTCAAAGTAAGACTAGAATTATTTGGTATCGATATTAGTAAAAAACAGTCCCAGGCAACGGCGCCAAAAACTTGTTGCTAAAATTCGTAAACACGCAAGTGTACGTATCGTTCTAACAAGTAATAGTGTACGTAAGTACGGATATCGAACCCAAAGGACTGTGTTACTAAGTACAGAAATTATATTAATTCTAATTTTATTTGAACAATCGCTAGTTGGTAGTTGATGAAACGATTAACGGAAAATGCGTAGATAAATAATAAAATGCGACTAAAATGATAAACGACCAAATCAATAACGAAGCACGACTAAACGAATTTAATCAAAGATAAATCTGGGGACTCCGACTTCACCGAGGACAATCATGCTATTGATTTCACTTTTTCAAAGAATACTTAATCTTATGTTGACGATGGATTTTTCCGTTTTAATTATCAATCTATCTCTAGCATCGATAACCTATTCTAACATGCGAATCCTACATCTCTGTCAAGATTTCTACACGTCGAACGCATTAAACTTAAGAAATCATAAATCATCGCACTAGTCACGTAACTATCTCTAGCTTACGAATGTTCTAATGGTATCATAATCAATGGACACGTCCAGATAATCACCTCTCAGTCTCCTATGTAAACGCCTATTCATACGAAAGTTGATCAGAATTTCGTAAGCACTAACGACAGATTATGATACTCAACATAACATTAAGGTCTTAATAGCATACAAGCTGAAAATCAATAGCAATCATGTCCGGCTACATCGTAACCCCAGATAACGAAGTTAGAACATATTATAATTCGACAAAAGCATCAAAATAATACGGTTCATGATAAAATATAAATAAAGGACGGGGAAACGTATCGAATAGGAAGTCGCTTCGTGTTTTGTTCGCCTAGTCCCTCGGTGTCCGTCGTCTGACTTCTGTCTATCTCCAAGGTCGAGGTTGCCAGTTTCACATTTGCTGCCCCATCAGAAACTGCTGCTCGTGGGTGAGAGCTCCTCCTTGATGGTTTAAACGGTAGGTGGTTCGTTGAGCCTTTTCGTCGAACATGTGGCGAGCGATATTTTAGATGCGTGCTTAGCCTCCCAAATGTAGCTGTATGCTTGGCTAAGGGTTAGTTGAGTCAGATGTGAGCATCGATGAGTCCCCCAACGTTTTCTGTCCTTAAGATGATGTCTCCCGTCTGAGTCTCGTGCGAGGTGCACGAGTGGAGAGCAGCCACGTCTTTGGAGGTTGTTGCTCAGTGATGCTCGCTTATTGTTGGATCGAAAACAGCAAAGTATTGGTCTTAAGCTGCGTACTTTGTCTTCTCGTCGGTGAAAAGGTGTGAGAGATGTGTGCTTGATGATTGTGAGTGAGGGAGAGGTGTGTGCTTGGTTTTCTGCCGTGGGTGGTTTATGTGAGAACCTCAGCTGCTATATGGACTGGTGCGAGATTTGTCGAAGGCCGAATGAAGATAAAAAAAATCCTCCCATGTAGGCTATCTCTGCTTTTATTTCTTTCCCGACAAAACACCCTTTCTGTTTTTCCTCCTCAGTTCTTGATTTGAACGAAACAATTTCCTATTCTTCTCTTTTTTTTTTCGTCTTCCCCGTAAAATTTGTTCCATGTTTTCAGCTACTCTCCCCATCATCGTTCAAGAAATGATTAAATTGACCAAATCAAGTAATTTGCAAGACAGCCCCTGATCTATGCTAAAATTGCAAAAAGATACCAAAATAGAATAAACCATTAAAATAGCTTAATATAACCACATTAAGCTTAAACCGCGACTTATAATCTCGCAATTGACTCAAAATAGATCCCCGAAAAATCAACTAATATCGATGCATCAGATCCGAAGGTAGTCGAGGGCCGAAAGAGTATCCTAGATTAAGATAATACGAATTTCTTCCTAGCATAACCTAGAGTAAATGGTAGAATTAGGTCAATTTACTAACCTTATTTAGCTCGATGATTCCCAATCGATCACGGATGTCGCGAAATCTTGCCTCAATTAGGGGTTTCGTTAAGATATCAGCAAGCTGATAATTTGTTCCTACGAATTCCACACTGATATTCCCCCTTCTGAACATGATCTCGTATGAAATGATGTTTGACCTCTATATGCTTAGTACGAGAATGATGCACGGGATTCTTAGTAATACTAATGTAACTAGTGCTATCACACAGAATAGGAATTTTGTCATAACCTAACCCGAAATCACTAAGGGTTTGTTTCATCCAAAGAACTTGTTGACAACAATTTCTTAAGGCCATATATTCAGCTTCGGTTGTGGAGAGGGCGACAGCATTTTGCTTTCTACTAGACCAAGTTACCAGGGAATTTCCAAGTAATTGACAAGTTCCACTAGTACTTTTTCTATCTTCCCTACAGTCGGCATCGGAATATCCCACTAATGGGAAATCATCCGTATAGGAGTACCACAAACCAAAATTGACAGTACCCTTGATATATCTAAGTATCCGCTTGACTGCGGTCAAGTGAGATTCCCTCGGGTCAGACTAATATCTCGAACACATACCAACAGCAAACATGATATCAGGGCGACTAGCAGTTGAGTAAAGAAGGCTTCTGATCATACCTCGATATTGTGTTTGATCAACACGTGTAGCTGATTCATCAGTGTCTATTTTGGTGGTCTGATGCATAGGGGTGGAAATCGCTTTGGAATCACTCATCCCGAATTTAGTCAGCAATTCCCTGCTGTATTTCGTCTGGGATACGAAGGTCCCATTGTCAAGCTGCTTTGCAACCCGAGGAAGTAGTTCAGCTCAACCATTAAGCTCATCTCAAATTCCTTCTGCATAGACTTAGAAAATTCCTCGCAGAGAAGGATATTAGTACTTCCAAATATGATATCATCAACGTAAATTTGGACCAGTATCATGTGATCACCTTCATACTTAATAAACAGCGTGTTATCAGTAGTTCCAGTCGAAAATCCTATGTCAATCAGAAACTTACTTAGCCTTTCATACCATGCCCTAGGAGCCTGCTTTAAACCATATAATGCTTTATTTAATATAAAAACATGATTTGGAAAATCTTCCCTAGCAAAGCCCGGTGGTTGTCTACATAAACCTCCTCATTTATAAAACCATTTAAAAATGCACTTTTTATGTCCATTTGAAAAAGTTTAAAACGTTTAAAACATGCATATGCAAGTAAGACACGTATAGACTCTAATCTAGCTACCGGAGCGAAAGTTTCATCGAAATCAATACCTTTCTCTTGGGAATAACCTTTTGCAACTGACCTCGCTTTGTTTCTTGTGACATTACCGTGTTCGTCGAGTTTGTTGCGGAAGACCCATTTGGTTCCTATGATGGATTTATCGTCTGGTCTTTTTACGAGTGTCCACACTTCGCTCTTTTCGAACTGAGATAACTCATCTTCCATGGCAGAGACCCACGATATATCTTCTAGAGCTTCATGGACTGTCGTTGGTTCCATCATTGAGAGCAGTACATCATGAGATTCCTCCGTATCTTGGTTTCGTGCAGTTGCTCGAGTTTTGATTCCAGATATGATATTTCCTAAAACTTGATCTGTTGGATGACTGGAAGCATGTTTCCATTTTCTAGGTTGCAGCTCCCCAGCTTCTGGTTCCCCTGTTTCAACATTTTCGTCTTTTGGAATATCTTCCTCACTGTCTTTAATATCTTGCAATTCTGCACAAGACAAATCTATACCTTCCTCATCAGTAGCATCTGCGTTTGGCATCTCATCAAACGTAACATGTATGGATTCCTGAACAGTCAACTTTCTTTTATTATAAACACGATATGCCTTAGACTGTGTAACCAAGGAATATCCCTTCATCAACCTTAGAGTCTTTTTCCTATCTCTATCGTTCAAGATAAAACATTTACATCTGAACACACGAAAGTAACCTATATTTGGAGTTCTACCATGCCAGATTTCATAAGAAGTCTTCTTTAATATCGGCCTAAGGAAGACACGGTTAGACACATAACAAGCTGTACTAACGGCTTCCGTCCAGAACTGCTTAGGAATATCATACTCATATAATAGATCTAGCCATTTCCTGTAATACCCTGTTTCTACGTTCAACTACACCGTTCTGTTGGGGAGTTATAGGAGCAGAGAAATTATGACTATATCCATATTGATCACAGAATGATGCAAATGACTTACTATCGAATTCCAAACCGTTATCGCTGCGTATCCTACATAGATTCATTTCTTTTTCATTCTCAAGTCTCTTAACTAGTGATGCAAAGCTATCTAATGCCTCATTCTTATGAGCAAGGAATATCACCCATGTATGCCTGGAATAGTCATCAATAATGACAAAGGCATATCTTTTACCTCGCAGAGACATCGTTTGAACGAGACCAAAAAGGTCGAGATGCAGTAATTCCAGTGGTCTGAATGTGGATATCATATTCTTTGCTTTGAACAATGTCTTTATGTTTTGTCCTCGACGAACTTTATGTCAGGAACACCTCTTACCAGTGCATTACTCGTAAGGTGAGACAGTAGTTCCATATTGGCATGTCCTAAGCGTCTGTGCCATAACTAGGTGTTATCTTGTGTCACTGCTAAACACTTGACATTCTGGTCAGTAATATCATCCAGAGTAATACAGTAAATATTTCTATCCCTATATGCACTAAATAATACCTTATTTTCATTTCTAACAACGCACTTATCGTTTTCAAACGTGACCGTATGACCTTTATCACATAGTTGACTAATACTAATGAGATTATGTTCTAGATTCTTAACTAACCATACGTCATCTATAGTAGTATGTAAAGTGTTACCGATAGTTTCAACTCCAATAACCTTAGCTTTTGTGTTGTCGGCGTAGGAGACATATCCTCCATCATACGCTTTCACCGACACAAACTTACTGATATCACCTGTCATATGGTGGGAACACCCACTGTCGAGGTACCACTTGTTCTTCTTACTGGATTTTCTTCTTTGTACCTGCATAAATCATTTCTTTTCTGAGGTGCCCAACTTTGATTGGGTCCTAAATGGTTAGCAGCAAAATAACTTCTGTTCACACGTGATATATCATGTGTCACAGACTGTGATCTCTTGAACACTGATTGGTCATGTTAGAGACTTCAGGAACCTTCTTTGGCCTCCAGACATATCTAGCTTTATTAGCTCTCTTCAGAAAACAATGGTTAGCATAATGACTGTGACGGTCGTATGAAAAACACTTAGGTTTTCTAACAGTAGGTGGTGCAACATGCTCATGTGTCATGGAATATCCTAGTCCTGATTTTCCAATATTTCTGGGAATACTAAGTAACATATCAAGATTTTGTTGTCCTTCAAGAAGTCTATCATTAGTACGAGATTTTCTTCTAAGAAATCCTTAAGAACAGACATGTCTCTAGATATATTTTGTTTCTTCCTAAGCTTTTCGCAATTACACAAGGCTTTCTCTTCCTTAAGGGTTTCTAGCTCGGCTCTCAGGCGCTCATTTTCTAGATCTGTTTGGTGCTTCTCTCTAGCTACGTCATCTCGTTGCCTAATCAGACTTTTTACTTGTGAGTTGAGCGACTTAATTCTTCTTTCTGCGTTTTGAATTATTTCAAACATCTCTTCCTTTTCATCTACTTTAGGGACTGAGGAAGTGTTATCACGAGATTCATCTTGCCTAGCATATAATTCATTCAGAAATAGTATTTTCTTAATAGTGGATGAAGTAGATACCTGATCATCATCGACCATGTAGGCGAGATCTTCCTCCTCTTCACTTCCGGCCTCTTCCCAGTTTGTGACCATGGCTTTCTGCTTTTTTATCCTTTTGTCACCATTTTCCATCGGGCAGTTTGAGGCGAAGTGGCCTAGCTTGTTACACTTGAAGCATTTCTGCACATTGTTCCCGGATGATGATATTCCCTTGTTCCTAGATTGGAACTTGGAGTTTCCTTTGAACTTTGTTCTCAACCGAGACTTTTCAAACTTCTTGGTCAGCATGACGATCTGCTCCAGTAAGTCTTCCTCAGTTTCTTCGTCGTCAGAATCAGATTCCTTCTATTCAGCATTGAAAGCGATGGTATTCCTGACTTTTGGTTTTTCTTCCATGGAGATTTGAGCCATCTCGTACGTGGTTAGACACCTGATTAGCTCCGAGACAGATAACTCGTCCAGATCCTTAGCTTCGTAGATGGCTGTTTCTTTGGGATTCCAATGTCTTGGAAGAGATCTCAGTATTTTTCGCACCTTCTCACCGTCCGGTATTTTCTTTCCCAACGAGAATATTTGGTTGATGATGTTCATGAATCTCGCGTGCATGTGGCTTATGGTCTCATTGTCCTCCATTTTGAACAGCTCGTATTGGTGAGTTAAGAGGGCTATTCTTCCTTGTACAACTCGAGTGGTTCCCTCATGTGTAACTTGAAGCATGTCCCAAATATCTTTGGCAGATTCGCATGAACTCACGCGATTGTATTCTTCTCTTGTAAGCGCGCAGGCGATCATGTTTTTTGCTTTGGCATTCAAGGAGATTCCTCGCTTGTCTGTTGCATCATAGTCAGAACCTTTCTTTGGAGTTCCGTTCGCCTTCTTAGGAGTGTAAGGTCCAGTCTTGATGATATCCCACTGATCATAGTCGGTAGCAAGCAGAAATTCCTTCATCCGGTTTTCCATATGGCGTAGTTGGTACCATCGAAAAGTGGTGGCCTGGAATGGGATTGTCCCTCTGCAAAAACATCAAAACTCGAAGAAGCCATTAGATCTTTAGCTCAGGCTTGTTAGGCCCGTCGTTTGAGTAACCCGCTCTGATACCTTGAAGATATAAATGTGCCTAAGAGGGGGGGTGAATTAGGCTTACAAAAAATTTTATGCTTCTTTTCACAAATCATAAGTGTAGTGACTTAGATATGCCTACTGATGCTTGTGATGAGTATGCCTGATATATCCTAGTAACAACGGATGTGTGTCAGGTCTGTCTCACGGTGAAAAGGAAATAACTGTAAAGTAAATGCGAGATATGATTTTTATAGAGGTTATATCCCCAACTGGGGTTTACTCCTCTCCTTGGGGTTTGCTCCCCAAGAGTTTAACCAATCACTATAATGCACCGTAGCTGGATACAAAACCGATTGATTAGCCCAATACACAGCCGAAACAAGTCGAACACTAGACACTGCTAGGTTACCACAGGCCGAGTTTCGTTCCTCGGAATCTCCTGATCCCGACAGACACAACTCGCTACCGAAGGGCCCCCGGAACTCGTCCTTCCCTTCACGTGTGCGTAAACGTCGACCTTGCCTCCTTGGTATCGCTCACGTCCAAAGACAACACGTCCGAAGACAGAATATATGGAGGGGATGATGGAATATCAGATGAATCACTCGCTCAGTGATGGATACGCAAGTTAACGCTCAGGTAGGCAGGGAATAACTTTCATACCCAGTCTAAAGATCTCACAGTTCGCAAATAAAAGCTCAGGAATCTCTCTGTCTGTTTCTGCTCAATACTCTCTTAGTAGTAGTTCGCAAATGCTTGGTTAGCTCGAAATTATGAAGTCTAGCTTATATATAAACCTTTTCAATCAGCACTTCACATGGAAAATCATATCATATATTAATCACCAAATCAAGCATAGTTTCCATGCAAATTTCGAGAGTCAACATACCATATAAAATCATTCTTTTTAATAAATCATCACAACGGTCATAGCACATTAAAGCATGATTATTTTCTATAAAAGAGCTCATTTAAGCATAAATATATTCCACATAAGGATTCAAATTCGTCCCCATGCATATTCAATCACTTCGCATATATTTACCATGTCAGAACTTTCCATAAGTGATTCCCCGCTATCAGTTTCTAGAACAAGTCAATCCAGATTTACTTTCAAAGTATAGCACACGGGATAGCAGCATATCAATTCCATATTTAGCACAGATCAATCATATTTACCATGTTTAGCACATAATATCATATCATAGCACAATTGTTACGAATTTACTTGTCATGCCACAACTTTCCATATTTCAGAGATCACATCCGCGATTAGCACATTACCATATAATAGCATCTTATCCACAAAGTCAATCAAATCAAATCTTGCCTAAATATAATAATCCAATCAGCATAAGGAAAGATATTAATTCAATATTGCACATTAACTTCAGTGGAAGGCATGCAAGAATCGTATATGTGATTTGCGTCCAGGAATAATCAAGTATCAACGAACATATCACTTTCCATATATAAACAACATATTTTCCATATATAGCTCAACAGGATATCTCATGCATTATTTCCATATATAGCACAGTACGATATATCCTATCACATGGCTGTCTATAACATGAGATCACATAGTCTCATCAGCAAATCACAAACTCATATGCGAATCAAATATTCAACACTTTAATCAATTTATAGCTTATTATCAATGCATGGTCGAATATTATCATGAACTTAGACGTTATATTAATCACTAATCAAATTGCTTAATTTATAGACCTAACGTCATTACAATTACATCGCTCATCAAAACTCTCTAACACTCATGGACCAAAAAGGTCAACAAGAACCTTGAAACATACTCTTACTAGCCAAACTTAGCTAAGTCCAAGGAATGATCAAAGACTCGTTTATACCCTAAACTAGGGTTTTGGTGTCTATCTTACGTTGAAATTCCTTATGTCTCATTAATTCTTTTCCTTAAATTCTTATATTTTTTCTTGCATAAGATCTAAGCACTTTAATTAGAGTTAGTCTTATTCTAAAATTTAGGGATTTTTGTCTATGGTCCATATCTAAAATCTCTATAAATCGCATGAATTGAATAAACATACATACAACTGAAATTAAGTGTCGTAAATACTCTTCTTACCCTTCTTATGTTCGATTTCTGGTTTGCCAAAGATTATTTCTCCTGTTCGACTTTGCTTTCTGTGGGAGTTTATTAAATATTTACCTTTGATATTCTTTGCTTTCTACTTGTTATGTTATTAGCTTATGTAGGTATTTTTTCCTATACAACCTTTGGTATACTTGATAAGTATTGAGGCATGGAAAATAGGGATTGAAATGACAACTAGGTGAGTAAGCAATTTATTTGTACATCTTAGGTTAAGGAAGCCTTACGTGTCTTCTAATTAAGTATATCTATATGTCGAATCGGTCGATTATGTTTCCTATACAGTCATCTATGTTTTTATACTCAAAATCGATCGATTCTAATTCAGCACACACTATTGCCCGATTTCAACGTCTTACTCGGCGATTTTCCCTATTTTGAACATAGGAATCGGTCGATTCTTAAGCTAGGCAATTTCAACTCTTTACATATAGAAATCGATCGATTCCTAACCAAGCTTCAATCGATCGAAACTGATCTTTACTATTTGTATTCGCCGAGATATCTATACTATGTATATGAGTGCCATCTAAAATTTCTCTAAGTCCTAACGTCATCTCATAAATCATGTAACCCATAGCATGTGGTCATATAAGCACATATATATCGTAAAACATGTACCATGCAGTCACGTAAGTCATATAACATGCATGCTAATTTATTGACCAACTTACGTGCGGACCCGGTTATTACATCCCCCCCCCCCTAAAAAAAGATTTCGCCCCCGAAATCAGGCAGGGAGAAATAACTCAGGGTAACGGTTCCTCATATCATCTTTCCGTTCCCACGTAACTTCCTCTATTGACTGATTCTGCCATAACGCTTTTACTAACGGGATCTCCTTATTCCGCAATCGTTTTACTTCGTGCATCAAAATTTCTACAGGTCTTTCCTCATAACACAAGTTGGGCTTGAGCTGTTGGTGAAAACTTACGTTATTCAATACATGGCTGGGATCTACGACGTATTTTCTTAACGTCGAAATGTGAAAGACGTCGTGAACCTGAGCTAATGACGCTGGTAATTCTAGCTGGTAAGCAACTTCGCCAACTTTCCTTATTATTCTAAATGGTCCAACATACCTAGGACTCAATTTGTCTTTCTTTCCAGACCGCTTCACGCCTTTCATTGGGGATACCTTTAGGAATACCCAATCATCTGTTGTAAACTCTAACGGTCTTCGCTTTTGGTCTGCGTAACTCGTTTGTCTACTCTGGGCTGTTCGCATTCTTTCACGTATCTTTGAAATGGCCTCCGTCAATTCTTGCACCATATTAGGGCCAACTATCCCAATGAATCGGAGATCTGCATTTGCGTCCGTATAGAGCTTCATAAGGAGCCATTCCAATCGTCGCGTGATAGCTGTTATTGTAGGAAAACTCGATTAATGGAAGGTATCTGCTCCAGTTTTTTTTAAAATCGAGAATGCAGGCTCTCAACATATCTTCCAGTGTCTTGATGGTTCGTTCTAACTGCCCGTCAGTTTGGGAATGATAGGCAGTACTGAAAGAAAGTTTGGTTCCCATTGCTTTCTGCAGGCTCATCCATACCTTTGACAGAAACCTCGAATCTCGGTCGGAAATGATCGAGATTGGAACCCCGTGAAGTCTTACAATTTCTTGAATGTATAGTTCGGCATAACGTTCCAGTGAAAAGGTTGTACTGATTGGTAGAAAGTGGGCAGACTTGGTCAATCTATCTATGATGACCCATATAGCGTCGTGGCCTTTCACGGTCTTAGGCAAGCCGACGACGAAATCCATCGTGATGTGATCCCACTTCCATTCAGGTACTGGTAAGGATTGCAAAGTTCCTACCGGTCGTTGGTGCTCCGCCTTTAACTGTTGGCATGTTAAACATTGGCTGACAAATATTGCTATTTCCCTTTTCATCCCTGGACACCAATAATTGGTTCGTAAGTCTCTATACATCTTTGTTGCTACTGGGTGGATTGAGTAAACCTTGGCATGCGCTTCTTTCATAATTGTTTTCCGAAGCTCCGTGTTATTGGGAACGTATAACCGGTTCCTATAGTACAAGCTTCCGTCTCCTCGGATCTCATAGCCTGATGGCCTTTGTTTCGCTTGCGTTTCCTTAAGTTTTAGGTATAATTCATCGTTCTGTTGTGCCTTCGTAATTTGCTCCAGCAATGTTGGTCGGAGGGTTAACGCTGCTATTCGCGCGTCAACTTCACCCATTGGTACCACTTCAACTTCAAGTCGTTGCAATTCTACACTTGAGGTTTTCCGACTTAAAGCATCCGCCACTACGTTTGCTTTTCCCGGGTGATAACTGATGACACAGTAGTATCCTTCACAAGCTCTAGCCACCGCCGCTGTCTCATATTTAACTCCTTCTGAGTGAAGAAGTACTTTAACTTTTGTGATCTGTGGATATTTCGCAGTGTTCACCGTACAGATAATGTCTCCAGATCTTTAGAGCAAAAACAACTGCTACGAGTTCCAGATCGTGTGCTGCGTAATTCTTCTCGTAATCCTTCAGCTGTCGCGAGGCATGCGTAACAACATTTCCATATTGCATTAGAACGCATCCCAGCCCGTTCTTCGATGCATCACTGTATATGGAGAATCCTCCAGTCCCTGTGGGTATCGTCAGGACTGGGACTGAGGTGAGTCGCTTCTTCAATTCTTGAAAACTCTGCTCGCACTCCTCGCTCCAATGGAATGGAGCATTCTTCCTGGTCAGCTTCGTCAATGTTGATGCGATCTTTGAAAAACCCTTGATGAATTTCCTATAGTATCTTGCCAATCCTAGAAGCTTCTTACTTCATTTATGCTCGTTGGTTGGGGCCAATTGTTGATAGCCTCGATCTTATTAGGATCAACAGAAATTCCAGCTCCTGAGATCACGTGCCCAAGAAATGCGACTTGATTGAGCCAAAACTCGCATTTCTTGAATTTCGCGTACATTTGTTTTTCTCGCAATACTTCCAAGACAATTGTAACGACTCGTCCCATACCGGGTGTTACTATAGTATCGATCCCTACCGGGACAAGTGGGGTTGGGCCCACCACACTCTGATTGATAGTCTAGCCCCACTGTACCACCGTTTAACCTTTTAGCGTGCTTCGTGCACTCGCTCACACGCACCCTGAGAAACTTCCCAGGGGGTCACCCATCCCTAGATTGCCCCAAGTCAAGCACGCTTAACTTCGGAGTTTCTATAGATGGACTCCCGAAAAGATAGGTCGACCTTGGTGATATGAGTAGTACTATCAATTCCCTTATACGATTCTTAGCCTGACACGCCCATACATTGTCAGTCTCAGGATCCCCTCTCATTCGGGTGTCGGATCAGTTCGTTCACGTACCCCTTCGCCTAGAAGCCTGCCAGGAGCCGCTCCTTGTCTATGCACCTCTCTGGCACCAGCGATCACTCCCCGCCCTCATCGGCCCCGGGCGTCACATGCCCACCAGCTTCCGCCTGGTTCGTCCCCGAACCAGCACCGTACTGCGAGAGGTTGTGCTCTGATACCACCTGTAACGACCCGTCCCATACCGGGTGTTACTATAGCATCGATCCCTACCGGGACAAGTGGGGTTGGGCCCACCACACTCTGATTGATAGTCTAGCCCCACTGTACCACCGTTTAACCTTTTAGCGTGCTTCGTGCACTCGCTCACACGCACCCTGAGAAACTTCCCAGGGGGTCACCCATCCCTAGATTGCCCCAAGTCAAGCACGCTTAACTTCGGAGTTTCTATAGATGGACTCCCGAAAAGATAGGTCGACCTTGGTGATATGAGTAGTACTATCAATTCCCTTATACGATTCTTAGCCTGACACGCCCATACATTGTCAGTCTCAGGATCCCCTCTCATTCGGGTGTCGGATCAGTTCGTTCACGTACCCCTTCGCCTAGAAGCCTGCCAGGAGCCGCTCCTTGTCTATGCACCTCTCTGGCACCAGCGATCACTCCCCGCCCTCATCGGCCCCGGGCGTCACAACAATCCTCAGGTGTTGCTCGTGCTCCTCCCTCGTCTTTGAATAAATAAGGATGTCATCGATGAATACGATGACGAACTTGTCTAGGAATGGCTTGAATATGTGGTTCATTAGGTCCATAAATACTGTCGGCGCTTTAGTCAGCCCAAAAGGCATGACTAAAAATTCGTAGTGCCCGTACCGGGTGCTGAAGGCCGACTTCGGAATATCTTCTTCGCGAATCTTTGGCTGATGATATCCTGATCGCAAGTCTATCTTCGAAAACACCGTCGCGCCTTGTAATTGATCAAATAGGTCGTCAATTCGTCGAAGGGGGTATTTGTTCTTGATTGTAATCTTATTTAATTCTCTGTAATCGATGCATAGCCGCATCGATCCATCTTTTTTCTTGACAAATAAGACAGGTGCTCCCCCGGGTGAATAGCTTGGCTGAATGAATCCCTTCTGCAGCAACTCGTCCAATTGTTCTTTAAGTTCTTTTATTTCTGTTGGAGCTAATCGATAAGGATCTTTGAAATAGGTGCAGCTCCGGGTACTAGATCAATCGTGAAGTGGATTTCACGATCAGGAGGGAGTCCTGGTAAATCTTCTGGAAAAACGTCGGGAAATTCTCGTACTATTAAAAGCTCTTCTAGTTTCGGGATCTAACGTTATTCTGATGTCATGGCGAAAACAAAGTAGGCTTTACATCCTGCCTTAATTACTCGTTGTGCTTTTATCGCAGAAATTTTGGGAATCCTGTTGCTCTTGCTGGTTCCCGTAAAGACGAACGGTTCATTTCTCTCTGTACTGAACGTGACTGTGTTATGATTACAATCAATCACGGCTCCATACTTAGAAAGCCAGTCCATTCCTAGGATTATCTCATAGTCGTTCATAGGGATAACTATAAGGTCTACGTGTAGTTCCCTATCGTTAACTAATATTGGACAATCTCGTAATACTAAACTAGTTCGGGTCGATGCCCCATGCGGAATAGTTATGCTATACTCGCAGTCGGATTGCTGAGGTGTAATCCCGAGTCCCGCCACGTATTTAGATGATGCAAATGAATGCGTGGCTCCTGAATCTATTAGTATGCATGTCAGGACATGATGGATAGATAGGTACCTGCTACTACCGATGGATCTGTCTCTGCCTCTTCTGATGTAATCGTGTATACTCGGGCAGGTACGGTTGGTGGTCTGGCCTGTACGGTTGTCTGACTCCCGGATGGTTTCCCAGGGCATGCTCTTGCAAAATGGCCTGATTTGCCACACCTAAAGCAGCTGGCCTTTTCTGAAAAACAGATGCACGTGTGTCTGAGTACACTTCGGACAGACTGGTGCCATTGGGGGTCTCCCCTGGTTCGGATTAAACTGCTGGTGGGTTTATTCTGAAAATTAGGCCTTGGGCCCTTTGAGACAAATTGCTTCTTTTGGCTTCCTTCACTTCACTGTGGCCCTTGTACGAACTTCCGTTTTGTTTCTTGGGCTCGGATGATTCTGATTTCCGCTTGCTCAGCCACTAAAGTGCGTTCAGCAACTTGAGCATACGTAGCTCCTTGAAGCCCGGCCATATTTACGTCTCGGTAGAGTTCCGGCTTCAGGCCTTCCAGGAAGCGTTTAACTTTTAATGCATCCGTGCTCACCATATGAGCTGCAAACCTGGATAGCTGTTCGAATTTCCAGATATATTCCGCCACTGTCATTCGGTCCCTGGCGTAAGTTAATGAACTCGTTCATTCGTTGGGTCCGTACTGGAGCGATGAAGTACTTACTCCTTAATAGCTCTTTGAAACGATCCCAACTCATTGTAAGAGGGTCTTCGATGGCTAAGATTGTGTCCCACCAGTGACCTGCACTCCCTCGCAGCAGGAATGCAGCACATAGGACCTTCTCTTCTTCGGGAATTCTGCTATACTGGAACATTCTCTCTAAGGTCCTTAGCCAGTCTTCAGCCGAAGTTGGGTCAATCGCATCTTCAAAAGTTGGAGGATTTAACTTCCAAAATCGTTCTCCTACTATCTCTATTCTTTCGGCTTGAGAAAGCTCACTGTTTTGCTGTCCGCCAGTGTTCCGCTGCTGAATTAATTCTTGAATCTGTGTATTGCTGACGCACTAATTCGGTAAGTTGGGTAATCGCCGTGTCGCGATTATCAGTTGGTAACTCGGGTTCCTTGCCCCGATTGGAACTCCCACTGCTATCACCTCTTGTTCTACCCATTCTTATTTACCCTGATAGTTCACACGACCAATAAATTATGCAACACAAACAAGAATTCACAGTAATACAAAACTTTAAGCAAGGCCGCTTCCGTACTTTTGAGTGTGTACATGAACAGTCTACAGAAACTTCAACCGAAGCTCTGATACAACCTGTGGCGCCCCGCCATCTACTTACCATTTCTAACGCTAACTTACGTGGCTAATGTCAATATAAAATAATTAATACGTGGGAACATGGGTAAAACTTTTCCTTTTATATAAAGGAATTCGTTCTGTACAAATCAAAATAGCTCCCAACCTATTTACATAGGATGGTTTCATAATTGCAACAAAAGAAACCCTATCTCATGTCCCCACGAGTCGCATTCATGTACACACCACCCTCCAAAGTAGCTGGAAGCTTCAAAAGATAGCCTTGCCGTCATAAGCGATCACGTACCGTGGTCGCACGTACCTACAACATGGGATGAGCTATAAAGCTCAGTAAGTAGGAATAATGCATGCCGTGCATGTGTCTCATTTGCAAAGGCATCCGCGCGCCTGCATTCAGACCCTAGTAGGATCGGACTCAATCTCATATCTCTCAGGGCCCTCGACTGACTTACTATGCACCATTTTCAGAGCTCAAATCCAATAAGGACAATTGGTCCAGCAATCCACAAAGGGTGACGAACCATAAAATACCAGTCACGCATTTCGGCCCAATTCACACTGGGATGCATGACGGCCCGCCATTCGGCCCAATGGGTACTTGTTGTTCCGCGGACGCTCACGCTGGTAGCCCACTTCGAGGTCGTCAACACCAGAGATACCCTCGGTGTCGCTGCCACCCTCGAATCGCCTCCTCCAGGTCGCACCTACCGCTATTCAGGGCATTCTGCCCAAATGATAAAAATATATCCGACGACGTACCGGGTCATCATGGTGTCATAGAAGCAGTCGTGACTCAACTGTGAGACATCAGATGCCTATATCGGCAAATATTCATCGCTTTCAAGCGACATTATATCATACATACACTCATCTCACCATTCTCATGCATGTCGTGTATGCACGTGTTCATGCTCATGTGAACAGTACTGAAATTCATGACATGTCATCACATGTAGCAAATAATTCACATAATCTCATATAAACAGATAACCACGTAATTCACGTTCGTACAAACAATTTATGTGTTGTGGTTGAAATTCCCACTTACCTGTCGTCCGAGCTAGGTTACTGTGTCGGGAATATCCTATATGCGACACTTAGACAGAAATATTAAAATATCAGTGTCCTATTTAAATTGGATAACTGGACTAAATTAATACAGTTCGTCTATGCTAATTTACTAAAACCCTAAATCTCTCGATTTCTAGTTAGGTTAAATTTAGGGTTAACTCATCGAAGTTCCTTTTTGTACTTAGTTTCGTTCGATTGGTCATGTATATTCCTTGGTTTTGACAAGTCAAATCGCCCGATCCAATTAATTATTGAATCGCCCGATTTGATAGCATTCAAATCGTCCAATTCATGCATTAAAGGCGTAACTTTCGCCGAGAGTTTATTAGTCATCATTTCGCCCGATTCATTGAGTCTTCCAATCGGTCGATTCATCATGAAGTCTACTTTCACCACTAATTCATTCAAACTTTGATCAAAATTGAATTGAGCTAGGAAATCATAGTTTCGGTCGAAAGTTTCATACACTGATATTCTTTGAAGCTTAATTGTATGGTCGATCTACCCCGAACTTCACGAATTCTAAACTTTTCTTTTACCCTAAAGTCGTTACCCTTACTAAGAATTAAAGTTAAGAACCTTGAAACATACTCTTACTAGCCAAACTTAGCTAAGTCCGAGGAATGATCAAAGACTCGTTTATACCCTAAACTAGAGTTTTTGGTGTCTATCTTACGTTGAAAGTCCTTATGTCTCTTTAATTCTTTTCCTTAAATTCTTATACTTTTTCTTGCATAAGATCTAAGCACTTTAAATTAGAGTTAGTCTTATTCTAAAATTTAGGGATTTTTGTCTATGGTCAATATCTAAAATCTCTATAAATCGCATGAACCGAATAAATGTTATAAACATGGGTCTTATGTGGATCTCCACTCATATTTTATTTCAACTCATAACCTCCCCAACCCATAACCTCCTCAACTCATAACCTCCCCAACTCTTAATTGTGTTTTGTGTAACATCAAATGTGACGGCTACCTCAAGCCTATAAATAGATGTGATTGTGAAGTGAAAATGGATAAGTGAATGGAAGATCTCTCTTATGTTTTATACTCTCTTGCAATAATTTCATAACACGCTATCAAAATGAGACGCTAGCCGAAGCCGACGTTTATTTCTTATTGAGTAAGTTCGGTTCTTTGTACTTTACGTATTCTCTACTACGCTTTTTCGTTATGGCTAACCTTGCAAAACTTGAGTTCGTCGCTCTTGATATCACGTGGAAGAATTACTTGTCATGGGTTCTAGATGCTAATGGTCTTGGTGAGACCATAAAAGCCGAAAATGAAGCCACTAATCAAGAAAAGGCCAAAGCAATGATATTTCTTCGTCACCATCTTGACGAGGGGCTGAAAAGTGAGTACCTGACGATCAAAGATCCACTTGTCTTATGGACGAGCTTGAAGGAAAGGTACGAACATCAAAAGGCGATTACTCTTCCACGAGCTCGTTACGATTGGATACACTTGCGTCTGCAAGATTTCAAAACCGTAAGTGAGTATAATTCAGCAATCTTTAGAATTGGTTCTCAATTGCAACCATGTGGCGAGAAAGTGACCGATGAAGACATGTTGGAGAAAACTTTCTCCACTTTTCACGCTTCGAATGTGCTCCTGCAGCAGCAATATCGTGAAAAGCGTTTTAAAAAATATTCCGAATTGATCTCTTGTCTTCTTGTTGCTGAACAAAACAATGAGCTTTTGTTGAAAAATCACGAGGCCCGTCCAACTGGTGCTGCACCGTTTCCTGAAGAAAATGCGTCAGCCGTGCAACATGATTATAAGCAACTTAGAGGACGTGGTCGTGGTCGTGGACGTGGAAGGAATCATTATAATCGTGGTGGTTATACCAAAATACAACTCACCACCAGAAGTGGAAGGGTAACAATTATGAGAAAGATGGTGATCAAGGTAAAAAAGAAAGTGGAAATGAATGCCACTGTTGCGGCTTGAAAGGCCATTTCGTACCTATCGTACGCCAAAGTATTTCGTCGACCTCTACCAGGCATTGTTGAAGAAAAAGGAGAAAAATGTCGAGACAAACTTTCTTAGTGATCTTGGTCTCGCCGACGATGGCTTAAATTATTTTACTTCTCTAGATGTTGCGGATTTCTTTGTCAATAACCCAGAAGGTGAAACTAGTGGTAGTCACCCCGAAGGTGAAACTATTGTAAATTATCCTGAAGGTGATAATCTTAGAAATGTCTAAGAAGTCTTTTCAATTATACTGATGTAATGCAATTTTATCAATAATATTTTAATTTATCCATTGTATTATAATTCTCTTAATCTTTATAATATTAATATTATTTTATTTTTCTGCTTCTAAGAAAATGGACGTTTCTCGTACGAATGACAAAGAATTATGTCTCGCAGACAGCGCAACAACGCATTCGATATTTAAAGACAAGAAATATTTTTCTTCTCTCGTGATGAAAGAGTCACATGTTAGTATTATATGTGGTAGTACAAATATTATCTAAGGCTCCGGAAGAGCAATAATAATTTTGCCTCGAGGAACAAAATTTTGCGTCGTTGATGCATTATATTCTTCAAAGTCCAATAGAAATTTGTTGAGTTTTAAAGATATCCGCCGAAATGGATATCATATTGAGACTAAAGATGAAGGCAAAAATGAATATTTGTATATTACAAGTATTATTTCCGAAGAGAAAGTTGTGTTGGAAAAACTACCTTCTTATTCATCGGGATTGTACTACACGCATATTTATACGTTTGAATCATATACAATTGTAAACCAAACGTTTACAAATGATGATGAATTTATTATTTGGCATAACCGGTTGGGCCATCCCAGTCCCATAGTGATGCGACGAATTATTGAGAATTCATGTGGTCATTCTTTGAATAATCGGAAAATACTTCGATTTAATGAATTCTCTTGTGTTGCATGCTCTCAAGGCAAATTAATTATTCGGCCTTCGCAATTAAAATTAAGAAACGAATCTCCTAAATTTTTGGAGCGCATACATGGCGATATATGTGGGCCGATTCATCCACTGTGTGGACCATTTCGCTATTTAATTATTTTAATCGATGCATCGACGAGATGGTCGCATGTATGCTTGCGTTTGCGAGATTATTAGGTGAATTGATTCGGTTACGCGCTCATTTTGCCAATTATCCTATCAGGACAATACGTCTTGACAATGCTAGTGAAGTTTGTTCACAAGCTTTTAATGATTATTGCATGTCAATTGGGATAAGTGTCGAACATCCAGTAGCTTATGTTCATACACAAAACGGTCTTGCAGAATCGTTTATAAAGCGCTTACAATTAATTGCTCGGCCATTACTTATGAGAGCGAATCTCCTGCTTGGGGTAATGTATTTTGCATGCAGCAGCGCTAATTCGCATTAGGCCAACGCATCACCATGAGGTCTCCCCAATGCAATTGGTTCAGGGCCAAGAACCAAATATTTCCCAAAAATATTTGGGTGTGCGGTCTATGTCCCTATTAATACACCACAACGCACAAAGATGGAGCCTCAAAGAAGATTGGAAATTTATGTTGGTTTTGAATCCCCATCTATAATTAAGTATCTCGAGCCAAAGACTGGAAATATATGTAATTCCAGATTTGCTGATTGTCATTTTGACGAATCAGTGTTCCCAACATTAGGGGGAGATGAAAAACGCCGGAAAAGAAAATTAGTTGGAATCAATTATCATATTCGCATTATGATCCTCGTACTAAGCAATGCGAACTAGAAGTTCAAAAGATAATTCATTTGCAAAATTTAGCAAATCAATTACCAAAAGAGTTACTAAATCTCATATTCCGGCCGTTAATGCTCCTATTAAAATGAGTGTCCCAGAAGGACAAATAACCACTGCTAATGAGTCTACCGCACGTTTAAAATGTGGTAGACCGATCGGTTCTAAAGACAAAATTCCTCATAAAAGAAAAGGAGCAATTCAAGGTGGTCCCGAGGAAACTAAAACTCCTGAAGAGCCTACTGACATGACTGTTGAAAAGTTTCCAGAAGAAACACAGGTACCTAAAAATGTTGATAATCATAAGATCTCAATAAATTATGTCATGAGTAGAAAAATGGAATCGAAATGAAATAAACGTCGACGATATTTTTGCATATGCAGTGGCAAAAACAATTGTTAATGAGAATGAAGATCTTGAACCTAGGTCTAGGGGTGAGCAAAACCGGATATCCAGATTTTCGGATATCCGAAATTCGGATATCCGGATTTTTGGATATCAAAAAATGATATCCGTATCCGGTCCGGTTTTAATCGGATATCCGCTTTATTCGGATATTAAATCAGATATCCGCATCCGGTTTTTAAATTTATTCTTATAGTATAATTTTTCATATTTTCTTTAAAAAATCATTTTTTATTTCTTATCAAATAAAAAATATATTTTTTCATATAAAAATTACTACACATAGCAATTAACACAATATGTGAATTCGTGATTCAAAATTACATAATAAATAATAAACAATATGTGAATTCTTGATTCAAAGTATATTCTGTTCAAAATCATTTTTTTTATTTCTTATCAAAGTAAAAAATTTATTTTTTTCATATAAAAATTTCTACACATAGTAATTCACACAATATGTGAATTCATGATTCAAAATGATGTAATAAAATAATATAAATATAAATATTTCTATAGGATTTTTTTTCCTTTTTGACCTTCATTTTTCATTTTGGGCTGTTTTTTATTTTTTTAATTATTTTTTAAATATAAAACCGGATACCGGATATCCGGATTTTAGACAAACCACTATCCCTATCCGATCCGGTTTATTTTAAAATAAATCGGATCGGATATCCGATCCGGTTTTTAAAACCGGATATCCGGATTTTCGGGTATTGAAAACTGGATATCGGATCAGAATCCGGTTTTCGGATAGTTTGCTCAGCCCTACCTAGGCTATGAATGAATGTAAGCTTAGAGATGATTGGCCAAAGTGAAAAGATGCAATTCAAGATGAATTGAATTCACTGGTAAAACGTAAAGTTTTTGGACCAGTAATGCGCACACCAGAAGATGTGCAGCCCGTAGGGTATAAATGGGCTTTTGTAAGGAAAAGAAATGAGAAAAATGAAATTTGTGCGATATAATGCGCGTCTTGTAGCACAAGGTTTTTCTCAAAAACCCGGCATTGCTTATGATCAAAGGTATTCCCCCGTAGTGGATGCGACTAGTTTTCGATATTTAATAAGTCTGGCATCAAATGAAAAACTGGAAATGCGTTTGATGGATGTTGTAACGGCATATTTATATGGCTCGTTAGATAGTGATATTTATATGAAACTCCCTGAAGGATTTAAACTGCCTGAAGACTATAGTCATAGTTCTCACAATCTTTACTCGATCAAACTATGCAGATCACTTTACGGTTTAAAGCAAGCCGGACGTAAATCGCCTTAGCGAATACCTATTAAAAGAAGGATATAAAAATGATCAAATATGTCCTTGTTTATTTATAAAGAGATCAGGGTTTAATTTTGTCATCGTAGCTGTATATGTTGATGACCTAAATCTAATTGGAACTCCCGAAGAGCTCCAAAAAGCGGCTGATTATTTAAAGTAAGAATTTGAAATGAAGGATCTTGGCAAGACAAAATTTTGTCTTGGTTTACAAATTGAGTATATTGATTATGGCGTATTCTTGCATCAATCCGCTTATACGACAAAAGTGCTTAAACGCTTCTATATGGATAAAGCACACCCCTTGAGCATGCCTATGATAATGAGATTGCTTGATGTGAATAAAGATCCATTTCGACCTCGTGAGAATAACGAAGAACTACTTGGTTCAGAAGTACCATATCTAAGTGCAATAGGAGCACTAATGTATCGCAAGCCATACCCGTCCTGATCTATCATTTGCGGTTAATTTACTAGCAAGGTATAGTTCTTCACCCACACGAAGGCATTGGAATGTCATTAAGTATATATTATGATGCCTTCAAGGTACGATATATTTGGGTCTTTACTATCAAAAAACTGTAAAATCCGATCTCATAGGCTATGCAGACGCTGGTTATTTGTCTGATCCGCATAATGCTCGGTCACAAACGGGTTATATTTTTACATGTGGTGGTACGGCTATTTCTTGGCGCTCAATGAAACAAACTATAGCCGCCACTTCTTCAAACCATGCAGAAATTTTGGCAATACACGAAGCAAGTCGGGAGTGTTTTTGGTTGAGATCAGTGATTCATCATGTTCGAGGAACATGCGGCTTAAATTTGGACAAAGGTGCTCCAACTATATTATTCGAAGATAACGCCGCATGTATCGCTCAACTAAAGGAAGGTTACATATAAGGTGACCGGACGAAACATATATCACCAAAGTTCTTTTTCACTCATGATCTGCAAAAGAATGGTGAAAGTACAGTTCAACAAATCCGTTCATGTGATTAGCGGATTTGTTTAAAATCGTTGCCGACTTCAACATTTGAAAAGCTAGTTTATAAGATTGGAATGCGGCGAATGAAGAATATCAAATGATATGCTCAAGAGGGGGAAAAATACTATGTTGTACTCTTTTTTCCTTAACCACGGTTTTTTTCCCACTGGGTTTTCCGTGTAAGGCTTTTAACGAGGCAACGTTGTATAGGAAAATGTACACTTTTTCCTTCACTAGGGTTTTATCCCTTTGGATTTTTTCTAGTAAGGTTTTAACAAGGCATTTTACCGAAAGATGGACATCCAAGGGGGAGTGTTATAATTATAAACATGGGTCTTATGTGGATGTCCACTCATATTTTATTTTAACTCATAACCTCCCCAACCCATAACCTCCTCAACCCATAACCTCCCCAACTCTTAATTATATTTTATGTAACATCAAATGTGAGGGCTACCTCAAGCCTATAAATAGAGGTGATTGTGAAGTGAAAATGTATAAGTGAATGGAAGAATTCTCTCTTATGTTTTATACTCTCTTGCAATAATTTCATAACAATAAACATTCATACAACTGAATTTAAGTGTCGTAAATACTCTTCTTACCCTTAATATGTACGCTTTCTGGTTTGCCAAAGATTATTTCTGCTGTTTGACTTTGCTTTCTGTGGGAGCTTATTAAATATTAACCTTTGATCTCCTTTGCTTTCTACTTGTTATGTTATTAGCTTATGTAGGTATTTTTCCATATACAACCTTTGGTATACTCGATAAGTATTGAGGCATGGAAAATAGGGATTGAAATGACAACTAGGTGAGTAAGCAATTTATTTGTGGGTAAATTCCTTATCAGTCCCTGTCAGAAACTAAACTCCTGTTCAGTACCCCTATGAAAAAATCTTCCTGTTAAGTACCCATCTGCAAAAAGTTGTGTGTTTAATACCCCTAAACAGTGAACGGACGGAAATACCCTTTCCTGATATTAAATTGGGCATCATACCAACTATTCTGATTATTATACCAACTGTTATTCTCATTATACCAACAAAATAATGTTAAATTGGAAATTATACCAACTGTTATCGTTATTATTCCAGCAGAATTGAACCTAATAAACAGATTGTATAATTTACTCAGTTTCTGGTATAATAGCAAAATTAGTTGGTATAATCTCCAATTTTGCTGTATAAAATTAAAATAACTTTACTTATTGGTATAATAACTGAGATAGATGGTATAATAACGATAATGTATGGTATTTTTTCACAATTTATGGTATAATTGCAAAAATTAGTTGGTATATAATTCAATTTCGCTATATAAAATTAAAATAACAATATTTATTGGTATAATACGAAAATAGATGGTATAATCTCCTCAATTTCTGGTATAATAGCATAGTTGGTATAATGCCTAATTTTTTTGTATATATTATAATACTTTTATTTATTGGTATAATTACGAAAACAAATGGTACAATTTCCATAATTTCTAGTATAATAGCATAATAAGTTGGTATAATGTCCAATTTCATTTTATAAAATTCGAATTATAATAACGTAGTATAATGTTCGAACATTTGGTATAATTTCTATAAGTTTCTGGTATAATTTCAATTTTATTTGTATAATAACAAGTTTTGTTGGTATAATTCATGTGAAATAATTTATTCAACTTTAATGGAATATGTGAGACAGGGGTATTTTCGTCTTTTTAGCGCTGAAAAGACCTTTTTAGGTACTGCAAAGGAATAAATTTTCAGATAGGTACTTATAAGGAAGAAATAATTCGAGTGGTATTTAAGAGGAAGTTTAAACTTTGGGACTGATAAGGAATTAACCCTTTATTTTAAATCTTAGGTTAAGGAAGCCTTAGGTGTCTTCTAATTATTTATTCTATATGTAAGTCATGATTGTTCTAAGTTCATGTAGCGGTCGAATTTTTATTTTCATTGTAACAATCGATCGATTGTTAATTCTTATATTTATTTTATTCTACATGGAATTCGGCCCTATTCGTTAGTCTTATATCTCGGCGATTTCACATTTTTAAGTATTGAAATCGGCCTATTCTTACAAAGCTCGGCGATTGTTAGATGTACTTAAGTATATCTATATGTCGAATCGGTCGATTATATTCCTGTACAGTTCATCTATGTTTCTATACTCAAAATCGATCGATTCTAATTCAGCACACACTATTGCCCGATTTCAACGTCTTACTCACCGATTTTCCCTATTTTGAACATAGGAATCGGTCGATTCTTAAGCTAGGCGATTTCGACTCTTTACATATAGAAATCGATCGATTCCTAACCAAGCTTCAATCGATCGAAACTGATCTTTACTATTTGTACTCGCCGAGATATCTATATTATGTACATGTGTGTCATCTAAAATTTCTCTAAGTCCTAACCTCATCTCATAAATCATGTAACCCATAGCATGTGGTCATATAAGCACATATATATATCGTAAAACATGTACCATCCAGTCACGTAAGTCATATAATATGAATTTATTGGCCAACTTACGTGCGGGACCCGGGTATTACAGACTGACTAATTTGGTTCATTTTCGATAACATCAGGACTAAATTGGTCCCCTCGAAACATCGGAGACTAAATTGGTTCACATTGTAAACATCGGGAACTATTTTAAGCTTTGCCCATATATAAATCAAATAAGTCGAAGCTCGACAACAGTAAGTAGAGGGAAACAGAGTCTGACTTGAGCTGAGTAAGAAAAATTGTTGGAAATAGAAAAGCCAAACGAAGAAGACTGGCAAAAGCGGCCGAGCAAAGGATAGCATCGCTGATCCAAACATGTCCGAACATGAGGATCCTCTCTCAAATCCATGGCCACGTACTCACGCACACCGACCTGCCCCTCTCTTCCTACTCATTCGTCCTCTCAAAGATCCTCTGCTTTGCGGCGTACCGTGACGTGGACTACGCAAGGGCCCTTCTGTATCAGATTCCGTTCCCCACAATCTTCTGCTACAACGCGCTGATGAGGGGTTACTTGTCCCAGCGCCCATCGCCGGCGCCCATATTCCTATTCAAGAAGCTCCTACAGAAGAAATTCCCTCCGTCGAACTCCTACACCATGTCGTTCGTACTCAAGTGCTGCGCGCTTATAACCGCGCGCGAGGCCGGCGAACAGGTCCACAAGCACGTGCTTGTTAAAGGGTTCGATAGGGATCTGTACGTTTCGACGTCGTTGCTGAGCTTTTACATGAAGTGTGACGAAGTCGAGTTGGGTCGGAAGGTGTTTGACGAAATGCCTGAGAGGAACGTGGCTGTGTGGAGTGCGGTGATTTCTGGGCACGCGAGGGTGGGGAGGGTAAACGAGGCTCTGCGCTTGTTTAGGGAGATGCAGGTGAGTGGCGTCGAAGCAGACGAAGTGACGATGGTTGGCGTTATTTCAGCCTGCGCTGTTTCGGGGGCTTTGGATTTGGGGAAATGGGTGAACAATTTCATCGATAGGAAGGGGATCAAGAAGGACCTCGAGGTGAGTACTGCGCTCGTGAATATGTACGCAAAGTGTGGCTCGATTGAGAAGGCGAGAGAAGTCTTCGAAGCAATGTCGGTTAGGGACGTTAAGGCATGGAGCTCCATGATCGTAGGGTTTGCAGTTCATGGCCTTGCAAAGGAGGCTTTAGACTGCTTTGAGAGGATGGGACAAGCTAAGGTTTGGTTTGACACTTCAGACATCCGTTACGCTTAATGATTCCGTATGTGATAGATAATCATCATTTTCAGGTCGAGCCCGACCATGTAACACTTCTCGGCGTATTATCTGCTTGTGCCCACGGCGGTCTACTCGCCGAAGGCAAGAAGTATTGGTCGAGCATGCTTCAGTCTCGCATCGAGCCATCTATGGAGCATTACGGTTGCATGGTCGACATGTTCTGTCGAACAAACAAGATCGAAGAAGCTCAAGAATTCGTCGAATCCATGCCCATCCATCCCAATCCAGCAATTCTTCGCACGCTGCTCGTGGGTTGCAAGAAGAACAAGCTGTTACAGAGAGGCGAAGCAATCGGGAGTAATCTTCTCGAAGTAGAGCCACTCAACGCAGAAAACTACATACTTCTCTCGAGCCTATACGCTTCAGCTTCGGACTGGGCCAAGATGAGCCAAGTGAGGATGCGGATGAAAGAACGAGGAATCAAAGCTGTCCCTGGCTGCAGTTCGATAGAAATAAGCAGCCATGTCCACGAATTTACGATGGGCAGTTGGTCCCATCCCGAGGCAAAAGAGATCAGCGAGTTCTTGAAAGAGGTTTCTCAGAGAGTCAGTGCTTGTGGGCACGAGCCTTGGCTCGCTACGGTGCTGCAAAATGTGACCGAGGGAGAGAAAAGAGACGCACTTTGGGAGCATAGTGAACGACTGGCCATAGCTTATGGTCTGATGAAGACTGAAGCGCCTGTAGTAATTAGGGTAGTGAAGAACCTTAGAGTCTGTCAAGACTGTCACGAAGTGACGAAAATTCTCAGTAGATTGTACGACAGGGAGATCATAGTGAGGGATAGGATACGATTCCATAGGTTCGTCGGGGGAGTCTGCTCTTGCCAGGATTTTTGGTAGAAATTTGGAATATTTTTTCTTTGACAGCCCTGTGACCATTATTACATCATCAATTAGTCGAACTTGGTCTGAATCCTGGTAAAACATACAACATTCAGCTATTCATGTTTGACGATTTGTACGGCAAATAGAAAGCCGTCGTCTGTACATTACATCAAGGTGAAGAATGTTAGAAACAGATCAACCCCCAAGCCGAAAAACAAGAAAAAACCTGAATCCTAATAGCTCGTGTAAGAATACAAAAGGAGGGTGCTGATGATGATGATGTCCTCGGCTTACATTATTACAAACGGTGGTACATCTTCGAAAACTCTAAACACAGCTGTCGATCCCTAACATCTCCCCATCCTCCCCAGCCCTTAAATCCCGCCTGGTACCCAGGCTGGCGCCTGTACACATAAACCTCCCAATTCGACTTCACATTAGCCACTTTGTCCAAATCTTCGACCTGAATATTCACCGAGCCATTGTCTATGCAAGCCCCTTTATCAGCTGCTTGACCCTGGTGCAGCCCACACTTCCCAAAGTGAACCGCGCTGGTCCTCGGTGCCCTTAGAGAGTATATCGGCCTCCCAAACGAAGGGTAGACCGCGGCCCACATGGTGATATCCCAATTATAGTCGTCGAACGAGCAGAACTCATCAGCTTTCTTGCGTATCATTACCCACACAGTACGGTTAAAGGAGTAGCCAACGTTTCCCATCCTCTCAGCGATCAAACTCTCCCAGCCTTCGCCCCTCGACTTCACATCAGAGGGGGCGAGATTCGCAGCGTAGCACTCGGGGCATTTCTTGGCCTTCAGCCCGACGAGCAGCTGCAAGTTTCGGTAGGCGTTGGGGTATATAAAGTGGTCTTCTTCGATGAATAGGACGTGGCCCGAGTGGGTTTTGGTCTCTTCCAGCCCGTCCCAAACGGTGTTCATCATCCACCACCAATGGTGCTTTAAAGAGACGATCTTGGGCGAACGGTGGTTGCCGTACTGATCTGTGGTTCCTTTGCAGTTTTCCTTCAATGGGTCTTGTCTGTTCTTACAGTCGTCGGGGGAGACGCCTGGGAAAGTGTTGGTGAATAGATGGGGAGAGAAAGGGGCGAAGATCTGCTTTACCTGGCAGAAATCGATGCCTTGGACGATTTCGTTCATCTCTTCGAAGTAGCCGTCGTGGCTGACGATGAGTAGGGTTTCGCCGATTCCGGCGACTTTAGAGAGGCTGTCGACGGCGGCTCTGAGGTACTGTGGGCGGTTGTGGACGTAGAGGACGATGACTATGTGGTTATTGGCTAGGGTTGGGTGTAGGTGTGAGTTCTTGGGAGGGAGGAGATTTCTACGGTGTAAGGAGATTGAGAGCTCGTTTTGCTTTGGGAGGTTAGGGTTGTTCTTGGTGGGCTTTGATGGGTCGTCGTCGGAGGTTAGTCCGGCGGCTTCTTCTGCTTCGTCGGCGGCGGTGGAGAAGGAATATCTGCTGAGTATATCTACGACTGCGCTTGTTCTGAAGAGTAGTAATATCAAGAGAAGAGCTCCCAAGGCGGCGACGGTGGCTAATCGGCGGAAGGAAGCATCTGCTGCTCGGATTTTTCTGTAACTGCTTGCCATCTCTATATCACAGAGCTTCGATTCAGAACTAGAATTCAGAAAAAACAAATTCGAAGCCAAAAAAGAAGATCAGATCGCAATAGGAAGCGATGGAACAGAAGGAAAGGCGTAACCTTTAACGCCGGCGAGAAGATGGGTCTTCGAAAAAGAGACCAAGAATCATATCGGCGGCGGATACATTTTGACTACTCAGAGAGTTGAAGAAGACTCACTCAACCAATGAAGAACATCAAGTGCTTATCATCGAATAGGTGGTGGGCGAGCAAAAGCTACCTGGGATCTACAGAAGTGGAGAGAGCTGTTAAATGTTTCCCTTTTCAATTTCTTTCTCTTGGTGGAACCGAAATGGCAACAGAAGGGGGTATTTTAACAAAAGGGAACGTTTCCTATTTCTATTAAACAAAAGGGAACGGATCGAAAGTTACCGAAATACCCCAACTTAAGTAGCATTTATTCGAATAATTAAAAAATTCGAATTAATTCGAATAACTATTTTTTAATTCGAATTTATTCGAATTAATCAATTCGAGTAACAAAAACTCGAATTGAAAAATATTAATTCGAATTTTTAATTCGAATTTTTTTTTACTAGAATAAGTGCTATTTTTCTATTCGAATGCACTCGAATAGTTCGAATAAAATATTCGAATAAATCGTTTTTTACTCGAAAACGTCGATTTCAAGCTCAAAAACACGAAAATTCACCCAGATTTGGGGTTAATACATGTAAGAATCACGAACCCATCGATTAAAATCTCATTTCGACATGAAATTTCAGTCGAGCGGATCAAAATGATAATCAAACACTTCGATTTTTTTTTTCAAACACCCAATCCCTTTTTTTTAATTAGAAAACCTAGAATCCCTTTTTTTAATTTCACACAAAAGTAATCCTATTTAACAAAAAAAGCCCAACAGAAGAGAGGGATAAATGTAAGAGTTCCTTCCCTTTGCGTTATTTTTGTTGTATTTTCTCAATGTTTTTAAGATAAGGCTTAATTTTTTTTTTCCGTATGTTAGGGGGCTTTGCCTTATAGGGATCAGTATTTTGAGGTTTTGCAGTATATGGACTTTAAGTTACGAAAAGACGGCATCTTTAGGACAGTATACGCCCCGACCCGGTATTTTGACCCAAACCCGCCGATGTGGAATACGACCCGCTGACATATGTTCTTAAAAAATTAGCGACGGATTTTGGCGACGGAAAATCCGTCGCTAAAATGAAAAAATTTAAAAAAATTAAAATAAAATACTTTATCGACGGATTTAGCGACGGAGAAAAAAAATAAAAATAATTAGCAGCGACGGAAAATCGTCGCCAAACTGGAAAAATAAAAAAAAATAAAAAGTAACGGTTGGAATTATAGTTATTAACAATTTGAAATTAGTAATAATTAATTAACAATTTTTATGTTGGAATTATAATTATGAACAATTTCAAACACATTTTTAATAATTATTTGTATTGTTAACATATAACTAATCTTAAAGGTTAGAAATACTATTTAGTGACGGAATTTATGTTAATCAATATAATTATTAACATTAGGTTTGAAATTTCAATTTCTGTAATGAAATAGAAATAGTAATAATTAAAATTGTTAGTTAATTGTTAATTATTTCAAAATGTTGATAATCATAATTCCAAGCGTGATTATTCCTTCGCTATGTAGTATTTCTAACATTTAAGATTAGCTATATGTTAACAGTATGTTTGAAATTTCAATTTCTGTAAAGAAATAGAAATAGTAATAATTAAAATTGTTAATTAATTGTTAATAATTTCAAATTGTTAATAATTTCTAAGTGTTAATAATTATAATTGTTAATATATAGTATTTCTAACTATAGCTAATTCTATTTTTTTAATTATCCGTCGCTAAATCCGTCGCTAACTATTTTTATTTTTTTTTATTTTTTCAGTTTAGCGACGGAACGTCGCTAATTTTTTAAGAACACACGTCAGCGGGTCGTATTCCACGTCGGTTTGGGTCAAAATACCGGGTCGGAGCGTATACTGTCTTAAAAATGCCGTCTTTTCGAAACTAAAAGTCCTTATACTGCAAAACCTCAAAATACTGGTACCTATAACGCAAACCCCCTTAACATACGGGACAAAAAAATAATTAAGCCATAAGATAATTAAGGAATTATTATACTTTTGTCTAACAATGTCTTAAACGCAAGCAGCCTAACACGGCGCTTGCCCAACCTAGATCGTCTGAATTTTCCAACCATGGCTCCTTTTTTCTTGATGGAATGCCGTTTTGAATAAAATAAATAAATGATACAAACTACACAACACCTTGTTTTGACCATATACATTACACGAAGATACTTACGATTACGATACATTCATTGCTGCACTGTTATAAAATCGACATTTAAGACATAATTAAGAGTCGTTGGAGGGAAGTTGCTGGGTCAATAAGTAATTCATTTATTCATTTCGGTTACAAGATATCAAATGACCGTGACTGACATGATGAAATGGGAATTTATTCAACGTTTCGAAGCCCACAAACCACCACAATTCTTATTTGAACGATTGGATTTTAAGGATAAGAAAATGTTTTTCGATCAAGAAAGCTTGCCTTTATCCGAGGGAAAGTATCCATGCGCCTCAAGTCACTTGCTCTGATCATTTCTATGTTGAAAGATATTATTGATAGGTACCCCAAATCACACAAAATTGTTGCGAAATGGACAGCGAAACGATATTGGAAATGGCCGTAAGTATAAAATGGACACGAGAATTTACGTGGAAAACCCATTTTGGACTTAGGGTCAAAAACCACGGGCGAGGTAGAAATTTATTAATGGGGTAGGTTACAACCTCTCAATCTATAAAGGAGAAAACACTCACTATCTCTCTTTATAGTCGGAGCAGATACCGAACAAACCCTCTATTTTTCTCTTCCTCACTTACGCTCTCTACTGCTCTTGTTTGCTTTGGTGTGTTCCTCATATGCCTTCGTTTACTTCCTTTATATAGGCAAGGGTCTTACTAATAGAAATATAATATATTATTTATTATTATAATTATACATCGGATCTTGGCGGTGTCCCATACCTCACAATAAGTGAGAACATGGTTTTGTTCAAAACCATTTGCTGACAATCTCCCACTTGAAGATTTGATTGAAGCTCAATCAAATCTTCACAGCATTCTTCTAGCCTGTTATTGCATGTTACTTTTGTTCGATCAATCCACAGGATGAACGACACCATATAAACTTTGTCTACGGTAATTGCTTTGGTCATGTCGTCTGTCAGATTATCCGCAGTGTGAACTTTTTGCATGTCCACAGTCCCCTCTTCCACTTGTTCACGAACAAAGTGGCATTGAACCCGAATGTGTTTGGTTCTTCAATGATATGCCTTGCAAGATGCAACGCACTTTGGCTATCACAATAGAGAATAATATTCTCATGTTTGTGGCCGAGTTCTTCCAGCAACATCTTTAACCATATTGCCTCTTTACTGGCTTGCGTAGCTGTGACATATTCTACTTCTGTTTTTGACATTACAACAATAGACTGCAGTTTTGAAGCCCAGCTTACAGCACCGCCAGCATGATTAAACGTATATTCGGTTGTGGATCTGCTTTTATCAAGTTCACCTGCATAATCTGCATCAACAAAGCCATGGACAGTAAAATCTGAACCTCCGTAAAATAAGGCAAGATTCGAGGTCCCCTTGATATATTTGAGAATCCTCTTAACAGCACTCCAGTGCTCCCGGCCAGGGTTGGACATATATCGGCTAACAACTCCCACTGCATGTCTGGTCTGGTACAGATCATTGCGAACATTAGACTTCCTACCGCCGATGAGTATGACAATCGAGACATCTATATCCTCTCGTCTTCTTCAGTAGGACACATTTCAAAGGATAGCTTTGAATTAGCAGCAAGAGGGGTAGATATTAGCTTACTATCTTGCATGTTGAACCTTCGCAGAATTTTCTTCCGTTGATTCTTTTGGGAAAGCCAAATCTTCCGCATTCTTCTGTCTTGAGAAATTTGCAAGCCAAGAATTTCGTTTGCTGGTCCCAAGTCCTTCATTTCGAATTCACTGGCTAGTTGAGTCTTTAAGTCGGCGATACGACCTTTGTTGGGCCCTGCTACCAGCATATCGTCGACGTACAACAGCAACATGATGAAATCGTTATCGCCAAATCTCTTGAAATACGCACAAGGATCTGAATATAGCCTGTTGTAGCCAAGACTCATTATGAAGGAGTCAAATCTCTTATACCAGCATCGATGTGCTTGTTTGAGCCCGTAGAGAGATTTGATCAATCTGCAAACTCGATCTTTTTTTCCTTCTTCCTCGAAACCTTCTGGTTGAAGATATATATTTCTTCATCCAGGTCACCATGGAGAAAGGTCGTCTACACGTCCAGCTGCTCAAGATGCAAATCGAATGTAGCACACATTGACAAGACCACCCTACCTGTTGTAAGTAGAACCAGGTGAGGAAATTTCGTTGAAGTCAATCCATTCTTTCTGAGCATATCCCTTTACAACCAGTCTAGCACGGTAACGCTCTACTTGGTCGCCACCATTCCACTTGATTTTGTGCACCCATTTGTTGCCAATGGGTTTCCTTCCTTGATCACTGCCCTCCAAGAAGACAACATCTCTACTGATAATCACTTTGCGGTAAGTGAGATCCCACAATCGATATCCCTTTCTCCTTCAGCGTACCCCAATAATAGGCATTTCCTGGAATTCGGATCCAAATTTGTCGTTTCTTGGTTGTGGTACATCGCGTACGTTGAACTTCCAAATATATGAAGGTTTGAATAGTCTGAAGGCGCACCAGTCCACATTTCCATCGGTGTCTGCATCTCTATAGCAGTAGATGGGGCCCGATTCACCACATAACAGGCAGTACAGACCGCTTCCGCCCAGAACTTCTTTTTCGGTCCCGCAGTTCTCAACATAGCCCTGGTTCTTTTCAACAAAGTCCTAATTCAACCGCTCTGCCACTACATTCTGTTGTAGAGTGTAAGCCGTGGTGAAATGCCTTCCGATGCCCGCGTCTTTGCAAAATTAAGTGAATTCTTTGCCAACATATTCCCCTCCATTATCTGACCGGAGACACTTGATTTTTCTGCCGGTTTCAAGTTCAACTCGCGCCTTATAAGTTTTGAAGACAGGAAACACGTCGTCCTTCTTCTTGATTGCGTACACCCAGCATCTCCTAGAGTAATCGTCAATGAATGATAGGAAGTAGTTGGCTCCTCCCAGGGATTTGATCGGTGCTTACCATATATCAGAGTGGATCAATTCTAGAATTTCTTTGCTTCAAGTGGAGAACTTCAGGCGATTCTGCTTGCTCACAGTACAATGCTCGCAGAATGGTAGCGTCAACGTCGTGAGATCGAAAAGTAGATTCTTTTGCGCAAGAATTTTCATGCCTTGTTCAGACATATGACCAAGTTTCTTGTGCAAAGTCATCGTGGACTTTTCATTTGACTTGTCATAGCAACAGATGCTTGCCCTTCTTACAGAGTCTCTCCATTCTACTTGTATAGATTTGCAGCTATCTTTTCTCCCTTCATCACCACTAGTGCTCCTTTGGAAACCTTCATGATCTTGTTCTCCAGCTCAATTTTGAAACCAAGATCATCAAGTTGCCCCACGGACAACGGATTTTTCTTCAAGCCCTCCACATGTCGCACATCATGGATGGTACGAACAGTGTCGTCGTACATCTTTATTTTGACCGTTCCCACCCCGACAATTCTCGACACCTGATCATTGCAGCTGTAGACATATCCTCCAAAGTTGGCTTATATTAATGAAACCATTCTTTCGAGAGCTCATGTGGAAAGTAGCTGCTGAGTCCATGAGCCATACATCGTAGAATCTTCCATTTTCAGCGATAGTGGTTGCGGCTTCACACACCAAGGTAATTTCATCGTCGGCAGTGTTGGCGGCATTTCCTTGGTCATTGAGATTTTTATTTAGAGCCCAACAATTTTTCTTCAGATGACTTTTCTTGCCACAGTGGTAACATTTTATTGCCTTCTTATTTTTGGTAACAAGGCTTTGCCGTTTTTTACTCCCACTTGGACCAGACTCTCCGGGTCTTGTCCGTTTTTTGCTCACATTTGGACCATGTGCTCCTAATCTTGCCCTCGTCACTGCCAACGCTTCCGCCTGTTGGGACATTATCAACTTGTCTTCTTTGTTATTGCACCGACTTTCTTCTTCGAGAACTGCAGCTGCAATATTATCGAAGATTAGTTATCCCGCAGCTTGGTTGTTGCTCATGTTGATGACGAGGTGATCATAGGAGTCTGGCAGGCTTTGTAGTAGAAGATCGGCACGTTCACTTGGCTCTATTTTGTAGTCCAAGTTTTTAAGTTGAGAGAACAGAGTATTCAACTTGTTGATATGCTCGGTCACCGAAGAAGATTCTTCCATTCGTAGATGATATAATTTTCGTTTCAGGAAAATTCAGCTGTGGAGTAACTTGACTTGATACAACTTCTCTAGATGATCCCAAATTGCTTTCGCACTAGTTTTCTCTTCGACGCTTGATAATATATCATCTGCTAATGTCAGATGGATATCGACGATGGCCCTCCCGTCTATCTTCTTCCATTTGGCATCACTTGTAATTGTTGTTGGTCTGCCATTGATTGCCTCCAGACAATTTTCTTTGAGTAAAAGTGCCTTTATTCTCATTTTCCACAGCGAGTAGTTTTCCCGTTGAATTTCTCAATTTCATTTTTAGCTGCCATTTTTTCCCACGTCGCTATCGTCGGAGAAATTCAACAGTCCAGTCAAATAGTACTGATCAGATAATTTGCAGAAATGGTAGCAACCAGCTTTCTAGACAAAATTACCCTTCTAAATAAATCCAGATGAGAGCTGGTGGGGTCACAATGTCTCCCGCTTGGCACCAGCCACCTAGACCGAACTTACTTACACAGTCTATTGCCACGACTTGCCAAAAAACTCTTCCGTAACGATAAACCATTTCGATATCCTTTCTAATGTGGAAGATCAGACAAAGCTGCAACTACAGAGCATAATCGGAATATCAATGCCTGGCTCTGATACCATTTGTTGCGAAATGGACAGATGAAACGATATTGGAAATGACTGTAAGGATAAAATGGACATGGGAATTTACGTAGAAAATCCCTTTTTGACTTGGGGTAAAAACCCACGGGCGAGGTAGAAAATTATTACTGGGGTAAAAACAGGGGTTACAACCTCTCAATCTATAAAGGAGAAAACACTCACTATCTCTCTTTATAGTCGGAGCATATACCGAACAAACCCTCTATTTTTCTCTTCCTTACTTTCGCTCTCTAATGCTCTTTTTGCTTTGGTGTGTTCCTAATATGCCTTTGTTTACTGCCTTTACATAGGCAAGGGTCTTACTAATAGAAATATAATATATTATTTATTATTATAACTATAGAACGGATCTTGGCGGTGTCCCATACCTCACAATAAGTGAGAACATGGTTTTGTACAAAACCATTTGCTGACAAAAATTTGTATAAATACAATGGTTTAGAGAAGTTAAAACCGTGTGAGATAGGAGGGATAGCATACCTTTGTTCTTTCTGAAAGAAAAAGGGTTAATCCGAGGAAGAAAGAGGTGCTGGTGCATACATATCTCCCATCAGATGAAATGTCTGCATAGCTTCAAAGATGGCATACAATACAGGTCTCAGCTAACATATGTATTAGCTCGTGAAAACCATTTTGAATACATACTTGAAATGATACGAACTTCAAATCTCTTCGACACTTTCACGATGAACAAATGAAAATTTTCCCTTAATCATAGCAGCACTAGGCACAAATAGGGGCAATCCATCGTTAATCGACAAGCACCACAGCACAATAAAAAACTCAAACGTTTCTGTAGCAACTCTGGCAGGCCTCCGGTAAGTTATCCGTCATCGAGGCCCACGCACACACGCCACACATGAGAAGGGGTCCCGATATAAGCTTGATGGGGTTCCTTCCTAGAACCAATTGGTAATAAGAGGAGTGACCCATCAAGCTTATAAACCATTTAATTTTCTTTTCATTTTTCGGTGTGGGACTATCTCCTCACACGTGATATTTCAACACTCCCCCCTCACGTGTGAGTCCATTTCTTTAATGGGTCATGCCATTCTTTTTTAACCCGCCATATATTTTTAATTGAGCCGGATCTTCTCACACGTGACATTTCAACAGTTTGAAAACAAGTGGAAACTAGAGGAATAGTGAACTAACGGAAATTTAACGCCAAAAATCCGACGTCGCGAGCCAAAGTTCCTGTTTGACGGCGGCCATTAACTAATAGTCGATAGATCGGTGCTTGCACGCCGGCGACGGAGGAGGTGACGGCGGTGGAGGAGTTCGTGGTGGCGCCGACGGGTGAAAGAAGTAGGGGTGGTTCGGTACGGTATATCGTATCAAGACTGTGATACCGTATGCCGTACCGAAATTTCTGTATCGAAAAAAATCATAACAATATTATACCAAAATTCCGCTATACCTTAAATTTTTATACGGTATCATACAGAAATTTCGATATGGTATCGGTATCATACCTTCTATACCATTGACACGGATGGGTTTTCATCATGCGTGTCTTGTAACTCGTTAATTCATTGTTTTCTAATTTTTAGTCAATTCAAATTCCTTATGTCCCAATAAGATGGATTATTAATACCAAATTTTTCAAAATAAAAATATTTTTAATTCATAAAATAACCTTAAATAATTTACATAGTTTAGTCTATCTCCTTATTAAGACAAAGAACTTTCCTTAGAAAGTTGGGTATATTTAACAACGGGCTAAATAAATTTATGAAGATCCTTATAATGTTTTTATCCATTTTATATTTTTGTGAAATAATATAATAAATGTAGATGGGTATATATATAAGATTAAAACTTTTAGTATTTCATTTTCGGTATTTCAGTATAATCGGCATACCTAATTTTTAAAATTTTCATACCATTAATGTACCGAAAATTTTCGGACGGTATCATATCGTACCAAAAACTTCGGTATACCAAAATTTTCAATATTTTCGTTACGTTTCGATACGATAAAGACGGTATATCGGTATTTCGGTATATTTCCCCGGCCATAGTAAGAAGTATGCACCAGTCAATAGTGCGATATTTATCTTATTCCAGTAATTTGGTCATATTTATAAATAGATGATTAGTAAATGTATTATCTGTAATATTTTGGTAATTAATCAAACATTAGTAAATACCACTTATAAACACTGTTCTAACGTACAACGTTACGTCGTTACCTAGAAGTGAATTATGTAAAGCGAACCCCCGCGGCGTAGCCCCATATCCGTCGACCTAAGCTGCACTCCAAATTCGAGACCAAGCAAGCTTCGCGAATCAATCATTGCTCTTTCTTCGTCATCGATAACTGAGCTGAAGTAGTTTCAGTTTGCCTCTGAGGAGAATCTGCATCATTTAGGGCTTTTTTTTGATATGGCTATCGCGGCGGCAATTGTTATTTTGCCTTTGGGCATTCTCTTCTTCGCGTCTGGGCTTGTAGTTAATTTAATCCAGGTATATTTGTTTGCTATATTTGTTTGTGAACTTTGTAGCTAAGTTAATAATCATTGCTTACTTTTTTGGGCTGCAAGTGTCGCCCTTTTTTGCTTCTAGTTTGGTTGCCTGATTTAGTATGTTGGGTATTTGTGACAATATCTACGAATGAGGTTGGACTTTATTTGTTAGTGCAGGCGATGTGTTTTGTGCTGATAAGGCCAATATCTAAAAGCACCTATAGAAGGATTAATAGAGAGATCGCAGAACTATTGTGGCTAGAGCTTGTGTGGCTCGTAGATTGGTGGGCTCATGTCAAGGTGAGTGTTCTCCAAGTAGGCGCCGTGCTATGTTATGTTCCGCATTTTCTGAGATATGGCTTCGCCTGATTTACTTATATCTCAATCCAAGTAGAGGGGCAAATCAAATTGAACTTAGAACTCAATTGTAGTTCGATTTTCTTATTCTTAGTTTAATCATGTGATCATTAACTGTTATTTTCATTGCAGATTGAATTGTACACGGATTCTGAGACTTTTAAGCTTATGGGTAAGGAGAGTGTTTTTGGTCTCTTATACACCTCTCTGTGATCGAAAATTCTGATATTGCTAGATTCACTTAGTAGATGCACATTCTTTCAGGTAAAGAGCATGCGCTTGTCATATCCAACCACAGGAGTGACATTGATTGGCTTGTCGGATGGGTTTTGGCTCAGGTGGGTTGGTCATCTGCTTGCTGCTCACTTCAATGTGATTCATTAGCTGGCTATTAGATAAACATTTGGCTAAAGCTTTTCTTTGCTTTTCCTCTTACCTTTGGGATTTTGGAATCGACAGCGATCGGGTTGCCTTGGAAGCACATTAGCTGTCATGAAGAAATCGTCAAAATTCCTACCCGTAAGTACATACAAAATTTGTCGTCTGTAAATTGAAATGCTTCGAATCGCGACTTAGATCTTGGTTGATACTGTTTCATGGTAGTTGATGTCTGATGAATTTGTTACTATTGGTGCTAAATCTGAGCATGATATAATATTGATTTACCTCTCAACAATGAAGTAAATAGTTAAGTAAGAGATGCTAGCAATGAAGGGTCAGTAGTTTGTCGTGCTTCTCCTCTTCATCTTATTCACTATTGTAATTCTGCCATTGTCCCTAGTCTCATGAAAAGAATATTTATGCTGTCTGTGAAGGTGATCGGATGGTCAATGTGGTTTTCCGAATATCTCTTTCTCGAAAGAAGTTGGGCAAAGGATGAAAACACATTAAAGGTACCATTAAGTCGTTTTGTTTACAATGCATGATTTACTTTTATACCTCTCTTATATTTAGACGATTAGCGTTTCTTTTTTTCCTTTTTCTTTTGTTCAACCTCTCCCGTTCCTTATTGTAATGCTGACGTGACGTACTTTCTTTTATGAAACTTAATTTACATATTTTGCAGTCAGGACTTCAACAGCTGAGGGATTTCCCTCGACCATTTTGGTTAGCACTTTTTGTCGAGGGTACTAGGTTCACCCAGGCAAAACTTCTAGCTGCTCAAGAATATGCATCCTCAACTGGTTTACCCATTCCAAGAAATGTTCTGATTCCCCGAACAAAGGTTCCTATCCAACTTCTAATGAAATGAGCTACCTAAAATTTTAGCTATTTTTCTAAAGCATATGAAAACTATGTTTGTCTTAACTTGCAGTATTTCCAAGCTTAACTTGTATCTACGTTACAATCTTCAGGGATTTGTTACAGCAGTGAGTCATATGCGCTCATTTGTCCCAGCCATTTATGACGTAACTGTTGCTATCCCCAAGTCCTCTCCTCCACCAACCATGCTACGACTATTTAAAGGGCAGCCTTCTGTTGTAAGTTCTGGTTACTTTCTGATAAAATGCAATTGTGCTATGGAAAATCATACATGGGAACTATTCTGATTTTATTTCACTCGTGTTGATATGGAGAACTCTTTATTTTCCTAATCCAAACTGCCAAAATATATCTTTATCAGGTCCACGTCCACCTCAAACGACACCCAATGAATGACTTGCCTGAAACAGACGATGGCGTTGCTCAATGGTGCAGGGAAACCTTCGTGGCTAAGGTGAATTACTTCAATATTACCTATAAAATTATCCAAATATTAGATTTTAACCTGTCGGGAGTCTCTGACTAAACAGGACAAGTTATTGGACGAACACATCGCCGACGATTCCTTCGGTGAACAACTGAAGGACACAGGCCGACCAGTGAAGTCCCTTGTGGTAATTTTACTCAATTCACGTCTAAGTTCATTGACAATGTCTTCCATTCATCAAATTCTGATCTCTCTTTGGCTGCAATTTCAAACAGGTGATCACATGTTGGGCAATTTTAATGATATTGGGAGCTATGAAAGTTATTTATTGGTTCTCTCTTTTCTCGTCGTGGAAAGGCATCGCCTTCTCTGCTATTGGTTTGGGTATTGTCACAGTACTTATGCAAATCTTGATTCAATTCTCCCAATCGGAGAGATCGACGACTCGCAAAGTCGCACCAGCGAAGCCTAAGATGGACGGCGAGGCCTCGTCGAACAGATAATTATAGATTGTTGAGTTTATCCATTGATTTGCAGCAGGTGCCTATGCTTGAGTTTACTATTTATGCTATGTGATGATTGGTGTTCATTTCTGTACTGCTCAAGTGGTGACTAGAAACAGAAACAGCTATAGATTATTATTATTTTATGATTGGCTTCTGTTGTAGAATTATTATCTACTCCATTTTATTAAGCGTGATGGTGAGGTTAAACTGTCAATTTGGCATTTCAATTAAAAAAATTAATAATAAATTTAAAAAAAAAAACCCATTGCATGTAACGTAATTACTAATTTTAACTTATAGCTAATTAGTAATGTGATTAGATTTAAATCATAATTTGATACAAATTGTAAACTGAAATATTATATAAGTAGATATTATAGCACATGCATTAAATGTGTAGAGTATTAGTTATTATTTATTCTATTTTATTAAGCTTGAGGGGAACTGTCATTTGGTCTGTCAATTTCAAATAAAAAAATAATATCTAAATTAAAATATTACTCGCTATCTTTTAATTACTATTTTTATTTAGTTAATCACTAATTTTAGTTAATTCATACCTTTAATTGTAAAATTTATATATATATATATATATATATATATAATTAAATTAAAATTATAATTTCAATTAACTATTTTAAATTAAAAGAATTTAATCATATATATTTCTATATTATAACACACGGATTGAATTGAGTGTATAAGAATACTAGTTAATATTATTGGATTCGATTGAATGTGTTTAATCTCCTTTTTTGTCTTGTAAATTAGTTATTGGCCAAACTGAGTTGTATATTGTCTTCGATATGTTGGCGGAAGCTAAATGTATATTGTATGCCATGAAGATGAAGATAGATATTAAATTAATATTCATATATTTACTAAACTTTTATTGAGATAATTTTTTTGGTTAAGATTTAAGATTTGTGCTGTTAGCGATGGGCTACTATTGACTTAGAGCATCTCCAATGAGGTGCTCTCCCCCACCCTAAACACCATATATGGTGTTGGAGGAACTCCAACACCACTCCAAACTCCACACCAGTAAGGGATGCTACAGTGCCCGCTACCTATTGCGGGGCACTGTTCACCCACTATATATTTTTTTTGTTTTTTTACTTTTTTTTAATTTTCTTTGCTTTATCATTCCTTTGTTAAATTATACAAATTTTCAGTTTTTCGTTTCCAGTTTAATATAGATTTTGTTCCAAAGTTTGAGAAAATTATATAAAGTTGCATAATTAATAATTGGGATTTAATACACATAAAACAATCAAAATTGCAAAATTTATCTATTATGTAATTTTGACTGAATAGTTATTATTTTTAATTCATGTTGATACATATGAAAAATACTTAATTATTCGTATAGAGAAAAATATAGAGGAGATGGTTGGAGCTGTCACTACTGTTTAAACTGTATGTATATGGGAATTTAACTGTAGCAACGTTATACATAGAGGAAACGGTAGGAGATGCTCTTAGGTGTTGTAAACGGTTCGCGTGTCACCAAGCCAGATCCACGCGTATTCACACTTTCAGCCGTTGATTAATCCATCCGATCCAACGGTCAGAAACGACCAACACCCTCTATAATACAATCAATCAAATTCATCTCGTTCGTTTCACCATTTACTAGAGCGGAAAAAAAGAGATAAAAAGGAGAAGGAAAAAAAATGTCTGGGCGCGGCAAGGGAGGCAAAGGCTTGGGCAAGGGCGGAGCTAAGCGCCACCGCAAGGTGCTTCGCGACAACATCCAAGGCATCACCAAGCCTGCGATTCGCCGTCTGGCTCGGCGGGGCGGCGTCAAGCGCATCAGCGGTCTCATCTACGAGGAGACGCGCGGCGTGCTCAAGATCTTCCTTGAGAACGTCATCCGCGACGCCGTTACCTACACCGAGCACGCTCGCCGGAAGACCGTGACGGCGATGGACGTCGTTTACGCGCTCAAGAGGCAGGGCAGGACTCTCTATGGGTTCGGCGGTTGAGATTGTTTAGCTCTGATTAGCTTGCTTGCTTGTTAGGTATTGAAATAGGGCTTTTGTGTACAAGTTTTCTTTCTTTTCTGCTATTTCTGTGGTGGATTGAATGTCGTCTACTCTCACTACATTGCTGTGTGAATTTCTCGCTGCAAATTCTTGGCCATCGTTTCGTGGTATGCATAACATTTTAGACACTCAGAGATTTTCTAGAGTTCAAGTAGCCTTTACTCCATCGTGTGCAAATGAATTGAAGCCTCCTTTCACATGAAATGGGCTTTTAAATTCACAAGCCTTTTCTTCTAGGGTTAATTTCAATTCAGCGCGTAAAAGTTTAATTTAAGATTTTTTAGCCCTCAGGAAGAAATTTCAGTTTAAAGGATCCAATTTGTGTAAATTTTAGACATAAGGGTAACCACAATTGTGGTTTATATGTGTGTCATTGTGCTTATTTGGCACTTTATATGACACACCACCATTGTAGATGTGTCATGAGCATGACACTGTGTCATATTTATGACTGTGTCATATTTATGATTGTGGATGATCGTTTTGTGTTACAAACTACCAAGGTTCAAAAATATCGAAAATCTTAGTGCTTTAAGGTTTAGTTGTTTAACCGATATAAAATCGGAATCAAACCGGAGTAAAACAGGTGTTCCTAAATATAATAAAATTGTATTTTATGAATAAATCTAAATAAAATGTGTAGATATCTAAAAAGTAATTGCAAAATGATATCTCAAAATTATTTATAAATTAGGTATAAAAGATGAAATAAAAGCAAAATATATTGACAAGAAATTAAAAACTAATTACAAATGAGGTACTAAAACATAATTTAATATAAAATTTATTAGATGTACAAAGGAATTCAACCCAAGACCTTGAGAATGTAAGGCCCATCTAATAATCATTGGACCACAACTAATTATTTGACCACTGATCTATGTATTTACCATTTTATTACATTTTTGTTTCATTTCAATTTTTTTAAAATTAAATCTGAACTGGACTGGAATCAGATCGGATTTCCGGCCGGTTCGTCGATTTCCGGCTTGAACCGGCCGGTCCGGTCCAGTTTTAACAACCCTGCGTTCAACATGTTGTTATGTCACAACAACGAAGTTGTACTGCATAAATGAACTGGTATCGGATGATCCTTACCTGGTATCGAATGATCGTTTTGTTATAAATTTCGACATATTGTTATTTCAGAGCAATGAAGTGGTAATGTAGAAATCGGGTCCTTAAAACTAATTTTTTTCTGAGAGGGACTTAATACTAAATGGAAATTCTGACAAGGGCCTGAATGAAAGTTGCCCATATTTTCTACGCTTATATTAACATTTAAATAATTTAAACGACAGTATTGACCAATGAAGAATCACCGATGTCGTTATTATTACTTGAGAAAAGGTACGGCCCCGAGAATCGTAACGGCGATCTTCGCCTAAACGAAAGAGCTGTGTTCCTCTCTCACCTCTGTCTTCGTCTTCTCTTCACTCTCTCCAACGCCAAGATGCCATCTTTCAAGCAATTCACCGCCTCACTAACTACCCTCTGAACTCTATCGATACCATCCATCCACACAGGGACGGGTATAGGATTCCAACATCGGGGGGCTCCATATTAATCTTCCTAACAGAGTGAAAAAACAAAACAACATTAAGAAATTCAAAGTTCTACACAGTTCATTCAAAATAATGTTTCCAACACACCTTATGCCATAGTATTAAAATTAAATATTATCAGAAGAGATACTAACACGAGCACGACGAAGGCATGGCAATTGTATTCGACGAGACTTCATACTTTAAAACTCTTGCAAAATAACTTCAGTTTCAGTATTGACAAATATTCCCTTTTCAACATAACACAACAGACAGTCTGCGAAACTCATCCCCTATTTTATTGCGCAAGTCTGTCTTGATAATCTTCATCGCAGAGAAAGATCTTTCAACGGTTGCTGTTGCAACAGGTAAGACCAACGCCAATATAATAAGTCGATAGACCAACGGAAATGCATCGTGACGCTTCATCCCTTTCATTTTCGTTGGAAGATCTCCAATGTTGTTGATACCAGAAAAAAGCCACACTTGATCCCACATGAGAAATATATGTCTTGAGTTCGTGATTCAATTCAGACATATCACTTGAACTAAAGTCTTCAGTATTTCCGCAAGACGAAGTAATCAGCCATGATCAAAGCTAGAGAATGCATTCCTAGGATCAAGACAACCGACACATATAAGCAACTCAGAATTTGATTCCGTAAAGCGATTGTTAATCTCTTCCGAAATAAGATCGACCACCTATCATTACCACAATAAAGAACAATCAATAATTGGTGAATAATGAAATATTATTAATGAGAAATGAAAAATTAATCAAATACCTGTAAGAAGATATCGACTCGATAGTAATGTAGGTATGTCTTTTGTTGACCATCGACGGTCTTTCTAGTCCGTCTTTTAACAAAATCATTCATATTTGGCACGTCGATTTCATTCGACGAACAAAAGCCAATGACTTCACTTAACAAATCATCCCAAGCATCATCGCTAAATTTCTTCATGTCACTCTTCAATGTTTTGATCAAATCAATAGCAGTGGCTATGTTTTGAGTCTTCTGTTGTTGAACTTGTGATAATGCATTAGTCATTCCCAAAATATGCTCCATCAAACGACCAATGAATACAAATTCAAAGGTTTCCATTTTATCAAGCAAGCCCGTAGCAAGCCCTCGGCTTTTTCCATCGGGTCCATCCTCCATCACAATTGCAAGCACTTCTACCGGATTCCACAAGTAAAATAGTCTTGTAATAGTTTTAGAGTGAGAACCCCACCGTGTATCTCCTGCTCGAGCTAAGCTTGCTTCTTGATTCTTGCCCTTACACGTCAAAGTTTCACCTTCTATATTTTTCACAAGATTATCATACTGCTTTTGTCGAAGAGCATCCTTCTTTTTGCACGAAGCACCAACAACATTAACAATCAAGGTTAGATACTCAAAAACTATTCACCATTGTATGTTTCGTTGCCATGGCAACAACTAACTGAAGTCGATGAGAAAAACAATGGACGTAATGTGCATACTTATTTTCTTTCAAAATAAGAGATTTTAATCCATCAAATTCTCCACGCATGTTTGATGCCCCACCATATCCTTGGCTTCTAAGACTACAAATTGATAATCCATTCTTCGCAAAGAAATCATCAATAGCATACTTCAATGATTGAGCTGAAGTATCAGTAACATGGATGACTCCAAGAAATTGTTCAATCACCTCTCCTTTGTCATTGATGAATCTATAACAATCGTCATTTGCTCCTTAACTGAACAATCTCGTTCTCGAGCCTCATCAATCAAAATAGAGAAAAATTTATCTCCTAACTCATTAAGAATGGCTTTCTTCACCTCACCACAAGCACTGATAATTTGCCTTTGAATCATTGGAGAAGTCAATTGATTGTTTCCCGGAGCATTTGACTCCATCACCTTATTTACTTTTTCATTGTGTGCACAATACCATCTCACTATCTCAAGAAAGTTTCCCCGATGCAAAGACTCCGAAGACTCATCGTCTACACGAAAAGCCAAGCCTAGTCCTAAAAGTAACCGAATAACATCGACAATGGAGGTCAATCTCATGCGATAAGCAACCTCCATTTCTTCACTTTTCTCATTATCACATAATCCACATTATGCCTTTGGTCTTCAAATCCCAAAAACTGAATTTTAGCATAATTATGGATGCTATTTTTCCCTCCTTCATGTTCAACAAATTTCTCCAAACCTTTCTTCCAATTCCTAAAACCAATTATTGTGAACACATCGTCTCCATGCTTGCGACACTTGGCAAATAATAAGCACAAAAAACAAAATGCAGCATCTTTAGATGAGCTATATTCTAACAACTTATGTTTCGCGAACCATGTGTTCTGAAACCTTCTTGCATAACTACCAAAATAACTTGATGGAAAAGTATGTCCAACCGGTTGACAAGGACCTTTTACTAAATATTATCTCCTTATTTCATCCGTACATCAATTGGATAGCTATTAATTGGTTTACGTAACGCCGGATCACCAATAATACCATCATTTATTGATTCTTCATCTATTCAACATATTTTACCTCTTTTATTCTCGTTTGAATTTGCATCGTTTGAAGAGGGCGCGCCACTTGGTTGGAGCTTTTTTGTTCCCACAACACATCTATCCATATCGAGTGTCCTTCAAATCATTAAAATAATACCACTTAGTATTTAAAAAATATAGGACCAAAGATACATCAAGAATAACCTAAAAACTCGTGGAATAAAGAACTCAAACAAATTATAAACATTACCTATTGTTTCTTATTTTATGGAGATGGTGAAAATTCTGATTTTCTGACCTCTCGTTTCTTCCATCGCCTTTCTCAGCTTTTTTTTTCAAAGCTCTGTTTCTTATTCAATATAATTACATACCAATTAAACTAACTATAGGCCAATTTACTACTTTTATAGGCCTTGTAAGAGAAATAAATTGGCCCATAGAGAAATAAATTAATTTCTGGAAATAAAATGGCACATGTAGAGAAACAAACTAATTTAAAGATATAAAAAACAGGGCCCAAAACATTTTTTTAGTCAACCCACCAGCCCATACAAAACGGGGGATCAGCTGTCCCAGACAACCCGTATAGTAACGAATAAAATACAAACCGGGGGGAACCTTGTAACCCTTAACATATCACCCGGAAGTAGAGCCTAAGTCCACGCCGACGTCTTAATACGTGTCATACAAACATGCATACAACATAAACACGTTCACGACAACAAAACGCTCAAAAAAACCGAAACGAAATTTGGGCTAGTCCTAAACTTACGGACCCACAAGTTACGAACCGCGACGAGACTCCCACTAGGGTTTTCTCTCCACGTTGCTACGCTACGTCTGAAAGCTCGCAACTAAGCGACCTCCGACCAAGCGAGCGCTCGGTTTACAAACACGAACTAAGTACAACTCATGCATTGACGCTTGAGCAACTTAGTGACTTGCACAACCGAGTTCGTTTCGGACTCGTTTATGTCGATTCTTAGAACCGAGCCTATGTCTTTGATACCACTGTTAGGAAACCCGGGTGACCCGAGGCCTTGCCCCGAACGCAGCGGAATTTAAAATTTTTCCCGGGTTCCCCATACGGTTTCCCCAGGATACTCGGTTAAATAAAGAAACTGCATAATCGAACGTATAAAAGAATAAGGATCTTACCCTTGTAGCGAAGATCCTTAGCTCCCGTAGCTCACAAACTGTGACGAAGAGAATCACGCCGACCCCGTGACGTGCCGTAAACCTACACCACCCCAAGGATGGCTAGAGATGGTGTGGAGTATTGTATAGAGATGTTTAGATGTGTATGTGATTTCCAAAACTCACAAACACTTAGGGTTTTCTCAAGAACAACCCCAAATGCTCTAGCTTCTCTCTAAAATCTCTAAGTTTAGTGTGAGAAAGCTTATAAACTTATTATGGACGAAACTCCCAAGTCTATAATTGCAAAACCAAGTTTTAAACCATGAAATAGACTTTGGATTTGTTTAAATGAGATCATGTCCTACATGGCTCATTTTGTTTGATTCTCTTGTTATTTTATCATCTAATGACTAGATATTGTCCCACAAATCATAACAAAAGAACAAGGAACGAAATTGGATTTGATTTGGATCAAATTTGACCAAAAAACTGTCGGTCACGGCCTCTGACATGACCTGTCACGGCCGTGACACATCATTGGACGACTTCTGCCGCTCGTCACGGTCTTTGTCACGGCCGTGACCATCTTCCGGAGGCTGTCACGGCCTGGGCATGAAGTGTCACGGCCATGACACCATCGGGCACCATTTTTGCTCGCCTCTGCCAGTCGTCACGGCCACGTGCAAGGCTGTCACGGCCGTGACAGCCCTGACAGCTTTGCGGCAGTTTCGTATTTCGATCCGATCGAGGGGTAAACGATGTCCGATTGTCCTGAAATATTAGTTAAAAGACTCAATCTTGATTTTGACCAAAGGGATTCTCAATCTGAGGTCTAGATTGGGAGATATGAATTTTTGAAGCTACTGCTACTTTGCAGAGGGACTTCATGACCGTGACAAGTCTTGCTTGTCATTGTGAACCCTATTTATGCTTCATTCTTCACCTTTTCCGTTCCATAAATTTCCGTCATGTAAATATAGTTTCTAAAACATATATTTAACATTTTTATTAACGTCTCTAAGATCGTTAAATCATTTTACATCTCATATTAGTTAGGCACTATCACAGTGATCATTTTTAAGCCCGACTCTCTTGGTTCGTCTCAACCCGCCAAGGGAGGAATCCAAGAATTTGGTAAGCGCCTAGCCAATCCCGCGGTACCAAATAGATCCCTTGTTGAGTACGATCTTCGATCTACGAACCGACTATAGATTATTGTCGTACGTATAGACCCTTCACAAATGTCCGATCGAGTGAGAGTCATGGTTACGTCAAACTCACTAGACTCAACTCTATGACTAATTCGTGACTGGCTAAATTACTAAACTGCCCTTACGTCCCACGTAAGTCAGTTTATAGCTTCTGCCGAAGACTTCGTACTTTCCCGTCCCCGAATGTGCACAGGACATATATCTCAGTTACTAACGAGATAGTGAATCCCTAACGTTAGTCTAAGCACGGTAGTTACCCTTTGTTGTCAAGACAACACGTCGCCGCCGACCCATGTTCGTCCCCAAACAAGGTGGGCCTAGCAAATTAGTGACATGTCAAGACCCAAAGTCAACTCCGTCAAAAACCCTTCGGTCTAAGGTCCACGCACACTACTATAGTCAATCGATCGATCATTGACGCTACCCAGAGTAACGATAAGGCCCATGTGATCGTCGATTGTGAGTCGTGTCCAAGTACATGTTAATCCCCTGATTCAACTTATACCAATGTTACGACCTCCCGCTTCCCAAGCGAATGATTGGCACAACCATATAAGAGTCGTTAACAAATAAGTCGTAATTGACGCTCAGTCACCCTACTGAGGTCTAAGACTTATGGACTAATTTAATATCGTAGAATAATAGCTCACCGGTGCTCCTCTCTCATCCCATGAGGATCGGTGAATAAACCCACAATATATGGGATTTATTTATTTACCGTCTCACAGGATGCCTAGTAAGACTTTATAGGTAAATAAATAATATGCCTTTTTGAAGAATACATTATAAAGTATAAATTCCATTAATACGTATAAGAATACATTATTCAAATACATAACGAATAATACATCGATTATTAAATACATGCCCTATTCATTACATCCTCGAATGGCATTCCGAGGGCACATCCCCAACAATCTCCCACTTGCACTCAATGCCATGCGCTATGATATCGTAACCCCATTTTATGGAGGTGTCGATCAAGCACTGCCTGTGTAGAGGCTCGGTGAACGGGTCCGCCACGTTATCCGCGGTGGCTATTTTCTGCACAGCTATGTAGCCATTCTCGACGAACCCACGCATACGTGGTATTTTCTATGTGTTTGGACTTTGAATGAGACCTAGGTTCCTTGGCTTGTGCTACTGCCCCACTATTGTCGCACCACAATGGTAGCGGGCGGTCCACTATGCCTGGAACAACTTGAAGTTCTTCTAAGAACTTTCTCATCCAAACACCTTCCTTTGCTGCCTCAGAGGCCGCAATATACTCAGCCTCAGTGGTGGAATCGGCAGTAGTGCTTTGCTTAGAACTTTTCCAAGTCACTGCTCCACCATTGAGCGTATAGACGAAACCAGAATTGGATTTTCGGTCATCCACGTCCGACTGGAAATCCGAATTGGTATAACCATCCACCTCTAATTCTCCATTACCATAAATCAGTACCATATCTTTAGTCCGTCTAAGATACTTAAAGATATTCTTTACTGCATTCCAATGTTCCTTACCAGGATTCGATTGGTACCTACTTACTATGCTCAAAGCATACGCAATGTCAGGTCGCGTACATAGCATCGCATACATTAGACTACCTATTGCTGATGCATAAGGGATATCACTCATTTCCTTCCTTGCTTCCTCACTTTGAGGACACATGGATTTTGAGAGATGAATCCCATGTCGCATTGGCAAGAACCCTTTCTTAGATTCATCCATTCGAAATCGTTTCAGGATCTTTTCTAAGTAAAGGGCCTGAGATAGACCTATCATTCGATTCGCTCAATCTCTAAAAAGGCGAATTCCAAGAATATAGGTTGCTTCTCCCAGGTCTTTCATGGAAAATTCGGTCGAAAGCCAAGCTTTCACCTCCGAGAGCATTCCGATATCGTTTCCCATCAAAAGGATGGCATCCACGTACAATACGAGGAACGATATCTTACTCCCACTGACCTTCTTGTAAACGCAAGGCTCATCTTCATTCTGTAAGAATCCGTAGTTCCTAACTACTTCATCAAATCGAAGATTCCAGCTCCTAGACGCTTGCTTAAGTCCATAAATAGACCTGTTAAGCTTGCACACTTTGTGAACATCTGCTTGCGATGTAAAACCCTTGGGCTGCTCCATATAGATTTCCTCCTGGAGGAATCCATTTAGGAAAGCGGTTTTCACATCCATCTGCCAGATCTCGTAATCATAGTATGCTGCTATAGCAAGCAGAATACAGATAGACTTAATCATTGCAACAGGTGAAAAGGTTTTCTCATAATCGATGCCCTCTTTTTTATTATACCCTTTCGCTACTAGCCTAGCTTTATAGGTTTCAACCTGCCCATCAGATCCAATCTTTCTCTTGTAGATCCATTTACACCCTATAGGTCCATACTTGGTTGGTATGCATCGAGTCCATCTCTGCTTTCATAGCTTCGACCCATTTCTTAGAGTCAACATCCATCATTGCTTGGTCAAAGGTAGCAGGGTCGTCACCAACGATCCCTTCAGTCGCAGCACCCCCGTGCTCGACATGACCATACCATATCTCTCAGGCATGCGAGATATCTTACCCGACCTGCGCAATTCTGGGCGCGTCTCAGACTGCTCATCTGTGCCCTCAGGCACTGATGTCTCTGGAAGCGTTTCATCTAACTCTCCAAGAGTCACTTCTCTGCCAGCTCCACCTTCTCGAACGAACTGTTCCTCGAGAAAATGAGCGTGGATAGCTACGACGATCCTTTGATCATCATGGAAGTAAAAATAATATCACATGCTATCATCGGGATATCCGACGAAACGTCCTTTCATGGACCTAGATTCGAGTTTGTCTGCTAATAGCTTTTTCACATAGGCGGGGCATCCCCAAATCCTTAAGTGATTCAAGCTGGGCTTCTTACCATTCCAAATTTCGTAAGGTACCCTATCTACAGACTTCGAAGGGGTTCTGTTCAAAACATAAACTGCAGTTTGCAAAGCATATCCCCATAACGATATGGGAAGATCTGTATAGCTTAGCATAGATCGAACTTTATCTAATAATGTCCGATTTCTGCGTTCAGCAACACCATTCTGTTGTGGTGTCCCTGGCGGTGTAAACTGCGAAATAATTCCATTTTCTTTCAAGAAATCATCGAACTCGAGACTCATATACTCGCCGCCTCGATCTGATCCTACGACTCTAATTTGTCTCCCAGTTTGATTTTCCACTAAAGTTTTGAATTCCTTGAACTTTTCAAGCGTTTCAGACTTGTGCTTCAACAGATACACCAAGCCGTAGCGAGAGTGATCATCTGTGAAAGTCACGAAATAATGGAAATTACCTCGGGCCGCTACACTAAACGGTCCACAAACGTCTGTATGGATCAAATCCAAAAGATTAGTGGCTCTTTGAAAAGTCCCTGTAAAAGGAGACTTAGTCATTTTGCCGAGAATACAAGACTCACACGTTGGATAGGAATCTAATTCCGTAGGCTTAATAATGCCGTGTTTCTCCAACTCTTGAATCTTTCGAACTCTGGCATGACCAAGTCTAAGATGCCACAAATACTTTTTATTTAACTCAAGTTACGTTTGTTGGTAACTACATTCGCATGTTCCTGAACGTTAACGTAATATAAACCATTTATTAACGTTGCATTTTCGACGCATTTAGTTCCAAAATAAATATCAGAAATATTATTATTGAACCGAAATTCATAGCCATTCTTACTCAAAGCAGGAATAGAAATAATATTTTTTAGCCCCTTGGGCAATACAAGTACATCGGTAAATATAATACATGTCCAGAACTTAATACAAGAGTTTTCGATCCAACATGACTAGCAGGTACACTATGTCCGCTACCAACGTTGATCAAGACTTCTTGTTCCACCAGCTTTCTACTTCGTTCCAGACCCTGGTTCAAAACGCATATGTGAGCACTAGCTCCCGAGTCAAGAATCCACGAAGTGGAAAATACAGTAAATGAACAATAAGTTTCCAAAACTTTACCTGATGCCCCAGAAGCTCGAAGCTTGGGGCAGTTCCTTTTCCAATGGCCCAGCTCTTGGCAGTGAAGACACCTATCAGTCGCCTTCGGAACTTTAGGCACGTTCATTTTTGCTTTGCCCTTTTTCTTAATTCCTCTTTTTGGCTTATTAGGCTTGGGCTTGGACTTGTTCGACTTAGATCTCTTAGACCTTGTAGTCGCAACAAGCGCAACCTCTTTTCCCTTTCCTTTCTTTAGCTCACGCTGAGTCTGAACCAGCGTGTTCATGAGTTCAGGAAGGGAAAATCGTCTATCGCTCAGATTATAGTTTATAATAAACTGAGCAAATGAAGCTGGGAGTGACTGAAGGATCAGGTCAATCTGAAGCTCGTTGTGAATGGGACAACTGAGAAAGCCAGTTCCTCGATGTACCCAATGAGCTTACGCACATGTGCCGCAACATCTGCGCCCTCAGGCATCTTGGTATGAAAGATATTGTCGGCAGCACGGTATCGAGACGATCTCGACTGCTCGCCATACAACTCCTTCAGATGAATCAATATCTCGCGTATTTGCATACCCTCATGCTGGCGCTGCAGATCATTATTCATCCCAGCTAACATATAAGCCTTGACACGGGCACTATCAGCCATCCATTTGGCATAATATTCCTTGTCAGCATCACTCGCACCCTCTTGAGGTTCGAATGGTATGGGTCCCTCAAGGACATACTCTAGGCGTTCCAGAGTGAGGACTATCCTCAAGTTACGGAGCCAGTCCGCAAGGTTTGGACCCTCCAAACGATTTTGCGTGATCAGTAAATTGAATGGTGACGTCATTTTGTATACAAACTAGAAAGAAAACAATCTGCAGAAAATAAAGCATTGAAGGGGTCAATGTATTATTCTACAAGCACAAATAAGGACTTTAATAATTTGGCTTGACTCCCACTATTTTTCTCAAAATCCCATTCTCCCGATAGAGATTTCGGAAACCTCGTTGATAGTTTCATAATGGTGTTGATTTCCCGCTCCGCAGAAATGAGCCTCAACCTAACAGTTTATTGACCCATTACTCGAACGGCGCCGTGTCCCACACGAACCCATAGATGAACCCGTGTCTTACACGAGTCCATCTCATGAGTGTTTCAACAACTTTGTCTCCGGTCAGGAACCCATACCCTAACAGGAATAATTGGGAAATAACCGTCTAAGTGTGATCTATCAACGTCAGGCTCAATCCTAACATTTAGAAATTCCCGCCTGTAGGATAACTCTTTATACGGCGTGAATATGTTTCGGAGAGCGGCGTTTAGACAGTCACCCATAATATCCACGTCAAGAGTAAAAATGTTTGGCGTCGATAACTCGAAACAAATTGCACATATACTCAAGTCGTTTCAATAATGAGCTTGACTTTATTGTCTTAACGCACTCGGACCAACTACGACAAGAGTGAGATGATTGGCGCCGATAACTCGGAACAAACCGCACACGACACTCAAGCCGCAATGGTTTTGAGCTTGATAGAAGACAGGAACCCTGTCCCTTTACCCACTTAGTATTTAGTCCAACCGGGAGAAAACGTCTCACACACTTAAGCACTTAAACACGCACGTAACGTCAAACAAACATGCTAGTATACGCGGTAAACCTAGTTTGCCTATAAGACCGTCTGCGTGAACTATTTCTACTCTACTACATTTATTTTATAAAATTACATCTCTTGTCTTCGGCTTCACACTATGTTCTCGAACGACCTCCAAGTCTTCGAACGGCCTTCTCGTGGACCCGTGTCGTACTTGTACAGCCATCATACAAAAATTAATTTTCTAATATTAACTAAAATACAAAACGGGGGGATCAGCTGTCCCAGACAACCCGTATATTAACGAATAAAATACAAACCAGGGGGAACCTTGTCACCCTTAACATATCACCCGGAAATAGAGCATAAGTCCACGCCGACGTCTTAATACGTGTCATACAAACATGCATACAACATAAACACGTTCACGACAACAAAACGCTCAAAAAAAACCGAAACGAAATTTGGGCTAGTCCTAGACTTACGGACCCACAAGTTACGAACCGCGACGAGACTCCCACTAGGGTTTTCTCTCCACGTTGCTATGCTACGTCGGAAAGCTCGCAACTAAGCGACCTCCGACCAAGCGAGCGCTCGGTTTACAAACTCGAACTAAGTACAACTCATGCTTTGACGCTTGAGCAACTTAGTGCTTGCACAACCGAGTTCGTTTCGGACTCGTTTATGTCGTTTCTTAGAACCGAGCCTATGTCTCTGATACCACTGTTGGGAAACCCCGGGTGACCCGAGGCCTTGCCCCGAACGCAGCGGAATTTAAAAATTTTTCCGGGGTTTCCCATACGGTTTCCCCAGGATACTCGGTTAGATAAAGAAAACTGCATAATCGACACGTATAAAGGAATAAGGATCTTACCCTTGTAGCGAAGATCCTTAGCTCCCGTAGCTCACGAACTGTGCCGAAGAGAATTACGCCGACCCCGTGACGTGCCATAAACCTACACCACCCCAAGGATGGCTAGAGATGGTGTGGAGTATTGTATAGAGATGTTTAGATGTGTATGTTCTAAAACTCACAAACACTTAGGGTTTTCTCAAGAACAACCCCAAATACTCTAGCTTCTAAAATCTCTAAGTTTAGTGTGAGAAAGCTTATAAACTTATTATGGACGAAACTCCCAAGTCTATAATTGTAAAACCAAGTTTTAGACCATGAAATAGACTTTAGATTTGTTTAAATGAGATCATGTCCTACATGACTCATTTTTGTTTGATTCTCTTGTTATTTTATCATCTAATGACTAGATATTGTCCCACAAATCATAACAAAAGAACAAGGAACGAAATTGGATTTGATTTGGATCAAATTTGACCAAAAAACTGTCGGTCACGGCCTCTGACATGACCTGTCACGGCCGTGACACATCATTGGACGACTTCTGCCTCTCGTCACGGCCTTTGTCACGGCCGTGACCATCTTCTGGAGGCTGTCACGGCCTGGGCATGAAGTGTCACGGCCGTGACACCATCGGGCACCATTTTTGCTCGCATCTGCCAGTCGTCACGGCCACGTGCAAGGCTGTTACGGCCGTGACAGCCCTGACAGCTTTGCGACAGTTTCGTATTTCGATCCGATCGAGGGGTAAACGATGTCCGATTGTCCTGAAATGTTAACCATAGTTAAAAGACTCAATCTTGATTTTGACCAAAGGGATTCTCAATCCGAGGAAGCTACTGCTACTTTGCAGAGGGACTTCATGACCGTGACAAGCCTTGCTTGTCATTGTGAACCCTATTTACGCTTCATTCTTCACCTTTTCCGTTCCATAAATTTCCGTCATGTAAATATAGTTTCTAAAACATATATTTAACATTTTTATTAACGTCTCTAAGATCGTTAAATCATTTTAAATCTCATATTAGTTAGGCACTATCACAGTGATCATTTTTAAGCCCGACTCTCTTGGTTCGTCTCAACCCGCCAAGGGAGGAATCCAAGAATTTGGTAAGCGCCTAGCCAATCCCGTGGTACCAAATAGATCCCGTGTTGATTACGATCTTCGATCTACGAACCGACTATAGATTATTGTCGTACGTATAGACCCTTCACAAATGTCCCGATCGAGTGAAGGTCATGGTTACGTCAAACTCACTAGACTCGACTCTATGACTAATTCGTGACTAGCGAAATTACTAAACTGCCCTTACGTCTCACGTAAGTCAGTTTATAGCTTCGGCCGAAGACTTCGTACTTTCCCGTCCCCGAATGTGCACAGGACATATATCTCAGTTACTAACGAGATAGTGAATCCCTAACGTTAGTCTAAGCACGGCAGTTACCCTTTGTTGTCAAGACCGCATGTCGCCACCGACCCATGTTCGTCCCCAAACAATGTGGGCCTATCAAACTAGTGACATATCAAGACCCCAAAGTCAGCTCCGTCAAAAACCCTTCGGTCTAAGGTCCACGCACACTACTATAGTCAATCGATCGATCATTGACGCTACCCAGAGTAACGATAAGGCCCATGTGATCATCGATTGCGAGTCGTGTCCAAGTACAAGTTAGTCCCCTGATTCAACATATACCAATGTTACGACCCCCCGCTTCCCAAGCGAATGATTAGCACAAACATATAAGAGTCGTCAACAAATAAGTCGTAATTGACGCTCAGTCACCCTACTGAGGTCTAAGACTTATGGACTAATTTAATATCGGAGAATAATAGCTCACTGGTGCCCCTCTCTCATCCCATGAGAATCGGTGAATAAACTCACGATATATGGGATTTATTTATTTACCGTCTCTCCGGATGCCTAGTAAGACTTTATAGGTAAATAAATAATATGCCTTTTTGAAGAATAAATTATAAAGTATAAATTCCATCAATACGTATAAGAATACATTATTCAAATACATAACGAATAATACATCGATTATCAACTACATGCCCTATTCATTACATCCTCGAATGGCATTCCGAGGGCACATCCCCAACAGTTGGGAGCTTCTCTTGCTACGCCACCAGCTTCTCTGGATGGCAACGGGCCAGCTATGGGTCGGGTTTGGCCGAACCCGAGACCCGACCCGATTATTTATTAGTGCCCCGGATGCGCCCTCCCCGCCTCGGGTCTGGACCGCCCCGCCCCGGACTGGACCCGAACTAGCCTGGTCTGACCCGCCAGACCCGGATATATTGGTTTTTTCTTTTTTTTTTTTTTTGAAAGACAAAATAGAGAAATGCATTGCTTGATACTCAAACCAACGACGTTACCTTTGTAATACCAACCCTCTACCATTAGGCCAACAGATTTTTATTCATAATTTAATGATGAAATGAATTACAATATATATATATATTTTCGGGGCGGGTTGTGGGTCGGGTCTCAGGGCGGGATTGGCCAGACCCGGGACCCGTCCCGAACCCGGCTGGGTAGAAGAATTCAAATCCATTACCAGGCCCATTCCGGACCCGCCCCATTGCCATCCCTACCAGCTTCCTAACGATCGCATCCTAGGCGTGGGTTTCAACTAGACATGCCCACTTTTAACCGTAACAGGCCGGTAACCTAACCGGCAACCGTCATCGGCCGGTTACGGGGCGATTAGGGGTTTTCCGAAACCGCCAACCGTCGGTTATTAAACGCCGGTTAGGCGGTTAACCGGCGATTATAACCGTTAAATAACAAATATATATTATATATATAATATATATATATATATACTATTTTAATTTACTAATATTAATATTAATTAATTAGATATACAATGTATTTACTAATTAATTAGAAATTTTGCCGGTTAACGGTTAACCGGCCGTTTTAACCTACAGTTAATTCTTTATATATTTTTTTTATTTTTTTATTTTTAATTTTTATTTTGCAATTTACTGCAAAACGGTCTATTTCGTTCGTATGTTACTATTTTGATGTAAAATATTAAATATAATAAATTTTATGAATCATGAAATAGATTACAAATTTTAATACAATATAAAATACATATATTCAAGTTGACTAACCGGCAGTTGACTACCTGGCCCTGGCGGTTATATTAACCGGCAACTGGGGACGGGTAACCGTCAACCGCCCCCGGTAACCGTCAACCGCCCCTTACGGTTAACCGGCGGTTGGGCATCTCTAGTCTCAACACCAACCCCGATTTTACCATCGAGGCGTGGGCCACCAAAAGGCCATGGAGAGGCTCCGATTGGCGTGCTTTGAGTTTTTCTTCGAATTTTTGGGGATGAATAAAGATGCAATCTGAGCTCTTGAATGATTACTGTTGATCGCTCTTCGATTTTCCTTGGCTCTTTCACTCGAACTTCAGTTTGTTCCCTTTCTAGTCAATTGATAATCTCGGGCTATGATTTTGCATCTTCCTTACTCAATCCAACTCCTTCCAGGCTCCTTCATCACTGATCTTTCTTCCATCAACTTCCTCAAAGCCTTCACTTCATCCCACATCCCGTGGCAAGCGTATAAATTACAGAAGACTATGTAATTCTCAGCCTTTTCGGGCTCTATCTCAAGAAGCCTACGCCCCGCAATCTGCCCAACTTCGATCTCTCGATGAACCCTACAGGCACCCAAGAGCGAACTCCAAATAGCAGCGTTTGGGTCGAAAGGCATCGCCTTTATGAACTTAAAGGCCTTTTCTAACTGACCCACTCGTCCCAACAAGTCGACCACGCAGCCATAGTGCTCGAGCCCTAGCTCGATCCCATTTTCTTCGTTAGCCATCTCATTGAAGAGCTCGAGTCCTATGTTCTCCATCCCGCTATGGCTACAACCCGATAGAATGGTAAGAAGAGTGGCACTATCTGGGCTAATTGCGTCTTGGTCCCTCATTTTCTTGTACAGGTCAATTAGGGACCTCCCCATTCCATGCTTGGCATACCCCATCAGCATTGCATTCCAAGACACAACAGTTCTTTCGGGTATCCCATCAAAGACCCTCCTTGCGAAAGTGAGGTATCCGCATTTCGAGTACATATCGATCAAAGAATTGTTGACGATCGTGTGGAAAGAAAGCCCCAGGCGAAGAATGTGGGCGTGGACTTGCCTGCCCTCTTCGAATGCAGCTAACCCTGACAAAGAGGTGAGTAGGCTGGAGTAACTGACGTAGTTTGATGACATTCCTTGGCTTCGTATGGATAGAAACATGTCTAATGCCTCTTGGTTGAGTCCCAGTTGAGCGTAGCCCGAAATAATAGCAGCACACGAGACAACGTCCCTTGTTTGCAGACCTTCGAATATCAGCCTTGCTTCGTGTATCTTTCCAGCTTTAGCGTACAGATCGAGAAGTGAGCAGCCTACGAACGAGTGCGAATCATAGGAGGTTTTAACTATAAGCGAGTGGATCTGCTTTCCAAGTTCAAAAGCGCCGGAGCAGCATGTAAGAATGGTGGCGAAGGTGAACTCGTTTGGCTTGGTACCTGCAAATTTGTCTGTGTTTTTAGAACAGCGCACAGTCAAGAAATCGTCTTTATATGCACGACTGTTAAATGAACCTGATCCCAGCATTTGAAGAAAGAGAGTCAAAGCATCAGAGTAAAGCCCACTCCTGGCGTACCCAGAGATGATAGCAGTGTAAGCCACAACATTTCTACAATGAGGGATTTCGTCGAACACCTTCCTCGCGTCTCTGAGAACCTCACAGTTAACGTACAGGACAATCAGCCTCGTCCTAAGGTACAATGGGGGAAGGTAATGAGTCTTGATCATGTGTGCTTGCACCCTTTGCCCGCCGATTAAAGACTTTTGGCTCACGCAATCGTTAATCAACGCATCGTAGTCTCTGAATCTCATGTCAAGGCCTCGCATGGACATTTCTTGGAGTGTATTGCTTAGGTCGGCAACGTTAGACGATGATTGCTGAGTGTTTGAAGTAAACTGATGAACTCTCAAGTGTCTGACTCTTAGCTGTCTTATGCAATTTGGGTGGAGAAAATAGCGGCGTTGAATGATTGTTATGAAGAATGTTTTGTTGTTGTTCAGCGTATTCATATGGATCTCAACTAAAAACTCACAGCAAGTAAAGAGTTTGTAATTAACAGCTGGAAATTATATATAACGGTAAGCTTCTTCAAATGTAGGTATTACAATAAGCCTCATCCTTTTACAGTACATTGAGAATTCGTCAAAAATCAAATCAGCATTACAATTACACATAACAATAATTATCTAGATTGTTATAATGATTAAATCAACTCATGTAAAAACCTAGATTCCTCAAATCTGGCCTGCTCTACCATTCTTCCATATAAATACGATAAATATATGTATTATATACCTACATCTTCAGCTATCTAGTATTGCTTCACAATCACAGTTCCATCTTCAGCTGATTTGAATGTAGTGTAGCTGCAAAAGGAGACCAGATATCAAGAAGCCATTTTCATCTGCAACATTAAAAGATTGTATTGGTAGATCAATAACCAATATTCGACCTGAATTGGCTGGAGATTCGAAGCTTATGGCGTCGTGAGTAACAGCGTTAGGTTCATCTTCTTCTCTGCTGCACCATGCGGGCTGATGATGAAGCCCTTCAAGGTTCCATGGATGTTGCTGATATGGCAGTAGTGGTAGCTGTTGAGGTTGTCTGGAGTCATTAACTTGTCCCTCGGGCCAAAGTGGGGCAGCAAACATGCCCGGGTAGCTATTATCCATCATGGATCCATGCTGAAGAATCAAGAGAGTTCGAAAATATATCACATCATCACAAGGCGATCATAGGTTAACTGGCAGAATTGAAAGCCTGGAAATTTTGATACTTACGTCTGAATGCAATAGGGCATCAAGGTTGAAGTCAATTCTTGGGCTAACAGTGGCGAGTCTCATGGATAGAAACTGAAATCATAGGAATACATACAATGAATCGAAAGGCAAAATGTGTTTGTTCATGAGTATGTGTTTCTGCGACGGACTCAACTAGCACAAAACAAGCATATAGTTAGAATTATACGATGAGAATGAGAGTGAACTGACCTCCACTTGCCTTTGGAGTGCTTGGACATGATTTATTATTTCATCTAGCACCATTGCTGTACCTGAAATCTGTACAAGGAGAAAAGGATTTCATCTGTCCTAGTTGTAATGAAATACATACAAGATAAGGATCATTCAGTCATACATGCAAATTATTTACATTTGACCAAGAAATAGCCACAAGTACTGCAATAAGAATGGGACAGAGCAGAACAGCCCTGACAAGCATTTTTTTTTCACTGTCCCTCCAGAACATGGTAAAGGCTGGACAGCATTTAAATCAATTTCCAGGCAATCACAGAGCACCATTACTATAGTAGTGTGGAAGGAGACGGAGATTGCTTGCATCCCTTTACATCTTTCAAGTAATAATAATATATAATCAAGGTTTCTTACACTGTCCTGTGAATTAATTCTGCACATTCTCTCATCAAATTTAATAGTGAGTGTGGTCCGGTATGTCAGTGATTAATAGCAAGTTCTGCAGCTCAATTGAATGAGATAAATGTTCTCTAACCTTTCTTCATTGACATCTAAAGGAGGATAAATGAAATAAATCATCAAGAAATAAGCTTGAAGAAGTGCCCCAGAATCTAGAAGAACAAAACCCAAGAGCAGTTTCCAAGGATACGCATGCAAAGCTCCACGCATCAAGTGAGTCAACATAAAGTGGAAAAAGAATAACAGAATATTCGCACGGTACCAAGTTCGAACGAAATGTCACAGAATAGTATGGTTTTGGTCTGAAAACAACCTTCTTCAGACAGGAAAGGATAAGGAAAAACAGTGGGAAAAAAGGCGAAAACATAATGAACGAGAGGGACATTTCACCAATCGGCCCCTCCCCACTTATCTCGTTGGCCAAAAGACATTAAAAAGCTGATGGCGACGCCTTAGGTTGTCATCATTACTCTAGAGGATTTTTTTTAAAAGAAAAAGAGTCCAATCATCACCATCATCAGTGGCCACACTCAAAATGATCAACGTATAAAGCTCTCATCTCGCACTATGATTACAGTAAATAAAACGAGTTTTCGCAGCTAACCTTGTTACATCCTGGGACCAGCTCCTGTAAAAGTTTCATTCTTGCATTGATCTTCTCTCTCCTCGCCTGTATTAGCCAAGACCAAACAAAAAGTTTGAAACTATTCCTTTTTCCTAACGTTGAGCTTATAGCTACTCAGAATCCATGAAAATTGGCTATAATGGAGTTATTTACCCTTTCTGCTAAACTATGGCTATCTGTGGCTTGGCCACGGCGGGCCCTGACGTGAACATAAGGAAGCTTCTCACCGCCTGCATCGGAAGATTCACAGGCTGCTAATTTCTTGCTCTTCCTACTCGAATCCTTAACCTTAATTCAAAGAACAAAATTACAGTCGACTAAACGGAACCCATGAGACATTGTTCGTATTAGCTGAAGATAAGATAATACAACGTAGGAAAGTAAACCTACCTTCTTCTCCCTCTCCTTGCGCTTCCCAGACTTCGAGCTATGGTTGGAATCGGAATCCATGGGCTCCTGCTTCACCGTATCAGTCATAATCGAATGATCAGTTTCATTACGCTTATCGCTGATGTCGCCATAGCCATCGTTTTGAGCAGATGCAAACACCGAGGACTTCGAAGCACGGTCAGCGAGGGCAATATCGGACGAAAAAATTGGGGGTGCAGCCGGGAAATCTTCTTTGACCAACAGCTGCACCGCCTGCGGCGGAGGAAGCTCGAGAAGCGCCGTGAAAGAGCCGTCGTCCAACCCTAGCCCGAATCCGAGTTGCTCGGATCTGAATAGTTGGTGACCCTCTTCGGTTTTGTGCTCCATTTACACGTAATGCGCGAACGGATAGCAGCAGCCCCCTCAAGGAATCGAAGAAATTCCCCGGCCGCTCGAATCAAGGGACGATATCAAGCGGGTCAGAGCAACTAAGCAGCAATTGATTGAAACTCTAGCTCGAACGAGCTTCAATCGTCAATTACAGCTGAATTCGAAACGTAACGAGCAGAGAACCCGCGAAATGAAGCAGAAATCAAAATCGTATCGGCCGAGGAAGTAAAAATCAGCAGCACCAACGGCTATAATGAGATCATAGCAAAGCGCACATGATTTCGACGACGCAGAAAACAACTTCACGACTGCTGATATCAGCAAAGTGATGTAAACAACACGTGTGGGTTTCGGTTTCTGCCTATTGGGCGGGTGTAAAGTAAGGAGCTTCAATGGCGGTCAAAGGCTAATTCTTCTGCGCACTTTATCCCTCTACAGAGTATGTTGAGCATAGAAATGGTTTAAGTTTTTTATTATTTTTATGTTTTCTGTGTGTTGTCAGTGGTGAAAAAGGACGTATGCATTCTTTGGCCCCTACTCTCCCAAGTCTCTGTCTATGAAAACAGAGCAATAGTTGTTTTTATTTTATTTTATTAATAAAATTGGGTTCTTTACCCAAAAATACTCATTTGCATAAAAACTAGTAATTCTGACTTGTCAGTATTTTTAATATGTAGATACCTAATAGAATAATTTTTTCCACATAGGTATCCCATCCGCCGCAGGTACGCCATATAACACATTTAGGTACACTATATCACGTATTTTGGGTACGTATACGTTTAGAAAATTGTACGTCATGTATAACACAAGAACCGTATATGCTACCGTATAAACACGTGATGTGGTACACAAGGCACACATAAAAAGGTACGGTAAGACTGAGAAAATTGGTACAATCCCCGGATTTTTCGGGTCAAAGGCAAAATACTCGAAGTTAGTTACTACGAACCGAACCCGCGAAATTAGCCAACTTGAGGGACGTCATACTGAGGATCCACGAGACCCGACCCTTTAAACCACGAAAGCGGTTCACCAGGGATGTTCTCGAGGAGCAAAGGACTCCGACCCCTCTGGATAATTTCCCCAGGAGCCATTGACCATGAGCCTTCACGTTAGGACGACAGGCAGAGGGTACGTCATCGGCAAAACACCCCGAACAGAAATTGGAGCTGATCCTTCAAGAGGCTGATCCTCATGCGCGCGAGGGGACTCTTGGGAAATATCCCGAGGAGCTGCCTACACCGACCTCGCGCGCCGTAGGGGCAGTCGCGAGGATGTCCTCAGGAACAATATCCCGAGGAGCGGCCTACTCCGACCTCGAGCGTCGTAAGAGCAGCCGCGAGATGTCCTCGGGAAATATATTCCGAGGAGCTGCCGACTCCGACCCCGCGCGTCATAAGGGCAGCCGCAAGGATGTCCTCGGGAAAGATATCCCGAGGAGCTGCCGACTCCGACCCCGCACCCCGTGAAGCAGCCGCGAGGGGGTCCTCGGGAAAGTCGCTCCCTCGAGGTTCCAAGGCATACCGCTACGCCTAGCGAGAATTAAGGGATAAAATGAGATTGTGGTCGCACACGACCCCACGAGCATAACCAGCCGAATGAGAAGAAACCATAGAGGACCAGAAACCAGTTGAGATCGCGGCCACGTACGACCCCCACGACCGGTCGAAGGTGGAAGAAACAGTCGAAGATCAAGTACGCTTTAGGATGCTATCAATATCATTAGACACACCTAGGGTGCGCGATCCGTCGACACTGTCACTCTACTATTTTTACTACACACTTAGCCATTTTCTACATCGCATTCTTCACTACTTATACCTTGAAACGGAAACACCCTCTTGACTAAGGCAAGATGGCGAACGACCCCCAAAATTTACCCTATTTCGGCAGTTTTCAGCCAAGAGGCGTCGCGGAGTTAAGGCGGAAAGAAGCCCGTTAGCCCAAATTCGCGGTAGGTCATTTTCGACGACATCAGGTACCTATTTGTAAAAAATTCTGACATAAGTACTGATTTGTAAGTTTTTATTCAATTGGGTATTTTTCTACATATGTCACAATAAAATTAATCTAAAAATTATTGTTTGATATTCAAAAAGAAACACGGTATTGTCCTCAGGGCCGTAGCTTCCATAAGGCCAGTGAGGCGGTCGCCTCGGGCCCAGCTTTCGAAGGGGCCCAAAAAAATTTTATCATACCTATATGTATATATATCGTCGCGGTTGTATATATCTCGTCCATAACTTTTGAAATTAGGTGTCGTGAGGTAGATGGCGACTAATTAGGGCATTTCTGGTATTCTAGTTTATAGTTCTTCGACTTTTCAAATGTTTGGCCCAGTTTTTAACAAGCCTTTGTTAGTTAGAATATAAAAAATAACATATATTGTCCAAATACATTAAACAATGTAAATGAAGTTTAAAAAAAGGGGAACAGCTTGAAAGTTTATTTATCTCGTTAAATACTTTATTATTAGTCTAGATATTATGATAGTCTTATAGTTCTATTATTTAAATGTTTAACTTTATTGAATTACGCGTTTGAACATGCTTATTGATGTTTGACTTGTATTATTTTCCATTTTTTCTTCATGACTTTTTTAATACTAGTAATAATTTTCAAAATATTTGTAATATATATGTAATATAATAGAAACTTTTGAAATATATGTAATAATATAATAGAAAATTTTGTAATATACATATGTGAATTGTGATATAAACTTATTATGTGTTTTTAACATCTTTACAAATATAATCTAGTATAGTTGCAAAGAAACTGATATATTTTACATTTTTTTAAGAAACATGCGTATCGTCCGCGACTGCGTCTCGACAATGCAATGTATCTGTATCGCTCGCTTCTGCATCGACGTCCGCATCCGCGACGGCGAACCATGCCTATAAACACCTAGATGGTTTTTAATTTACGGTTTAAATAACTTACATTTACGGTTAAATTTATGTTAGACTACACATGTTATTTAAAAAATTACATAAAAAAATTTAGGGCCCGAATTTCGAGGATCGCCTCAGGTCCCGACTTCGTGAGCTACGGGCCTGATTGTCCTCACACTCCTAAATTCATTTTGAATAAAATCTATTGTCACTTACTGATCGGGCGTGAGTTCAAGTTGAATCGAACTCGTTAGAGCAGTCAACTATGTGGGATTATTTTCACTATTATTTTATGCACAATTGATGTGCGTGCTTTAATATTAATTTTTATTTATATTGTAATTAATAATGTTTAACAAATGAAATATTATTTACGAAATATAAATAGAACATATTTATTTGTGAGTGGGGTAATTACCATAAATATAAAAAAATGGTAAGTCAAAGATTTTTAAGTTAAAAATTATAAACAGACGGGTAAGACAAAATTAAAGATCAATTGCTTACACTATTTTTTAATCTAGCTTACCCTTTAATAAAAAAATAAATAGAAATTATTATTATCTTCCTATTTTATTAAGGGAAATGGTATGACAGCCAATTATTATTCTACACTTAAATTTGTCCCAATCATACCCTCTAAAATAATATTTTTTTTGGTAGAATGAATTTTCATTTACCAATCCCTCAAGGTATGGCCTTTACATAATTCTCTATTGCGAAGAACCTAGGAACACATGTATAAAAGAAAGAGCAGAATTAGCAACTTTCTTCACTCCTGCAATATGCTTGACTCTCCATTGCATCTCGCGTATGATCAGTTGGAATATCTGCTCAGCCATTCGCCAACCTTCATCATTGTGCACCCTTTTATTTCTTTCATTCCAGATATAATAATTATGGCAGCCATATAAGCCAATCGAATTCTATGCTGAACATTACACTTCCCACCCATAGTCTTTATCCCTTCTAAAATAATTTTATACTCTTACAAATAATATAAAATTTTTCATATCATAGTTCACCTATTGCAAGTAACTTAAAAATACCAATTTACACTAAGTGGGCCATGAAAATGCCTGTGTCAATAAATTAGATTTCTGTAACAATAAAAAGAAAATCACATATGATATAGATGTATACATTAAAGTTTCAATGGTCCTCGTACGATAAATAACCATGCCAGCTTTCTACGATTTTAGAGCTACATATCCTTTGCCCAGCCCAAGCAAAGGGCCCACGGATCGACCCGACCCGACCCGGCACTCAATAGCTAACCAATTGCAAAATCGATGGACAGTTAAGGACAAAGAACGAAGAGTAGTCAACTCAAGGTGTTACAAAACATGTCCAACTATTACAACGTAAGTGAAGTTAGAAACTGAGAATCTCGTAATAAATGTTATGCATACAGAACACGAGTCAGAAAACGCAAAGAAAAAGAGGGGAAAAGAAATTAATCAGAAATAATACCTATAGCAGATGAAAAGGTTTCCAAGACTTTCTGCATTGTGTGCTCAGCCTCAGTTAAACCAATGGACTTGGTCGTCCTCGTCGCCGAATACAGCGTATATAACAGATAAAGCGAGTCTGCAGCGTATGAACAAATCATGTTATCATACGAATCGCAAGGAGAAAAAAAAAAGAACTAAGATGAACGCGTAAAATTCAGCAGGTTATCGCAGTTAGCATGAAGAAAGAAGAAATGCGAAAAGCAGAGAAATTGATCCAAGTTTCTTCAGTATTAATAAGAGAATGGTAACGTATCTGAGATGAGAATGAGAAGAAAAGAAGGAAGGAATACCAATGGACTTCAAAGATGGCTTTTTTTTTCTTTCTAAAATTCAAGCACTGAGGAACGAATATTTAGTTCTTCGTTATCCGAGTGGAGGACAGAGAACACAGAAGAGAAAGTCCCAGAAGCAATAGTTCTATATGTAAGATCAATGAGAGAGGGTATTACTAACTAATCTATGATTGTAGGTATAAAAAGGATGTGGAAGTGATCTTTCTTTCCCTAACCTGGTAATGACTACGCCGAAGAAAACCATGTAAAAGCCCAACTTGATAAGTCGAACTTTCTTCTCAGCGTTGAGCGTTTGAAAGGCTTCGGTGACATCGACGAGATGCTGTCGCGAAAGGTAACTGAACAAGTGCCAAAAGAAGGTATCATCGATATTTACTTAGAAATAACGACAGGTGATGAAGGGAGTGATGTTCTTAATGCAAGGTAACTAGAAAAAAGACAATTTCGCCTAGATTCGCTTAAATACCTTTAATTTCCCTAAAATTACTCTTTGTCTATCACAACAAAACATTCTATGCTACATCGGAACTTACCGTTTCGCATTATAGTATACAAGAGGCATCGACAGTAGGAACATGATCCAATGCCCTGAGAGGAGAAAAAGAAGGGAAAGTGCCCCTTGAAGTAGATATTCGGGAATTACGACAGAGTTGATGCGAGAAGATAGCTCGTAAGGGTTTAGGTAGTCTGCCTCGAGATCCGAGAAACCAAGAAACTGTAGAGTTCAAAGCGAACGATTTGAGATGCACATACGGAATCAAACTATATCTCAAATGCTGCAGCTTATGATCAAATCAACAGGGGCATCAAATGATATAGAAATACAACTAGTAATCCCTATTTTTAAGACAACCACAAGCTATTCAATCCTTTCAAGAGTCCCACTATAATTCACAGGCTTAAAGCTTCAATAAAGTAGAACGCAAGAAAATCTTAAGCGGGCTCAAGCTAATATAGCGATAACAATCTCCGCCAGAAACTCTGTCTCCCAGCGGAAACAAACCAAAGCATTGCATACTCGGAACAAAGCACACAAAGGGCTTCTTTTTTTAGCTAGAGTTTAATAGTAAGAGAGCTCAGAAGGATACCTGGTAAAAGTTCAATCCTATGAGAGTGAGATTCATAATCGCAAATATCAACCAAAGAATAGGTTCCCACGCCATGGCCACGAAGCTCAATAGAAATTTGTTCCGTTACTTGTGCTGCGTAAATCTGTAAATCTGTTCATCGAAATGGTCTTCAAACAATTCAAAAATCTGGATTTTAACACTTTACAGCGTAGCGATATTGTAAAAGAACTGACGAGTAATGCTGTAATTATGTCGGGGGGTTTTAGTGGAGTGGCGTGTTATTTCTGTCCGCCATTGAAGGGACAAATTTTGGGACGTTACAGAAATTGTGAAGAACGAGCTAAAAGGTTTAGGCCCATTCGGCCCATATATACGTCTATATGTTTCGGCCCAGCCCAATTTTAAACGCCGTCGTTTCGCACGCCGTCTTCATTAGACAAAGGTTTTCATTCTAATTTCTGTTTTCTTGTTTCAAACCGACAAAGGCTCATTCAGCTGCTGATTTTTTCGCCAATTGAATTCATCTGAGAAGATTCAAAGGTGATTTTACTTTACTTTGATGCTATGCATAAGTTATACTTTGCTTTCCTTGTACTCATTGTAGCTCGGTGTTTTTTTGTTGCTTTTCGTGAGAGCTTCTATCAATATCGCAGCTCACTTATTCTTGAGCATGTTAACTTAAAATCCTATTTTTATGCAATTGGCATATTTTTTAATTTTTTACTGTAATGCTGCTATGGAAAGCTGTCTTCGGCGAGTTTTTCATTTGCGTAAGGATGGATTGTGTCGATTGATTTTCAATTATCATTCATGAATTTCTACGCACGCAGTATTTCTTTATTCTCGCCTTTCATGATGGATTGGTGAAGCTGTAAAGCCTTAATTTGAGTTTTGGAAGTGTGATCTTCTGCGGCGTGCAAGAGATTTGTTAAGGTGAATAACTATGACGTTGCTTCCATAGATGATAGAATAGAGGCTATTCAGTTTTGTGTATGTTGTCAATTTTTAAACTTGGTTTTTAAGAATTTCTAGGATTGCATCTGATCATATGCTGTGCAGGGTTGTGGTTCATACTATGCGAAGATGACGATGTGTGCCCCGGTCAGCACTTGCGCCAATAATGTGCGTTGCTTCATTGGAAATGTCCGTAAACAGACGTCGAACGGTTTCTGCAATGCGTTCTCGCAATCGCAGTACTGTTCCTACGGCACCTTAAACAAAAATCGAATGCTGAGTCACTGTTCCTTAAACATGTCCACAACAAATTTATGCTCTCTGACCTTTAAAGGTGTAGTAAATCCTAGATTTCATCGTAGAACACGCCTCAATGTAACGACTGGACACCACGACTTGAATTTGAGGCTTTTGGTACCTAAACAGAGGCAAAGTTCCAAAGTTGAATGTAAGGTGGGACCATTCACTTGGCGTCGTCGTGGTGCATCAGCCGGGCTTTGTATTGGAATGCTGGTGTGTTTTTCTTCATCCACACCTTCTTATGCAGAAGCGCCTGAGGGAAATGAAAAGAAAAGGCGTTTCAGCATTGATGCGTCTTCTCCAAGCTTCTCACAAGGGAAGAAAATTTTGAATGACTACTCCGTGATTGGTCAGTACTCAGTAGTAACTATTAGCTTCATATATTACCTGAACATGATGAGAGTTCCTCAGACTTATTATGACTTTCTGTGATACAACTTATTGGACGCTGTCCATCTCTTTTATCAAGTTGTGTAGTCACCCATATAAGAAATATAGTATCATCTAGATACGTCTAGATACTATATATTGACTATTTAATTGATTAACGTATTTTAATGTATTGATTTATACGATTGACGGTGAATTAATTTATTGGTTGGTGCTGTGAAGGCATACCTGGAGATGGCAGATGCTTGTTTCGCTCGGTGGCTCATGGTGCCTGCATTCGATCAGGAAAGCCTGCTCCAGATGAGAACCTTCAGCGGCAACTGGCAGATGAATTGCGAGCTATGGTATGTACGCAACAAGATTCCTTTTCTTTCCCCATTTAGGTTGTGAATTATTGATTCAAGAAGTTTAATCTGTCCAATGAAGTACAATTCAAAACAGAGGTGAAAGTTGCAAAAAACGTTATTTCTTGAGAACCTCAGTCTTATTGAAGTGAAATTGTACTGTTTCAATTCAACATGTGTCTTCATTAAATAGCTGTATATGTTGTATCTATGTGTCACGAGTCCTCTGCCTATCCATATAGGTTGCAGAGGAATTCATCAGAAGACGAGAGGAAACTGAATGGTGAGTATTTAAACGCCATTGTTGCTGAGTTTTCTTGCTACACCTTTTTATTATTTTTATTCCTTACTCGAGATACACTAGCCTTCTGAGCATTACTGCTAGTTTAATGAAAACGATGCTAAACATCTGCATATTAATCGTGTGTAGTCATGACTCATAAGTTACATAGTAACGTTTTGTAATCTCATACAGTTGAGCTCGTCGCGCTGAATTTGTCATGGTCACCAATGGTTCTTTTATGATACTTTGTGCTAATCACTCGGTGGATCTAATTGACGTGGAGTGCAATATGTATTTGTTATATCTTATAGTTCGTGAAATCTTGGAAAAATCTCTCAGGTTCATCGAAGGCGATTTTGATACATATATCACACAGATAAGGAAACCTCATGTATGGGGAGGCGAGCCTGAACTGTTGATGGCTTCTCATGTTCTCCAGTAAGTCTAAAGTTTACAGCTACATATGTGCACACCCTGAAGTAATAGCAAGAAAAAAAATTTTCTTCACAGATATATCCATTTAACCTAAATTATTCTAAATGTGCTACTTCGACCCCATGATAGTTTCTCCAGTAACCTTCGAAGCTACTGAGTTTTTTTACTTCTGAAGCAGATGAATAATCCGTATTCTTGTAAAAAAAAATATCACTGTAGCTAATTGGCGAAAAATGGGTCAGTTTAGATGGTTGGGATTTAATGCATTCACTGGTAATAATTATAATCATTTCAAATTTTTTAACTTTCAGGATGCCGATCACAGTCTACATGCGCGATGGAGAGTCGGGCGGCCTCATTTCGATCGCAGAGTACGGTCAAGAGTATGGAAAGGACAATCCTATCAAAGTGCTCTATCATGGTTACGGCCATTACGATGCTCTCCATTTTCCAAGGGCAAGGCTCTGAAGCTCTCTCTCTCTGTCTTTTATCGATGTCCATAATATGCATATTTTTGGCTTCTCTTTTACTCCCAAATTCAAGGATCATCAAACATGAAAAAGTTATCATAAGAATTTGATCGTGCCATTGCTTCTTACTTCATACATAGGACAACATTGGCAATATGTAAGGTTGTTTCAGTCTTGCGTATAATGTTGTTGCAGAAACTCATTTCTAGGAGTTTGTATCTTTCTGATGAATATTTTGATAAGAACAGAAATCAACGGAAAACCGTTGCCCAAAGCCTTTAGGCTAAACCTTCTTTATTATGAGATAAGATAGATATTACAGAAGGGTTGATGCCTATATATAGACTCTACTACGATACTATTTAAGGACGTAATTCTAGAGAATCAATAATAATAAATGCTAGAAGATCCTACTAATTAATTAGGAGATCTCCGTTTATTTATAGAAATATAATCTTAATAATTAATGGTAAAATATCCTCCTTTCTGCTCACGAAAAGTGGGCTAAAGCCCGTCCCCGCCTTCGGTAAACCCGTATGGGCCTCGGCCCTTGCTCTTGCTCTCTATCAACTCCATCCTCCTTCGAAACAACCTTGTCCTCAAGGTTGAAATCCGGAAATTGGCTCTGAAAACCGGTTTTACTCATCCAAGTAGCATCATCACTCGGCTGTCCCATCCACTTGACCAACAGTTGCTCTTCCTCCTCGCCATTTTCTCGTCCCTTTCGCCATGCTAGCACCTCCTCAGGTTCCCACAGCGGCTCGACTGGCAACTCCAAACTTTCTGGTAATTTTGACTCCACGGGATGGTCTCCCACCACCCGTCGCAGCTGCGACACATGAAAAACGGGATGTATGCGACTAGTGGGTGGCAAGGACAACTTGTATGCCACTGATCCTATGCGCGCCTCAACCAAAAATGGCCCATAGAACTTCGGTGACAACTTGTGATAAGGTTGGCGAAATGCAGTAGACTGTCTATGAGGTCTCACCTTCAAGAATACCTTATCGCCTACCTGGAACTCCACCCCTCGACGGTGTTTATTAGCCTGCTTGACCATGCTTTGTTGTGCCTTCTCCAAGTTATCCTTCAGGCGCACCATTATGGCATCCCGACTCCCTAGGGCATCAGCAACGGCAGCCACCTTGCTTTCGCCGGGCAAAAATCTGCGGATGGTGGGCGGTGGTCTCCCGTACACAATCTCGAATGGGGTAACTCGAGCAGCCGTTTGGAACGCAGTATTATACCAGTATTCGGCCCATGGCAGCCATCTTAACCACTGCTTCGGTTGTTCACAAGTAAAACAACGCAGGTAAGTCTCCACCACACGATTTAACACCTCCGTTTGGCCGTCCGTTTCCGGGTGATAAGCCGTACTAAACTTCAACTGTGTCCCTGATAATGAGAACAACTCTTTCCAGAACGTACTAACAAAAAGAGAGTCACGATCGCTGACAATCGAGCGCGGGATCCCATGCAAGCGCACTACTTCCTTAGCAAACACTTCTGCCACAGAACGCGCTGTAATGGGCGGTTTGAGCGCTAAAAAATGGCCATACTTAGACAAGCGATCCACAACAACCAAAACGGACGTATAACCCTTTGATTTGGGTAAGCATGTGATAAAATCCATCGAGATATCCTCCCAAATCAATTCTGGAATGGGTAGTGGTTGTAGCAATCCAGCTGGCGACATCGCTTCATATTTGGCCTTTTGGCAAACCAAGCATTGGGCGACATACTCTTGTATTCGGCGAAACATCCCTTTCCAGTACACGTTTAGCGCCAGCCTTCTATAGGTTCGATAGGCCCCTGCATGTCCCCCTTCTGGCGTATCGTGAAACTCTTCTAACAGTCGAGGAATCCACTTGGAGTTAGATGATAGCACCAAACGACCCTTAAAGAATAATCGATCCCCCAATAGCTCGAAGCCTGGCTTACAAGTGGGTGCAACCTCCAATGCTCGCATAATGGAGCGCACAAAGTCGTCCTTACGCTGCTCTTCCGCCACATCAGCTAATCCCAGCCACTCAGGGCAACTGACGACAGCCAACGAGGTCTCCTCCCCCCTTCGTGAAAGGGCATCTGCCGCGGCATTTGAAATACCTGTCTTATACTCGATAACAAAATCGTACCCGAGTAATTTCGCTACCCAAACCTGCTGCGAGGGCGTTGCTATACGTTGAGTGAGGAGGTGTTTGAGGCTTCGATGATCCGTGCGCACCACAAACCGCCGTCCAATCAAATATGGCCGCCAATGTTGAACGGCCAATGCCAATCCCATCATTTCTCGCTCGTAGGCTGATTTGGAGAGGGTGCGATCCGCTAAGGATTTGCTGAAATATGCTATGGGTCGTCGTTCTTGCATGAGCACAGCCCCTATGCCCGTGCCTGAAGCATCACACTCCACCACGAACTCGCGATCAAATTGAGGCATAGCTAACACGGGTGCCTCTGTTAATGCCTTCTTAAGGCGCTGGAATGCTTCCTCGGCATCTGGTGGCCATACGAAGCGAACAGAAACATCTTTCTTCAAAAGGGCTGTGAGAGGGCGGGAGATAAGACCATATTCTCTGACAAACCTCCTATAGTATCCTGTTAATCCCAAGAATCCCCGAACCTCACGGACCGAACGGGGCCTCGGCCAATCCACCACCGCGCTAACTTTAGCTGGGTCCATTGCCACCCCGGCGTGAGATATAACATGCCCCAAGTACTCCACCTTGAGGCATCCGAAGGCACACTTCTTCCAATTAGCTTTGAACTGGTTCTCCGCTAAGATGCGCAGTACTAGGTTCAACTCTTCCCGATGGTTCGCCCAAGACCGGCTGTAAACCATATGTCGTCAAAGAAAACCAATACAAACTTCCGCAGGTAGGGGCGAAACAAGTCATTCATTGTGGATTGGAATGTCGCCGGGGCATTCGTCAAGCCAAAGGGCATTACAAGAAATTCGTAATGCCCGCTGTGTGTCCTGAATGCAGTCTTGTGGATGTCCGAACCGGTCACCCTGATTTGATGGTAGCCCGAGCGCAAATCTATCTTGGAGAACACAACCGCTCCTGCTAATTCATCCAGCATCTCCTGTATTATTGGGATTGGATACTTGTCTGGCACAGTGGACTTGTTTAACTCACGATAGTCCACACAGAAACGCCAACTGCCATCTTTCTTCTTAACCAATAGGACCGGACTCGAAAATGGGCTCGAGCTCGGCCGAATGATGCCCGCTTGCAACATCTCATCAACTAGCCTCTCAATCTCATCCTTCTGTAAGTGACCATACCTGTAAGGTCGAACAGACACAGGTTTTGCCCCCGGGATTAACTCGATGCGGTGGTCCGTCGCGCGGCGTGGGGGCAACCCCTGTGGCTCCGCAAACACCTCAGCGTGTTGCTTGAGAACATCATCCAATTCCCCCGACACGGCATCAGATAGCTGTGTTGGTTCACGGTCAAAAACAGCGGCCCACAATTCGATCTCGGTGGTCTTGATCAGGGTGCGAAGGCTCACCAAGTTTCGGCACATTGTCGGATCTCCTCGTAACTCCACTTGATCTCCTCCCCACTCGAAACTCATGGTTAGAGTCTCCCAATTCGTACGGACCTCCCCCAGCGTGGCAAGCCATGCAACTCCCAGGATTAGGTCAACCCCGCCTAAAGTGAATACATAGCAGTCCGCTCTAATATCACACCCCGGCAACGAGATAGGTAGCTGCCTACACACCCCTTCCGACTCCTGTCTATGCCCGTCTCCCAACTGTACCCCGAATCTGCCTGTCTTGTCCGGGTTCATTCGTAGTAAAGAAACCAATGATGAAGAAATGAAATTATGGCTTGCGCCACTATCGATCAGTATCGTCACCGTGCATCCTCTCACGACGCCTCGAAGCCTCATAGTGCGGGGGCTGAAGATTCCGGCCATGGAGTAAACTGGAAGATCGCCACTTTCTTCGTCTGAACCCACATGTTCTTCATGCATTTCTTCTTGCCCCGTCACCTCACAATATTCGTACTGTTGGAGATCAAACTCTTCGTCCTCCTCGGCCAACATCACTCTCAACTGTTTGAACGGGCAATCATGCCCCGGCGTAAAAGGCTTCTTACACTTAAAGCATAGGCCCTTTGCTCTAAGGTCCTCAAGTACTCTTGGCGGAAGTCGGGTGAATCGAGAACGGGCCGTCGACTGTCCGGACGACCCCGAAGTAGTTACCGAGGATTGTCCGCTGGGCTTAGAGAAACTGACGGTCGAGCCTCGCACATGGTTGCCCCTTGTCGTCACATTACCTCCCCCGGGCGGCCTCGAAAAATCTCCCGATCGTATTCCCAACCCACTGAAGGTCTGACTCCCTCGTCCTCCGGTCTGAAAGGATAGATTATCCTCAATATCCCTGGCTAGTTCCATTGCCGTCTCCAAATCATTTGGGCGAAGCAGACGCAATGATCCCCGGATCGGACCCTTCAACCCATTCATGAAATAGCCCAAATAATGCGCATCGGATAGTCCTGGAACTTGACCCGCCAATTGGACGAATATGGAGATGTAATCCTCCACCGTGCCTGTTTGTCGGACTCCAGACAGTCGCTCAAACTTGCTACCCTTAAATCGCGTATCGAAGCGTGCCACCAACGCCTGCATGAACTCGTCCCACGAAATTCCCGGCTTTCGCGCTTTCATCCATGTCAGCCAGTGCAGGGCAGATCCGTCCATGGCAACTCCAGCCGCCGCCACCTTCCTTCCCGGCCGTGTGTTGTTCAATTCGAACTGTTGTTCGGCCCGTGCTATCCACCCAATCGGATCTGTTCCCTCAAACGTCGGCAACAACGCCAACGTACCACCCCCGTGCACCTGATCGTCAGCGGGCGGCGTAACCTTGTCCGTGACGGACGTCTTCGTCTCATCCTCCGATGACTTCAGAATCACCTTTGACAACGCAGCCAAGGACGCCGTGATTTCGGCCAACTGCGTACCTTGTGCGTCCAGCTTTGCACCTTGTGCGTCGAGCTTCTCCCTCACGTCGGCTTGATCGATCTCTAACTTATCCAAACGATCGTTGTTTGATCTCGTCATTCCGGCGGGAACGGGATCCGGCAGGTCGGACCACTTGATAAGAACAGAAATCAACGGAAAACCGTTGCCCAAAGCCTTTAGGCTAAACCTTCTTTATTATGAGATAAGATAGATATTACAGAAGGGTTGATGCCTATATATAGACTCTACTACGATACTATTTAAGGACGTAATTCTAGAGAATCAATAATAATAAATGCTAGAAGATCCTACTAATTAATTAGGAGATCTCCGTTTATTTATAGAAATATAATCTTAATAATTAATGGTAAAATATCCTCCTTTCTGCTCACGAAAAGTGGGCTAAAGCCCGTCCCCGCCTTCGGTAAACCCGTATGGGCCTCGGCCCTTGCTCTTGCTCTCTATCATATTTCGAGTGGAGTTTTGTATTAAGTAATCCAAGTTATGGGTTTCTTCCGTACTAACGTCATGTACATAAAATATCAGTCAATGTGTGGGTACGAAGATTTACTAATCTAATGAGCGTCCCAACCACTCGAACATGATTTTTCTATTATTATTTAAGCCTTTTATGTTCCTATTTCTAGGTCCTTGCCCAGCGATTTTAGTCATTGAAGCAAAAAGTAATTCCAGATAATCAAATATAAAGATAAACCAAATATTCCGTTGCTTATGGATGAATACATACACATGTACTGAGCTGGCAATGTAAATCCACAGCGAGCGTTGAGCGCACAGTTATTCTCTGCCACCAAATATCCGACGATAATTTCGGTTTCTTCTTCAACTAGTTAATCTGTAAGAGATTTGTATGAGTCGTATATATTCTCACCCTCTTATCTTTTGGTTCATCTCTGTGATTCCGATGTGGGATAGCGTCGATCTTTGGTACCTCTAGAAATCTTACGTTACGTTCCAAATTACATCAATGAGAAGATCGACCAAGTTAGACAAGTCATGTCAGGAGAAAGAGGGCGTCCATACACTAAGGAATTCCAAGCAAATCATGTTGGGGTTGCGCGGTAATTTTCGGGTCCAGCGGAAGGTTGATTTGACCCGCGACTATTTTATCTATACAATATAGAACCGAAATGACGTCGATAGACAACACGAGAATTTTACGTGGTTCGTCCAATACCGCCTACCTCCACGGAGAGACATAGTTTCACTATATTTGAGAATATTACACCGTACAAAATAACGCTCGTGTGGTCTCGGGTAATATTTTTGTACCTACTCTCAGTTACCTAGTAAAAACTACACACACTATCACCCTTAGCCACCCGTTCCCTTTTTTTTTCACTCACTCTCTCTCTCTCTCTCTCTCTCTCTCTCTCTCTCTCTCTCTTTAATTTGGGATGAATTACAAGTGAAGCCTAATGCCTTTATATAGGCAAATGAACATACTAAAATCCAAACCAAAAACGTCGTGGCATTCGTCATAGCATTTGTGTTCAATATGGATTTTGGTTCTTTGACTTCCTTAAACGTGAGCTGGACCCAACAATTCTCCCACTCCAGCGTCATTCGACACTTATCCGAGCGTCGTCTTCAGCACCGTCAGGCACTCATTACAGCGAGTCTGTCTGAGAGTAACTCGTTCGTAATTACCACGAACGTTCATTGGCCTTCCTTGTACCAGCTACACATATTCGAATCAAGAATTCAGGTCCTATCAACTTGATTCACCCGCGGCCAATGCAATGTGCAGCTGCCGAACCGACTCTACCCGTCGATTCTGAAGAGGGACTTCGACGCAACCCCTTCTCCAGCAGGACTTCCCTTCTCACCATCGTCTGCATTTCTACCACTTGCGCGCGATTTTCGTGAACCTATCGAAGTCAGAGTGTTTTGTACCACACTCCCGTCCAGACGATACAAACCTCCACGCTCTTCTCCCTTCAGTAGGACTTTTCTGCCACGTGTGATTTTACAGACTTCCCCTGCAATGAAACTCTCATAGCCCTTAGAATCTAACTGGCTCAAGGATATTAAATTCTTGCGCAATTTCGTGACAATGATCACACCACCCAAAGTGCGCACCGCTCCGTCAATCATTTTGATTTTTACCGTTCCAACACCTCGAACATCACGGCGATATCCATCAGCCATGGAGACCGAACCCCTTCGTATTTTTCGAAACGTATCAAATTATTTTCTCTCGAAGCAAACATGGTACTTCGACCCCGAATCAAATATTCATTCATCTTGAGAAAAAGCGTCATCATTGTAGACTGTGAGAACGTCTACAACATCATCCTTATCCTGTGCTATCATGGATGTGGAATTTTCCTCGCCATTCCTGTCTTTCCCCCAAGTCGGACAGTTCCTCTTGATGTGTCCCGGCTTGCCACACTTATAGCACACGATGCCCTTCCCGCCATCCTTTGATTTGGACCTACTGCTACCTCCAAATTCCCTAGCGTGGAACCTTCCTCTACGATTCTCCCCATGTATAGCCAACGTTGAATTTTGGTTCCCCATAATTTCATCGTCTCCTCTTTTCATGCGCCAAAAGAGTTGACTGTACATCCACCATCCTCACTGTCGTCCTTCCGTACAAGATAGTTGTGACCAAATTATCATAAGAATCAGTAAGCGAGGTAAGAAGTTAAATGGCCTTATCTTCTTCCTCTAACTTTACTTCAACTTTTATAAGTTGATCCACAATCCGTAGAACACGCTTATATGATCCATGAGATTTCCACCTTCCTCCATCTTCAGCCGGTACAGCTCCCGCTTCAGATCTAACTTTGTGGTTAAGTTTTTCCCGAGATACAGCTCCTCCAACTTCGCCCACAAGACTGGCGTAGAATCCTCATTAACAACATTATTAATAATGTTATCCGCAATGTACAAACGGATTGTGCTAACACATCTTGACCACAAATCTCTCAGTCTTCTTTCGTCATTTTCTCCGACTTTGTCGTGTCCCCTTTCAAAGCTTTAGCCCGACCTTGTTGAACAAGGATATCCTTCACTCGTCTCTGTCACAGAGTGAAACTCCCCCTACCATCAAAATGCCGCACTTTGAAACTGTTTTCCGTCGCCATTATCCTTGCAGAGATTCAACAGCTTTGGCCTGACACTGGCTCCCCCGTAATGAACCTTCTTGATACCTTTTCTGATGTGGAAGATCAGACAAAGCTGCAACCACAGAGCATACTCAGAATATCAATTAGGCATGGCTAGAGCTGTCAAAACAGGTCGGCGGGGCGGGCCGGCCCGTAACCGCCAAAGCCCGCCATGTGGCTGGTCGGGTAAGCTCGCCATCTGGCGGGCCTAAGAAATGCATAACCGCCCCGCCCCACCAGCGGGCGCGGGCCTGGCGGGCTATTAGATCAAGACGATTCGGAATAAGCTTTTCTTTAAAGCTTTGAAGATAATTAGCAAAAAAATAAGCAAATAACTCAATTCTGATAACTCTCACAAGAAGTCTCGTATCCTCACGCTCTCATTTTTCCATGCATACCCCCAATACACCTAACTAGGCCCCTATTTATAATATAAAAATCTAATCTTCACCAAATCCCATTAGTCAACACCCAATCGATCATATGGCTGCGATAAGATCTCATATGATTTATAAGATCAGCTGTAATGTTGAAAATGTACTGTAGTCAATGATGTGCTTTATATGATGAGCTGTAATGTTGAAGATGTGATGTAGACGTGGTCTGTTGTCTTCATCTCCTAATCGATTCAGCCCAAATGACCTCGGCCAACTTTGGCTCTTCTATGATACAGTTTAATTGGGCTTGGATCTTCGGGTGAGACCTTGGCCATAACATTACCTCCCTCTTCGAAATGAGCCTTGTCCTCAAGGCGAAAAACGAGGAAATTAACGTTGTAGTTCGTCCGCCGCCATCCATGTGGCATCGTCCTGTTCTCGACCTGACTATTTCACCAAAAATTGACACTCGTGACTTTTTCTGTGGGCACAGATCGCTCCTTTAAAACCTGGTCGGGCTCCACCTGCTGATCAGTTGTGCCTTCTAAGACTCGGGGAAGCTTATCTTCCAACGCATGATTCCCAATGACCTTCTTTAATTGCGAAACATGGAACACCGGATGTATGCGACTAGAGGTAGGAAGTTGTAAAGGATAAGCCACTGCTCCGATCCTCTCAACCACCTTGGACGGCCCATAAAAGCGAGCTGCTAATTTCTGACTAAACCGTTGCGTAACCGAATGCTGACGGTATGGACGAACTTTAAGAAAAACAGCATCACCCACATTGAAATGAACATCGCGTCAATGTTTATTGCTGCCCTGACCATCTGTTGTTGGGCACGAGGTAAGTTATACTTGAGTTGTCGAAGAATCTCATCCCGGTCGCCCAACACTTCGGAGACTGCTGCAACTCTACATTCCCCCGGTATGCGTCAAATTTGGGGGGTTCCTACCATAAACCGCTTGGAAAAGGTGTGGTTGCTGTCGAAGCCTGGAAGGTCGTATTATACCAATATTCTGCCCAATCCAACCATCAGACCCACGTTCTTGGTTGTTCTCCCGCAAAACATCTCAAATAGGTAGCTGACCGTCCGTTTGTGGTGATATGCACTACTCATCTTTAATTGTGTCCCCTGTTTGCGAAATAATTCTTGCCAAATATTACTCAAAAGATTGAATCACGGTCACTCACGATACTATTTGGAATTCCATGTAAACAAACCACATGGTGCACAAACTGATCAGCTACCTTACGTGCAGTGTAGGGATGTTTTAAAGGGACAAAATGACCGTACTTAGAGAGATGATCAACCACGACCATGACGCTGTCGTACCCTTGTGACTTCGGAAGTCCGTTTATAAAATACATGGCGATAACCTCCCAAATTTGTTGTGGAATCGGCAGTGGTTGAAGTAGTCCCGCTGGAGACATCGTCGCATATTTTGCCTTCTGACATATTAAACAAGTGGCAACATAATCTTGTACTTGTTTCATCATACCTCGCCAAAACAATTTAGCAGCCAAGCGACGATACGTCCTTAAGGCTCCGAGTGACCTTCCATCGGTGTTGAATGAAATTCTTCCAAAAGGCGAGGAATCCAAGCTGATTTAATAGGTATCACTAAGCTCCCTCGGTAGAACAGCCAGCCTCCAACTAACGTGTACGGAGGTTGTGAATTGGGGTCGGATAGTAATCATTCTTTGATAGGTCCTAAGGTTGCATCATGGCTCACTTCTTCAAGGAGAACATCTTTATCCAGCCAACTCGGTATGCTGATCGCGCTTAATAGTAGCTCCTCATGAAGTCGTGACAATGCATCAGCAGCGTTATTCATAACACCTGGTTTGTACTCCACATCGAACGAATAACCCAAGAGTTTTGCCACCCGCATCTGTTGGGCTGGTGTCGCGACTTTCTGATGGAGTAAAGACCACAAACTTCGATGGTCAGTTCGAACTTTGAAGTGTTGTCCGAGCAAGTATGGCCTTCAGTGTTGGATAGCCATGACCAATGCCATTAGTTCTTTCTCATAGGTGGATTTATCATTTGACCGATTCGAGAGCCCCTTGCTAAAGTAAGCAATCGGTTGGTTACCCTGCATGAGAACCGCGCCAGTGCCGGTGCCCGCCGCGTCGCACTCTATGATAAACGGTTTTGAAAAATCTTGCATTGCTAAGACTAGAGCCGTCACAATGAGCTTGCTGTAATTTCACAAAGGCATTTTCGGCCACGTCATCCCATATGAATTTTCCGATCGTCTCTTTCTTCAACAGTGCCGTTAGTGGTTGTGCGATTTTTCCGTAATCTTTAAAAATCTTCGGTAATACCCAGTCAACCCCAACCTCGAACTCCCTTGATGGATTTAGGTCGTGGCCACCGCAACGATTTTTTCCGGGTCCATGGCTACTTGCCCCGAAAATATTATATGTCCCAAGGATTCGACTTTCCGCCTCCCAAACTGACACTTTTTCTGGTTCACATGGAACTGATGGTTTGTCAAAGTCTCCATGACTCGCGATAAATGTCGCAAATGCATCTCCCACGTAGCACTATATATTAGGATATCGTCAAAAACGACAAGCACACCTTTGCGAAGATAGGGCCAAAAGATGTTGTTCATAGTTGCTTGGAAGGTGGCCGGTGCATTTGTGAGGCCAAATGGTATGACTACGAACTCATAATGCCCATCGTGTGTTCGAAACGCTGTCTTTGGGATGTCGGCAGTCGTTACTCGAATTTGATGGTAGCCAGAACGAAGATCTAGCTTGGTGAAGTATTCAGCCCCGCATAGTTCGTCCAAGAGTTCTTGAATTACCGGAATTGGATACTTACCTGGAATGGTCACCCAATTTAGCTCATGGTAGTCCACACAAATCTCCAACTTCCATCCTTATTTCGAACTAGTAGGACGGGGCTCGAAAATGGACTGGCACTCGGACGGATCAGACCTGCCGCAAGCATCTCTTTCACCAAATGCTCAATTTCATCTTTTTGGACGTGACCGTACGATAAGGGCGCACTCGCCGGGGGTTGTTTGGCTGATTCTGTAAAGATATGAGGAAATTTCCGTATAACTTCTCTCAATTCTTTTTGTTGTTCTGGTGAAAGTTCCTCTGGAAGTTCCGCTGGTTTTTCCTCAATTTGGTTCAGCCACAAAACAGCCCTGAATTCACCATCTCTTATTTTATTCGTGGCCTTTAAACTTATTGGACACGTGTGAGGGTAGTGTCTCATTGGAGAAAGTGTTGTTGCGCGTCCCATTCGAACCTCATCTCAGACCAGACGTCGCCAAATTAATTTTCACCTCCCTTAATTGTCTCAGCCAATCAACACCAAGTATGATGTCTACGCCTCCCAATTCGAATGCAAAAAAGTTTGTTGTGATAGAGCATGTCCCGAGTTGAAGAGTGACTAATCTACATTCCCCTTCTGTCGCAGATTGTCTCCGGTCTCCCAATCGTACCTTGAATTTCTGGTCAGGGGTGCGCGGAAGTGATAGGTGGTTGGCCATTAAAACCGAGATGAAGTTGTGACTTGCACCGCTATCAATCATAACCACCACATCCTCTCCAAGAATGTGACCACGAAGTTTAAGGGTTCGAGGTCCTGATATACCCCCAATTGCAAATAAGGGTAAATCGAGCATGGTGAGATTATGGTCGGGGACTCTCCGAAAGTGTGGCGTCTACCCCTTGACTTGGTTCAGTTTCGCCTGGATCCTCGATCTCGTCATTTAATAACTGATCTTCTCCCCCCGATGAGCATCCGTAACTCCTTATTTGGGCAGACATGTCCGCGAACATAAGGTTGACGGCATCGAAAGCATAGCCCCTTGCCCGTAGTTCTTGAAATTCTTTATCGGAGATCCTACGATACGGTTTGGCCGATGTTGGTGGCAAGGCAGGGTAGCGTCCTTCCGGAATTATGCCACGTCCGTGCGGAGTATGTAGCGGCTAGCAGGTGTTGGATCTCATCGTATCATTTCAGTGTGAACTTCTGTACCTATCCCGGGATGCCGATATGTCTTGTTTGGTGTCGTCGATCGGGTGACAGATATAGTGTAGTCCCCATCCTTTGCGGTGAGTAGTTTACGTTCGATTCCTTTCGCCAATTCATACGCCTCTTCGAGATTCCTCGGTTTTAGAACCTCCACTTCTGTTCGTAGGACCGGATGCATTTCAACCAAAAAGAACCCCAAGTGTTGGTGCGTTGGAATATCCGGCAAGTTCATAATCACGCCTACAAACTCATAAAAATATTCTTGGATTAGGTTGGCGTGCTTGATGCTCGTAATTCGTTCTAGTTGGTTGTCGTGGTACTTATGGTCGAACCTCGTCAATATTTTCTTCTTTAGATCGCTCCAAGTTATCAAGGGACATGTTGCCATAACCCATTGAACCCACGGTTGGGCGACGCCCTCCATAAAAAACGGGAAGCTCAATGCGACGTTGCAGTGTTGTGGGTACATTGTTGTTCATCCCATCATTGAAGTCTGGTGGCTGATTCACTTCGGTAGATTGAGGAGGCGGTGTTCGAGTCTCACCGTCGTGATTACTCTCACTCGGTGGCGGTTGTGACTTGGAAGTGATAAAGTCGTATACGAGTTTGTGGAGCGCTTCCATACTCGTGTTGAACGTAGCGATCGTCTTCTCTAACTCTTCGACACGTTGCTCCATTCGTAATCGTGTGATGGGCATAAACGAAGATCCGGCAGGTCGGACCAATTTGTTAGATCAAGACGATTCGGAATAAGCTTTTCTTAAAAGCTTTGAAGATAATTAGCAAAAAAACAAGCAAATAACTCAATTCTGATAACTCTCACAAGAAGTCTCGTATCCTCACTCATTTTTCCATGCATACCCCCAATACACCTAACTAGGCCCCCTATTTCTAATATAAAAATCTAATCTTCATCAAATCCCATTAGTCAACACACAATCGATCATATGGCTGCGATAAGATCTCATATGATTTATTAGATCAGCTGTAATGTTGAAAATGTGCTGTAGTCAATGATGTGCTTTATATGATGAGCTGTAATGTTGAAGATGTGATGTAGACGTGGTATGTTGTCTTCATCTCCTAATCGATTCAGCCCAAATCACCTCGGCCAACTTTGGCTCTTCTACGATACAGTTTAATTGGGCTTGGATCTTCGGGTGAGACCTTGGCCGTAACACGGGCTTAGCCCGCCAGGTTAAAATAAAAAATAAAATAGTAAAAAATTATAAAAAAAAAAATGAAAAACAAGAAAAAATAATAATAAAATAGAAAAAATTAATATAAAAATAGGAAAAAAAATAAGAAAAATGAACGAAAATATATTTAATTTAATAAACTTTTTTAATATTAATATATTTATGTTAATAAGTACCAATTATTATTTTATATTTACAATATTATATTATAAATAATATAATTTTTTTAATTAATCTGGCGGGCTACCCGCGGGCAAGCCCGCCCCGCCCCGCCAAAGCCCGCATCCGCCGCGGGCTTGCCCGGCGGGCCTAAACTTTTAGAGCCCGCCCCGCCACTTTGGCGGGGCGGGCCGGGGCGGCCCGCGGGCCCAAGCCGTTTTGACAGCTCTAGGCTCGGCTCTGATACCACTTGTTGGACGGTAATTTTTCGGGCCCAGCGGAAGGTTGATTTGACCCGCGGCTATTTTATCTGGACAATATAGAACCAAAATGACGTCAATAGAGAACGCAAGAATTTTACGTACTTCGACCAATACCGCCTACCTCCACGGAGAGAAAATAGTTTCACTATATTTGAGAATATTACACCGTACAAAATAACGCTCGTGTTTAAACCCAAACCCGAGACCCCTTACCCACTCGGGTAATGTTTTTGTACACACTCTCAGTTACCTAGTAAAAACTACTACACCCGCTCTCTCTCTATCCACTCTCTCTCTCTCCCTCTCTCTCTCTCTCTCTCTCTCTCTCTCTCTCTCTCTCTCTCTCTCTCTCTCTCTCTCTCTCTCTCTCTCTCTCTCTCTCTCTCTCTCTCTCTCTCTCTCTCTCTCTCTCTCTCTCTCTCTCTCTCTCTCTCTCTCTCTCTCTCTCTCTCTCTCTCTCTCTCTCTCTCTCTCTCTCTCTCTCTCTCTCTCTCTCTCTCTCTCTCTCTCTCTCTCTCTCTCTCTCTCTCTCTCTCTCTCTCTCTCTCTCTCTCTCTCTCTCTCTCTCTCTCTCTCTCTCTCTCTCTCTCTCTCTCTCTCTCTCTCTCTCTCTCTCTCTCTCTCTCTCTCGTTAAGTTGGGATGAATTACAAGTGAAGCCTAATGCCTTTAATATAGGCAAATGAACATACTAAAATCCAAACCAAAAACATCATGGCATTCGTCATAGCATGTGTTCAATATGGATTTTGGTTCTTTGACTTCCTTAAACGCGAGCTCGGCCCAACAAATCATGGGTATATATAAGAAACAATATCTCTCGGAATGAACTTTTCTTTGTGAGCTTGGACATTATAATATGGAAAGCCTGATCGAAAGACGATCATGATCTTGTAAATTCAAGCAGTGCGAAGCCAGGAGCTTAGTTTAGTGGGGTCCAGTCTAATTGGACCTCATACCCTATATTTTCAAAAATATTCACTGGGGTCCTCTTAGTGTATTTTTCTTCAGTTTCAACCGCTAACACAAAAAATTACCTTATATAAATACTAAAAAAATTCCAAAAAATTCCAGTGGGGTCGAATGGCCCCACTGGACCTCACATAGCTCCGCGAATTCAAGACTTATATCGGCAGGACAAATTATGTTAGAGTGCGTTTGGATTCGCATATTTGAACAAAATCGCTTGATTTTAAATTATAAATTTCAAAATCGTAATTTCAAACAAATTCACTGTTTGGCAAACGTTAGGATTGGAAATTTGGATTTCAAAACAGAGCTCAACTCTAGCTCTTGAAGCTCGTCAAACTCGATTTCTAACTTTTTTTAAAATAATTTTAAAAAGTACAAAATAAAATAAATAAAAATCATGAATAATATAAAATAAAAGCTCGTAAGACGGCTTGCGAGCTTTCGAGCACCCACCAGTGAGCTCGAGCCGGCTCATTCGCGAACCCGTGACGAGCTCGACCTTGATAAGAGCTCGTCGAGCTTGAGCCGGCTCATTCGCAAATCCATGACGAGCTCGAGTCGGCTCATCGAGCTTGTGAATCAACTCGACTCATCATCCACCTCCTAATTTATTATTATTATTATTATTATTATTATTATTATTATTATTGTTGTTATTATTATTATTATTGTCGTTAGTACTATTATTATTATATTATTTCATAATTATTTATTATATACTATTATTGTTGTATTATTTTTATTATCAGTTATGAAAAACTCGTTAAGTTCAGCTTTGGATTTCGAAAACAGACCATTTGACACGGAATTTCATATCCTACGAATTATAAGAGTTTGAATTTCCCTCGGATTTGAACGAAATCGAAATCCAAATCGGTGCGATTGCCAAACGGAAGATTTTGACGAAATTCGAAATCCAAACATAGAGTTAGTGCTTAGGTTTAGGATTTGGTGATCCGTAGGAGAGAGAGAGAGTCCCTTACCTAAGAATTCCATCGAAGAACACGACAACAAAAGAAAACAGAAAAGGATGGGCAAAAACGAAAAAAGCAAACCTATAAGTTACAAACACCCAACAAAAGAAAAGAGAAAAGCAAGTCCAATTAAATACCCTAAATACAAAACACAACAAACATCCCTAACCTATCTCCTCCTCTTTCTACTTCCTCGACCTTTTGTTTGTCTGCTGCTTTGCAGGCGGCGCCGCCTCCATTTCTCCGCCTCTTCCCCTCTTCCCGCCCTTCGCCGCCGCCGGAGGTGGCTGAGCCGCGGCCGCCGCCGAAGCTCCTCCCCTCTTCGGCGGCCTCCCAATACTCTTCTTCTTACCCTTCTCCTTATTCTGCTGCGCCTTTGCCTCCGCCCCTCTCTTGCTGCTTTGCTGCTGCTGCTGCTCTCTCTTCTTCGAACCGTTGCCTCCTTCCCCGCCACTGAGAGGAGTGTTCTTCAAAGCATCGAGCAACAAATCCCCTTTATTAGGAGACGACGACTGCTTCATCCTATTCAAGAAATCAGCCGCCCCGCGCTTCTTCGATTCGTTCGTTGTCCCTTTCTTCTTCTTCGTCGTTGTATCGATCTTGGCCTTCCCCTGTTTCCCGGACGATTCTACGGCAGCAGCAGCTTTGCTGCTGCTGTTGTTCGATTGGTTCTTCTTACCATTCTTCTTCGCCGGGACTGAGACAGAAGGCAACCTATCCCTCGTCCTCTTCTTCGTCGCCTTAGGCTCCTCGTCGGATTCGCTAGACGGAGGAGGAGACGAGCACTGATTCTGCTGTGCGTTTGCCTCGTTCTCTTCTTCTTCTTCTTCTTCTTCTTCTTCGATTGGTTCTTTCTTCTTGTTCGTGCCCGAGGAGGACGAAGCCTTCCCTATCGAGCTTCGTTTGCGGCAGACTGTTAATGGTGCGGAGGAGAGTCTTGGCTTTAGGGCTAGAGAGTTCGAGGGCTCGGATTCTTCGTGCTTGGAGAGGGATTGTAGAGATATTTGCTTGCCTGAGGAAGACTCGGACCTTGCCTGCTTGTGAGCTATCTCCTTTGAGATGTGCCTTCGAAGCTCGTGGGCGGCCTTGGCTTCTGAGGAGTTGTTGGCAAAGTAGACGAGGGCGTTGTTGACGAGCAATAAGAGATCTCTGAATAATTTGTTGATGGAGTCCGAGTATGAGCCCTCTTTGATTCTTGATTCGATCGTTTCGAAATCCACGTGCTGGTGGATTATCTTGTTGTACTTGGCTGTTTCCTGCATATATGTGTGACTGAGTTTTACATTCAGCAATCAATAGCTCGTCGGTTCAGAAAACATGTCATGTAGAATTTAGAAATATATTCAAAGCATACGACGCTATGTTGGAAGGCAACCACCGAGGCTTATCTTTCTGCTAAATAATAGTATATGATTAATCAAATCCAAATTCATTGGATTTCAAAATTCAAAATTTCAAAGATTTCCCACATATGGATATAAATATAACATAATATATTTAAGAAAACAAGCGAAAATAATCAGATTTACCCTGCAAGAATTTAAACCCAACAGTTCCATAGATGAGAGACATACATAGTTTTGCCGACAGGACCGGCCATGGAATTACCATTTTTCCCTTCAACATCTATAGTATCTCCATTAATGGGACCGAGGGAAACTCAAAAGCTAATGTGGATAAGACAGTAATGGGGATTCGAATCAAGCAAATTACGCGATTAACCTTCGTATGAAAGCAACGGACCCCTACGTCAGCGGTAACGTAACGTACACAAATAAGTAATTACCTGGCTCTTCAGCCGCCGGGAGAAAACCGACCCGAACTTGGTACCCGTCAGAGACTTCAAAATCTCAATCAACGGCCCTGATTCAATCTCTTCCTTCACTGCACTAGGTTCGTCCACGTGTCCTTGCTCCCCACCACTTCCAGCGCCGCTCCCGCGCCGCACCTTATCGCTTCCCTCTTCTTCGTCCTTCCTTGACCTACTCACCTCGCTTTGCACGTCTGAGTTGGCTTTGTTGTTGTCCTCTGAGCCTATTGACTCGGTCACCGGTTCGGTTTCCGGCCGGTTCGTGTCCTTTTCGACGCTGTTGGAGCTGCCGTTGCAGGAATCTTCGTTCGGAGGTTTGAGATCTGGCGCCGGTGGTTTTGCCTCGTCAGGCTCCGCCGTGGTTCGGTCGGGGATGGCGTTCGCCTCGACAGTTCGATCTGGCTCGAGCGGTGGTGTTTCGGCGATTTGGTGTTTGTGCGGCTGAGAATTTGTGGAGTTAGATTCGTTCACCGATAGCCTGTCCTTTGCCGGTTCGTTTCCGGCGTCTGCTTCGTTTCCATCCGCCTTTGGCGCCGTCGATGAAGTCGGCGTAACATCGTCGTTCTTCATTTCTGGATCGGACTCTGATTTCCGGCTCTTTTCACGCTCTTCTTCCATTTTTTTCATCTTCGACTCCAAAGACCTTGGCAGATTCAGGAACAAATCGACGAAAACACAAAAATCAGAACAGAGAACGAACAGTCTATGAAAAATATCACACGCTCCGATTTTCAATTATTTCAGTCGGCCATAGATCTGCGAACAACAGCTGTAAAAACACGTACTCGATCCTAACATCGTAACGCTGCACCTCTCTCCTAAGCTCGGCGACTCGCAACTTCCTGAGCTCTTCGAGCAACGGCAGGGACTCCTCAACGACGTCCGATCCGCCGTCGTCTCCGACGTCATTCTGAGCGAATCGCCTTTTGAGATCTATGTACCGGAGCCTGCAGCTATACGGCGTGAGCTCAAGGCTAGGGTTAGACGTCCGTTTCTGAAGCTCAGACGCCACTGAATCCCACGCTCCCGTGCCGTGCCGATTCACGGCGAAGGCGAGTATGAGCTCCTCCCATGTCCCCCAAGAAGACGTCGTCGTCGGCCCGGCGTCCTTCTCTTCCTTATCGGAGACGACATCGTTGTCGCTGGGTTTGGTCATACAGAGAATTCCTTTTTTTATTTTATTACTATTTGGGTTGTCGTCTCAAATCTCAACCGTGGTGGTGTGGTGAGGTGCGGTGCGTTACTGTGCGGTTTTCTCCGATTACCTTTCTACAATTTAAGCTTTCATCAGATTTATAAGTCGTGTTCTTTCGTTCCGCTAATTATAAAAGTCGCCGGAGAGTTATCAGTGATCGGAGGAGGTGGGATGGTCTGGCTAGGGTTGTGTTTTGTTTCATAAATTGAAAAATGCAATCTGTCGATTTTTTTGATTTTATACTACTACGACAAAGATACTTATTTATTAAATAAATTTCCAATTTTCTTTCGTATTTTTCTTGGGCTTTCGATATTGGGTTTGTTTGGTTAATAATGTCGACAATGTGGCTTAGGTTTTATCCAAAGTAGGATAGGAAATGACACCATTGCCCTAAATATTATAGGTGAAAATATTACATACGCCCTCAGTATTGTCTGAATCGATCGATATGGAAATGCTATTGATTTCGGGGACGATTGGTAGGAGAGTATTATTATGCCAACGTAATTTTTTTTTTCAAAAGAATATGATAAAAATCGGCTTTAATTAGTCACTTTTTGGTGATTTTAATCATAAATGACTTGACCGTTTAACAAATTTTTGTTAAAGGTATTATTTCCATTTTATTAGTTATTTGTGCTTGTTAAAGGTATTATTTCCATTTTATTAGTTATTTGTGCTTATATAGTTTAATCTAGTGTAATGTGTCTATTTTTTCTATTTATGTATGTACCATAAAGGCCTTAATGACTAAAACAGATCATGAATCCGACTAAAAGTTGGGTCATGATTTCAAAATGAAAAAGCATGAAAGAGAAAGGAAAGGTCGGGCCAGTCACGTTTTGTGATGTCCACCCAACACTAATATCTCTCCCCAAGAATTCAAATATATATTTTAATAATAATATAGTAGACATGCTGCATTAGATCCGAATTCCTTTACTGTAGTAAATATAATTTAACTTATCTTGCTGAAAGTGATTTCTCACACTAATATTAAATTTGACTACCAGATATTTGTTACTTTATCCCTTATAGACATTTGTTACTTTTCTCCCTCCTTATGTATGTAAACTAAGAGTTGTCAAAGTGGCCCGCGGCACGCGGGCCGGCCCGCCCCGCCCTGCTAAAGTGGCGGGTTGGCCTGAGCTTTTCACGCCCGCCAGGAGGCGGGCCTAAGCGGGCCAGCCCGCGCGGGCTTGGCGGGGCGGGGCGGGTTAGCCCGCGGGCTGGCCCGCCATTATTGTAAATATATAATTTATTAAATAAATATATATTATAATGAAAATAAATACTAAATATAGAAAATAAAACTAAATTAATTAGATAATATAATTAATATTATTAATTATGTATAATTAATATTATATTTATTAATAATTTATTAATAAATATCATAATTAAATAAAAATTATTAGTAAATTAATATTTTAAATTAAAATATAAAAATAGAAAAAAAAACTACCAGGCGGGCGGGCCTGGCCCGTCCGGCCCGCGGCCCGCCGCGGGGCGGGGCGTCCCCAGTTTTTTAGGCCCGCCACCCCGCCAAATTGACAGTACTAATGTAAACTAGAACTGTCAAAATAGCGGGCGGCAGGCCTGGCCCGTCAAAGCCCGCCACTTGCGGAACGGGCTGGCCCGCCATCTGATGGGCCTAAAAATGGGGGACTGGCCCACCCTATATATATTATTTATTTTTTGAATTTATAATTTAATTAATTAATTAGTTTTAGTTAGTTAAAGTATTTAAAATAAATTATGAATAAACAACATATTAATTATATATTTAAAAATATACATGTCATTAATTATGGTATTATTAATGAATCATTAACTATTAAATTAATATATTTATACATAATATATAATATAAAATATATATAATTTTATAGACTGGCCAAGCCCGCGGCCCGTGCTGGCGGGCCTAAAACCCAGCCAGCACACCCTTTTTGGGGGGCGGGACGGGCCGGCCCGCGAGCCACGGGCCCAATCGCCACCACTAATAATAACTGTAATAAAAATGGTAACCATCTAAAACTCAAAGAATGAGAAGCTCAGGTTTCATGCCATTTCTGCATTTTCTTTCAATCAGAGAACCTATAAACTTATGCTTCGCCCCACTTCAGAACTAAAAAAAGATGATAATTTTGGACAATGGATCTCATACTTGCAGATCAAAAAACAGAGGAAACACCGAAAAAAAAAAAAAAAGTGGGATTCGAAGATGGTCAGAGTTCGTACATCTGGAAAATGGTATTCGTTCGCTGTCGAATCCTCGGCAGGAAAAAAAAAAAAGAACACAAAAGAAAAGATTAAATCAGAGATAATCAACAACTCACATGATGATCGAAGCTATAAGCATGAATGGCCGAAGGGCTTGTGCCAGGCCTGTGAATATCATAAAGCATATTTATGTAGAGGCTTGGGACTTATTGTTTTGTCTTCGATTGCATCACTACGTATGTTTAAAGATCTTACCTTTTGTTTATGACGCCGTAGTGAAACTTAGGTCCTCCAGCCTTTTTATCTTCTATATACTGCGTTGCGTGAAAAAGAAAAAACATAGACTTCTTTTAGACACAAATCACAGTACATCAGCTAAAGAAGAAACTTAATAGCTCATCTATTGTCTGAGTCTATGAGAACCCACCAATTTTAACGTCACGAGCATCGAAGAAAACGATAAAGAATCGAAAGGAATATCCTCAAGAGCGACGAGCTTGCATTCAGATGATTCTGGGCCAGGAGAAAAGTGGGGCTTTTTCAACTTCGCCAGGAAGATCAGGTATGTCTGTTAGTTAAAAATGATATTTCTAACATTCCAAACTGCATAGCATAGAATAGATTCAAGAAAATACCCAAGAGAAAGTAATGATTTACTTGACCGATAAGTGGAATGTCCAAGTGTGCAAATGGACTTAGGACTTCAACTTCTGCATTTGCTTCTTCCCATGTTTCCCTAACTGCTCCATCAGCAGCAGATTCTCCTAGCTCCATGAATCCCGCGGGGAGTGTCCTATTAAGAGTAAGAAAATCGAAAAAAAAGGATAATATCAGCGAAATGGATTTGTCATCTGAAAAAGAAGTAACTGTAACATGAGAAAATTGCTTACCACAGGCCATACGATGGCTGAATCTTGCGTCTACATAGTAGTATTTTGTTTTCATGCTCAATGAGACAACCAACTACCTATTAAACAAAAATAACCCAAGAGCAGACTACTGTAAACAATTGAACGAAAAGATAAATCCCTCTTAAGAATTTTGTGTACTTATGAGTGTTGCTCGAAACAGCTCACCATTTTAGGGTTTTCGTAAGAGATTTTTCCACAGCCCGTGCAGATGGCTCGTATCTTTTCTTCCCCGTCGGGTATCTCATGCTTTGTTGGAGCACCACAAGATTGACAAAAATTAATCTTTCTAGCACTTCCCTGAAGATTAAAGAAAGAGCAGAAGTTCGAGTCTTACATTATCAGGAGATTGTAAGATAATCAGAAAGAGCGCTCCTAAGCATTTTCAAAAGTATTGATGGCAGAGATCAGAGAACAGATAACACTGCGATAAAAAGCACACTGATATTAAGAGCAACACTTGAAAGCTCTCAACACATAACTTGATAAGAAGAATAGATGAATTTTCAACACACAATCAATACATTCGCCCAGTAGAAAAAACCGTAGTTACAACTAACTGCTATAGTCCAATAGATCTCGGAAGGTACTTCACAATTCTCGGTTCTTGAAAGAGGACTGCTCATTCTCTTCAGTGTTCATTCTAGCATTGAAGAGATGCATTATCAAACGTGACAAATAAGAACATTGTTCCAATGGAACTAATGAAACCATCTCATCATCAAAGAGCTGATACATCAGAGTCCTTTATAAGATCCAACTACATCTTACTCAACATATGACTCACAGAATAGCCAAGAAAAATAACCAAATATCTGCTCCTTCATTTCAGAATACAACTACACGCCTAATTTGCCTCCATTGACCCTCCTAAGACCGTCCGCATAACTCAAGAATCGAAAATTCAAAGAAAGCCCATCTCTAATTAACAAAATCAAGCAAAACTCACAGTTGACTTAATCGCATTGGACGACGACGACGATGTCCCATCTGGGGTTGACTCAAAATTAGTGCGCGATGACATTCGATGAGCCCTAAATGAACAGCTTCTCCTCAGCTGAAGAGGGTACGGCCGTGTTTCCGAAGACTTGAACAATCTAGCTTGTCTCGGAACCGAAACTAGGGAAAGATTTGCGTGGGCCTTCTTCAAATTCAGGGAAATTGAAGAGCACCCACCTGAGGAAGAAGATGACGACACAAGAAACTGTATGGCTTTGAGCATTATAAAAAGTAGAAATCGACTAATCTTGCAAGCTATTAAGCTGTGTACTGTTGAACATGGCCACGAGATTTTTCTTTCTTTAGAGGCGAGTCGTATAAAATCCGCGACAGGAACCTCAATAATGAACCAAATGAGGAAAGGGAGTTGTCAGAACAGCGCGTGAGTAACCACGGTGCCGTTTAAAGCTAACTTACTTATCGGATTTATCTTTTTAATTTTTATATTTATTATTTTCAAATATTTATGATGAAATATAATCCGGAGAAATCTACATATAACTCCCTAATCCCAAACTTTAATCAACTAACTCTCCCATCCCCATTTATCATCAAACTTTCCATTTCAAACTTTTATATCGCATAGCTACCTAATGGACGATTTTAGCCTTATAAAAACAACAATATTACCAAAAAACATGTCAACACCCACGGACCTCTATCCAAAATTTGTAGTACCAATATACGTATTCTTGTAGTAACAATGTATAGATGTTCGTGGTACCTACATGGTACCATTCCGTGAGATAATGTAGTACCATACGTAGGTTATTTGTAGTACATTTTCCGTCCATTTGCTTAACTATCGCAACTCCTACCCTAAAATTGTACCACGGACCCCTACCCAAAACTTGTAGTACCAATATACGTATTCTTGTAGTACCAATGTATCGATGTTCGTGGTACCATACCGTGGTACCATTCCGTGAGATAATGTAGTACCATACGTAGGTTATTTGTAGTACCTTTTTCGTACCATTTGCTTAACTATCGCAACTCCTACCCTAAAATTGTAGGACAAATATACAAATATTTGTAGTACCAATATACAGATGTTCGTGGTACCGTATCGTAAGCTAGTGTGGTACCATGAGTAGGTTACTTGTAGTACCAATATCTATGGCCACCGTCACGGACCAAAAATAATTCAGATGACCGAAAATTCCTTACCCAAACTTGAAATACCAATATACGTATGGTTGTAGTACCAATGTATAGATGTTCGTGGTACCATAACGTGATAAAGTGCGGTACCATACGTAGGTTACTTGTGGTATCTTTTTTTCGGTACCATGTGCTCAGCACAAGTAACCTACGTATGGTACCACACTAGCTCATGGTATGGTACCACGAACATCGATACACTAGTACTACAAGCATACGTATATTGGTACTTCAAGTTTTGGTAACGAATATTTCGACGCCATCCGAATTTTTTTTGTCGTGACGGTTACCGTAGATATTTGTACTACGAGTAACCTAATCTTGGTACCACACTAGCATACCATACGGTACCACAAACATCTATATATTGGTACTACAAAAATCGTCCATGGGCTCACGGGATGGTACGGCGAACATCTATATATTAGTACTACAAACATACGTATATTGGTACTACAATTTTGGGTAAGGGTGGTCCTTGGGTGTTGACAGGTTTTTTGGTACCACGAACATTTGTATATTGGTACTACAGAAATTGTCCATGGGCTCACGGGATGATACGGCGAACATCTATATATTGCTACTACAAACATGCGTATATTGGTACCACAAGTTGAGGTGAGAGCGTGGAAATTAATAGAGGGGGCAAAATCGTTCATGAGGTACTACAAACATAAGTATATTGGTTCTACAAAAATATAGGGGTAAAATCGTCCATGGGGAGTTATGTGTAAGATTGTTTTGATATAGGGAGTTTTTTAATAAATAATATGGAATGGGGAGCTATGTGTAAGAAAATAGGGGGATGGGGATTTAACGGAAGTTACCCCTATAATCTGTTTAACGCCATTCAAAAACATTTTTGTTTAACCAATGTCATTTTTTTAATATTCTAAAATTGACCATGTATCAATAGGAGTGTGCATCGGTATGTTCGGTTCGATTTTCGATTTTCGATTTTATGCTTAATTTGATATCCGAACAGATTTAATTTGGTTCGGTTCGATTTTTTATAATTTGATTCGGTTATTTTCGGTTCGGTTTTTCGGTTAGGAATTTAATATAAACAAACAAAATATTATGAGCTGAAAATACATAAAACAATTTATGGTTATTAAAAAACAAAGTAGATTTATGGAACGTGACATATAGCAAAAATTCAAAGATGCGAAAAAAAAAAAACCAACATGAAAATGGAACAAATCTAACCAAAATATAAAAACATTCTTCTGAAGATAATATAAATTATTTGGGAGAAAAATAGTATTTGATTGGTGAGGAAAACCATTCACCTAAAAATGGAAAAAAAAGCTTACAAATGAAATTATATTTACTGTTTTATTTACGTTATGGGAGAAAAACAAATGATTTTTTATATTTCCTATTTTTAATCTAGTATGATAATTCCAGTTCGTTTTTCGGTTTTTCGGTTTTACGTGTGCTTAATCCGATATCCGAATCATTATAATTTGGTTCGGTTCGGTTTTTTACAATTCGGTTCAGTTTTTTCTGTTATGGTCTTTTTGGTTCGTTTCAGTCGGTTTATTCGGTTTTTCGTTTAATTTGAACACTCCTATGTATCACGGTTCATTGGGTGTGTGTGGGAATCAATCAATTCCAGATTTTCGACAAGTCGATAAAAAAAATTAACAACAAAGGAATGTTACGTTATTCGGAATCAAAAAGAATCTTACGTCCGCTGGAGATCCTAACTCTTTATCTGTTTGAGATTACGACGTGCAAGCTTTCTCTCTTCTCTACAGATTACAGAGATTCGCAAGCTCTTTAAACTAATATCTCTCAAGTGTTATCTTACACACTCTCTCACAGAAACTGCTTCTCGTTCCTTTTAGAAATAACTTCAATAAAGCATTTAGGGAAAAGCCAAGTTGGTTCAGCAAAAGAAATTGATGTTGCTAATTGCAACTTCGTAATCTTTCATCAACAATTTCAGCATGGTCTGCAAATGATTATCAACCTTTTATCTTGGCTTTGCTCTTCTTATGATGATATTCCAATCATTAGGTCATGAATTTGATTCGCATGACTTACGTGTTGGTTGAATTTGGGACGAATTTCACCCAACTCCGACTATCAATTCAATAGCTGATTAAATAAAGATATCTCAGCGGAAAAATCTGGAATTGGGTTTGATATTCTAACAAAGTTTTCCTTAAACATAAAATAGTCAGTGTATAGATTTTCTCTCAATCTAGTAATCAACACAATATGCATGCTCGACTTTGTTGGCTTTTTATATGAGAGATTAGATTCGGACAAGAAAATGTGTTTAACACAATTTCCTTAATACAAATTCGCTCCCTCCTTTTTGTGCTAGTGGTTTTTCCCGATCATTTGGTTTCCACGATACTCTGAAAACTTGGTGTTTGTTTTGCGCGAAACAACACCAACATCGAACTGGGAAAGTTATAAGATGAAACAGGACTTGTGAATTTTTCGTCTCCTATCTCCAATGAGAATGATCCTCATTTATAGGATTCAAAGAATTTAATGGCTATAAAGTCTATTTATTATGGCTTTAAATCAAATAATTTAATTGTCATAAAGTCTCTTTATTATGGCTTTAAATCAAATAATTTAATGACAATTTCAAATGACTGTCTGTTGGACTTCTAAGTCTTAACGGTCGCTTCCGATCAGCCTAACTAACCGGTCACATATCGCGACCATTTCAGTCCAATCTTAGTTAGTACAGTCCAGTTTCACAAGCCATGTGAAATATAACATCTAAACTGGTAGCCCAATTTTTATTAAAAAAAAACATACAACCCAATCCAAACTAAAGCAAAGAGCCCAGCCAGATGGATTATTATAACCTTCTTTGCTCACCACTATCTCTCCCTTAGCCATTCCCACGTGAGAAGCCACCGAACAAGCAAGGAGAAAGGGAGATCCCTTAGAAACTTGATCATCTAGATATAGAGCTTACTGAAATCGAGCTACATAGGGGTAGAAGTGTTTTTTTCCAAGTAAAATCAGCTTCGAGATCAAAACTGCTGCTGCAAATTTTCTGATTTTTGTAGTCTGTTATCTGCGTTTTTGACCTAGCTAGAGGTATCGGATTCCCCTGAAACTTGTTTCCATGGAAATTTGACTCTCTTAGGTGTTCATAGCTACTGGAATCGGTTCAATCCGATCAATCTTCGAATTTTGGTGAATTTTTTAACTTAACAGCGCGAAGCTGGAAAACTACTGTTTCTGAAAAAAAAACTGATGTCGCAGTGATAGAATTTCTGAATTTTGACCAATCTATACTTATCCGATTTCTTCAAAACCAGATTCTATCGAAATTAACTTCCTAAGCTGTCCATAGCCACTAAAATCAGCTCAATCCGATAATTCATCATTTTTATACGAATTTTCGAAGTCCACAGTGAAGCAGGAAATTTCTGACGTTACTGTGATGCGCAATTGCTGTTTTTCGTGATTTGACCCGTGTAGGCTGATCCGATTTATCTTAAACTGGTCCCGTTTGGAAGCTAAGCTTCCCAACTTTCCAAATCAGTTCGAACCATCTTAATCCGAGGGTTGTACAAATTGTTAGGAATTATTGAACTTTCTGCCGCAAAACAGAAAATATTGTGCCGTACTTAAAGGAAATTCTCACGACTTATCTTAAAGGTGTTTGTTATCATCTTTCTAGGCGAAGAGGCGCCAGCCGAGGGCTCAAGGGCAGCTTCGGGTCTTGGGGAACGCTAAACCTTGACAGGTGAGTGGGTGATACATGGGACGCCTTCCTTCACGGAACGTGTGGACCTCGTCAAGTCGTTTTATGGCGTCGTTATAAGTCCTTGGTTTAAGTCGTACTAATTTATGTGATATCTTCTGCTTTGGGGATAACGAGCCTTGTCGGCTATAGGGTATTGATATTCGTTGGAGTTGTTGTATAGGTTTGCGATGTTTTGAACCGATGATTGTGTGAGTCCTAAATCTGACGTGGTGATGTGATACTACTTGCTTGGCTTGATTTATAATGCGGATTGTTGTCTATTGGTCGGTCTTTGTTTGTTGCATAAACTTGGTACCAGGTAGTAGTAGTAGCCCGAATGGCCACGTTCGGGTGAGTGAGAGTGGCAAAGTCGAGTAGTAGCCCGCGGCTTGGCACACGGGGGTGAGTGAGGCCCAACGACTGCACCCTTCTCGTGCTCACTATTGATGATAGTCGAAGGGTGGTCATTGGGGAGATTTTGGCCAACGTCACCGTGCGTGGGACATGCATATGTATTAGTAGTGGTTGTGTCGTTTAGTTTCATGGTCTAGAGTACGGTGACGGACTCGTCTGAGCTCTCGACGGGGAGTTTGGTTTGAGGGAGGAGTGGCCACCCACGCGTCGTTGACGTGACTCTGTGGATTATATTGATTTATGTGTACGTCTTGAGGTGGTCTTTGTAATATTGATTATACTAGTGATGGTACAATTAGTCGGTTATTGGGTTGTCGTGGAGGATCCACCATCTGGAAGAGAAAGTGTGTTCGTAATATCCACTCACTGAGCTAGTAGTTTACTCACCCCATTATTTATATCCCCCTTCCAGTTTGTTGATTTTCCTTGGACGTGCCATTTTGCGATCGTACTTCCGCTGCCGTTTTCTCCATATTGGGTACATAGTCTTCTTTTGTTGGGTCCATTGGCATTGTTGTTTTGGAAGAAGATTTTATTGTAAATTCATTCCTTCGTTTGATCGATTTGGCTATGTAGTATGATATTTTGTAAAAACCGTCCTTGATATATACATATACGTTCGTTGGTTTGATTTCCTCCTCGTGTTTTATTGTCTTCCTACGATAAGCGAATGGATATCGAGCCTTGCGTTTATTGAGAAACGCGGCGGCTGTTGCGCCTGTGACGCGGGTCGGGGCGTGACATTAAATACCTGGAAATAAAATTTAAATCCGGGGAAATGCGGGTTGATCAGGCCCGTTAGTTTTCGTTCCGGTATTCGGGTCAAACCAACTTGTTTTCCAATGTGGGACAACACCCACTTTTATTTCCCTCCAAAATAATTCGCATTCACTAACGCAAATAAAGTCCTGCTTTATCCAACAGATTTGAGCAAGAATCTTTGCAAAAGTCGTGTATGATATACTCCCTCCGTTCTAAAACTTTATGGACATTGGGGATATGACACGATCTTTAAGAAACTGAATATTTAATAATATAGTACAATTAGAAGGTAAAAAAGCGTATCTTTTGACACGTTTTTTAAGAATATTTAATATTATTATATTGTTTGTTTGTGATAGTGTTTTGCTAAAATAAAAAATGTACAAAAGATAGCGGGACGCCCGATATAGTAAAATGTATAAAAACTTTTGCTACGAAGGAGTATAATATTCAGACTAGAACATTTGGTAAGACTTTGTTATGACATAAAATCCCAATAGCTTATGTCTAGAACTCCACCATATTAGTTTAAGGGGGTGTTTGTTTTTGGGGGATCCTCTAAAATATCACGGGGATCCTTCCATCGCTTCCTAATCACCGCGTCTGTTTGGCGTGGGTGATGAGTCATCACGGTGATGGAGGATCACCGAGATGATCAAAACGGAGCGATATTCCAGCTTTTGGATCACCCTCAAAAAGCAGAGTGATCCTCCATCACCGTGATGGTGTGCTTATATTTTTTATGACAAAATTATTCCTTTCTTTTAACATTCATTCCTTATATACCCTTACTCCTATTTTAAATTCATAACAACATATTTAAATCTAAAAACATTATAGTCAATGCTTAAAACATAAAAGAATTATGTTGAAGGACTATTGAAAATATTTATAATTAATATTGATTAATCTATTAAAGCTTAATAAAATAACTATATTGAATAATCATATAAAATACTTATAATTAATACTTGGTTAAAAAATCAATGTTTAAAGCCTAAAAAATAAAATAATTCTATTGATGAATTATATAACATACTTGTAACAATGCTTAAAAATAATACTTGATTTTCAAATAGTAATAACTATCACATTAAATATTACCCCAAATGAAATTATAAAAACAAATTTACTACATAATATACATAAGGTTAAATATGACATTTACACAACATCACCCCAGACATCACTGCCATTAAACAAACACTATTCCGATATCACATTGATATGCAAAATGAACTATCACCCCAAAACAAACACAGTGATGACATATCAACTTAATCCACATCACTGTGATATCCACATCAAGTTGATGTGAGTATCACGGTGAAGTTATAAACCGGAAACAAACACCCACTAAGTAAAAGTTTATTCTAAATACGTGAAGATTGGATTTGATTCCCAATATCATTTTGCCAGAAACAACGGCAATATAATAACCCCTCATGAAACCAGAATATTCAATCAATATAATAATATCCACATAAACACGGTGTTATAATTGCCGACCACTCGTGTCTTAACCAACTACACATACGTACGTATTGCTTAATTAATAAGAAATTTGAAATTTCAAAGGGAATGAATGATAGTCCGTGGGGACCACATCCATGAGATCAGATTAAAATGGACGGCTGCGATCGATGCAAAAATTACTCTGTTATTTATTCAGTTGAGCCTCACACTTCTATTTCTTTCTACTCTGAGGCGAGGGCTTCTATTCGAAGAGGACACACAAGGAGATAGCGAGAGAACGTAAGGGGTCTATTTTTCAACGAGAGCTCAAAGGTACAATCCTTATTTAGCTGAAACGACTTTGGTCTCTTTGATAGGTGAGGCGATATTTGTCGTTTTGCGTGTTTTGATCGAATACTGAGGCTTGTGGTGTGAGTGCGTTGTATCGTCTTCGTAGATCTGTATGAGTTGTTGCTTTTGTTCCGCTGTCTTGTGGTAGATCTGAATTATTACGCTGTTCACGAAGGATTGGTAGATCTGGAAATTAGTATTTTCTGATAGCGTTTATTGATGGTGGTAAAGAGATTTCGAACAGCACAGTGCTTTGTTTATGCGTGATCGGTTACTTGGAAGTTATGTCAGGAAAGCTTCCTATTTTATGTGCTTCGTTATCTTGGTTCAATGCCTGATTTCACATGGACTCTTCAACTTGATATGTGATTTAAAATCAATTCTGCGATTCTCTAATTTTTTCGAAGTTCTGAAAGTGAACGATAAGGTGGTGCTATAAGAATCAAATTTTTAGACTGATGGTTTATGCACTCCTCTAATATCAAGATCGAATAATAGTTACGAAATTGCAGCTCACTCTGGTGATTCCTTTTCTCCAGATCTCATTAAGACATGGCAGACGCTGAGGATATTCAACCCCTTGTTTGTGACAATGGAACTGGAATGGTCAAGGTAAGTCCAAGCTTTCACCTGATGGTATTTCCAATGATAACGTTGCCAATATTTGTCCATTTTCTGTTTGTTCCATGAAACAACGAGCATATTCCTCGATCTCCCTTTTTATGAATGCTATTTTGTTTTATTTTCAGGCTGGTTTCGCTGGTGATGATGCTCCCAGAGCAGTCTTTCCCAGTATCGTAGGGCGCCCTCGTCACACTGGCGTGATGGTCGGAATGGGCCAAAAGGATGCTTACGTTGGCGACGAAGCTCAATCCAAGAGAGGTATCTTGACCTTAAAGTACCCAATTGAGCACGGAATCGTCAGCAACTGGGATGATATGGAGAAGATTTGGCACCACACTTTCTACAATGAACTTCGTGTGGCTCCTGAAGAACACCCAATTCTACTGACCGAGGCTCCTCTTAATCCCAAGGCTAACCGCGAAAAAATGACTCAAATCATGTTCGAAACCTTCAATGCCCCAGCTATGTATGTTGCTATTCAGGCCGTTCTCTCCCTCTACGCCAGTGGTCGTACTACTGGTATGTAAATTAATGAGCATATTCTCGATCTTAAGATGATCAGAATCTAATTATTTCTCATGTTTGCGTTTCTTGGTAGGTATCGTCCTTGACTCTGGCGATGGTGTGAGCCATACGGTCCCAATCTATGAAGGCTACGCTCTCCCACATGCTATCCTCCGTCTCGATTTAGCTGGTCGTGATCTCACTGACCATCTCATGAAGATCCTCACTGAGAGAGGGTACTCATTCACCACAACCGCAGAACGGGAAATTGTGAGAGACATCAAAGAGAAGCTAGCTTACATTGCCCTTGACTACGAACAAGAACTAGAAACAGCTAAGTCAAGCTCTTCGGTGGAAAAGAACTATGAATTGCCCGACGGGCAAGTGATCACTATAGGTGCAGAAAGATTCAGATGCCCTGAAGTCCTTTTCCAGCCTTCGATGATTGGTATGGAAGCTGCTGGCATTCACGAGACTACCTACAACTCGATCATGAAGTGCGACGTCGATATTCGAAAGGATTTGTATGGCAACATTGTGCTTAGCGGTGGTTCTACCATGTTCCCGGGTATTGCTGATAGGATGAGCAAGGAGATTACTGCTTTGGCTCCGAGCAGTATGAAGATTAAGGTCGTGGCTCCACCTGAGAGGAAGTACAGTGTTTGGATTGGAGGCTCGATTTTGGCTTCTCTTAGTACATTCCAGCAGGTACCTAATGAACCCTTTTTAAGGTTTTTTATGATGGAGATTTCATTGCAAAAGAAAATGAAAAGTAGACAAAATTGGTTTTGTTGACTGATCCTTGTGTTTTGTTCCTTTTTGTCCATAGATGTGGATAGCAAAGGCCGAGTACGATGAATCTGGGCCATCCATTGTTCACAGAAAATGCTTCTAAATAAAGAAAGTTTTTCTCAAGCTGAGAAATGCTGTAAAAGGGTTTGTTTGAGTGGTGATTGCAGGTGCTGTGTTTTGCTTTCTATTTTTTTCTCTCCGAGTCTGGTTCTTGTGTCTTTTTAGCTTTGGACATCGTACGAAAAAAAGGTTTTCTTCTGTTACAGTATTTGATTTATCGAGTTTGTATGTTTAAATACTTCTTTGTTGTGGTTTTCGAATCAATGGAACATCTTGAATTTTGTATTTTTCGCAGCTAAACTCCACTCCACTCATTCGCTTGTTTTTAATTGCATATTTTGAGTTGCCTATGGTATGTATTGCTTTTTTCTTACAGCATGACGATGTCCTAGACAAAACAATAGTGTTGTTCTTGATCGTATTCATCAAGCCTACAATTTCCATTCAATCAATATGTCTGTAGTAACTTACACATATACATACATAAAAAGATCGTGAAATAATAGTACGCTCCAAATAGGACGTTCTTGCTTCTTGCAGCTTGTAAATCTCCATACTAGAATATTCAAGATCTGTACACATAAAGCGTGTGCTTCATCAAGAAGAATCAACTTCAAAAATTAAAAAAACCCAAAGAAGTTATACGGAGAAACATACATTTTGCATGCACATGATAACCACAAGACCACTGTTGGTCTTTTTCCTTGGTCTTCTCATGAAAAAGAATGCAATAAACCAAAGTGAGGCAATTATACCGACATCTCATATAAAACTATACATGTATGTAATTAACTAATCATCCCACGTTTCGAACCTCCGCATACAGAAACCTAAGTGAGGCAAATCATAAATAAACTGTTCTTACCCCACTCTGATTTTCTACACAAATATGTATGTTATTATAACCAAAACGTTTCCTTGTACCATTCTCTTGGATATTACGTGTACATTTCCCATCTATAATCTACAAGTAAAGAAAAAAAAAAAGAGTAAAACTTGAGTATAATCATCAGTAAAGATCCTTTTTTTTTCCCGAGTAGTTTTTCTCTACTTGGGTCTGCTTATTCTGCGCAGAAGCTCGGCGTAGAGAATCTCGTTCCAAGAATCGGGCACGCCGGGCAGGCACCAATGGCTGCAATCTTGAAAAACGAGGGGAGATTTCTTCTCCTCGTCCGAATAATGCAGCTTTCGATAGATCGAAGGGTGACCGTCCTTTCTGTAATCAGTCATCCTCGTTACGTTGAGATAAGCAACGGTCGTCTTCATACCCTTAAACACTTCCTCGAGTACGCCCATTTTGGGCGGATAGTTCGAGAGAAAAGTTTCGTTCTTTATGGGCTGCGTTTCGTGGTCGCATTGCCCGCCCGAATTCCACTGCCCGCCGCTGTTTGTTTTTGTAATATACGCAAGAAGTGAGTTCAGTGTCCGAAATATATCAATAATCTTACATAAACTAGTATGTTTTACACACTCAAATACGTTATGTTAACTTTAATTAAAAGTAAAGGGGTAAAATAATAGTAATTTATTAAATTGTAGTGGGTTATTTTATTTTAATTTTAATTTTTTCTTTAATAAAGTTAAATTGACAGACCCGATTGTATGACCGTTTATAGCAAGCCTGGAGGCTAAATAGAAGAGTATAGATACTCGAGCATGTTTAAAAACAGCAAAATTGGAACCAATTTGATAAGTTACTAGTTAAAATTTTAGACTTAGTGTTTTAATTTATTACAAATTTATCCTTAAATTAAAATTTTATATTTTAGTGAACTTAATAAGATAAAATAATTTCATGTATTTTCATATACATCATGTGTGCTAACGTACTAGTGTATGTAAACGTCCGAATTGATTATTTTTCGACCTGTAAATTAGAAGGTGGTCGTGGTATTATACGAACGGAGAGTAGATTTTAGGAAGTGGCATTATACGGAGAATAACTTTCAATACAGAGCAATTTAGGGACATTACACGCCAAAAATTCTAGATTTTGACCAAAAATTGCTTAATTTTGAAAATTGGAGCAAAATCTAATGTTTCGGCGTATAATGCATCAAATTGCTTGATTTCGAAAGTTATTGTCCGTATAATGTCATCCCATAAATTTGTTGTTCCTATAATACCATACAACCTCATAATTTACAAGACCGAAAAAATTATTAACCCTAAACGTTAAGAGTCTTTTTCTTTTACCTGAAATGAGAAGCTGAGTAGCCTCTGAAGAACACGAGCGATTTCTTAGGATTGACGTTCTTATCGACCCATCTTCCCCACGTCGTCAACGCCCTTCGAAACGCTTCGAGGACGTTCAGTTCGCCGTAGACATGGCTGCCTTCTTGGTAATAATCCTTCCTGAAAAAACACATAAAGAAAAAAAAAAAATCTTAACTTTCTTTCATCCATGAAAAATGGCTTTCTTTATCCTCATTATATCATTACACACCCTTTAGAAGTTTTATCATGAGTCCACCAATGCCCAGTGTTGAAAACGATGACGTCAGCATTCTTGTACTTGTCTGCTGATTGGCCTATCAAATCGAGGCGAAGGGTTTCTTTCTTGGCGCCGTTTTTGTCCTTAAACTCCCATTCTCGGACGAGGAAAGGCGATACGAAGAACTCCACCGAGCATTTGTAGTCCTGGGAAGGGAACACATTCTTTTTTAAGACATTCTTTCTTCTAACAAAAAACAGATACCCGAAGACATTCTTACTTCGAATATGAACGAATACTCCGCTTCGGCGCGAAAATGGTGCTTCCCCGACGCTTCGTACACTTTGCTCTGATCTTTAACTGAGTTCCTAAGTATGCATATCAGAGATTCCCACATGTTTCTGTTGAGCGAATCGCCGACGAAAACAAGCCTCTTCCCCTTCAGCATTTCAAGCATTTGTTTCCCATTTAACCTGAATTTTTTTTTCAAAGGTTTGATCTTTACTTAGTTCAGACAAAAGACAACCTTAAAATCAGAAGTAAGAACATGCCCTTTGCCTTGATTTATTACCTGGGGAGAGTGCAGCCCTTTGGCTTCCACTTAAGCTTGTAATAATTATCATCAGGCCTACCATTAAGGAAACAGTTGAACTGCTCATCGATCAAAGAACAAGAGCCAGGTTTGTACAGTGGGTAAGATTCGTCTTTAACCCAATTCCCATCGGAGAAATCACAGTTCATCAGAGACTTTATCAAATCATCGAACCCTTGCTTCTTGTTCGAGGCGGCGTTAGCCTTAGTACTATTACTGCTCTGTTTCTTTACGAGGGAAGAAGTTAGATTCTTAACCACGCTATCCTCTGTGATGCTCTTTCCACCATTTACAGTACTGTTCTTCATTACAGAAAGCTCGCCTGTGCTCTGATTTGCTTTCAAGAGTTCACCTTTGCTGTCCGAATGTTCTTCCCTAGTCTGATTCTTCGAATCCCACGACCCTTTTGCTGGGATTGTGGCGTTTTGAACGGTGGGCGAAGTCTGAGGTAAAATCGAAGTACTGCTTTGGTTAAAGGCTTCACCTTTATGAGTTTCGTCTTCATGGTAGGTCTTATTTGCTGCTAATGGAGGCCCTTTATCAAAATCAGGGAAAGCAGCATCGTGGGACTGTGAGGAATTTGATAAGAAATAACTGTAAATCGATGAAAATTGAGATCCGTAAGGAGAAGAGTCGTCTGAGAATCTTGACGGAGATGGGCTCTCAGTAATGTTGCTTCTTCTAACACTTCCGAGGTTGAAGACGCTGGTATACCATGGCGTCGAAGAGTTTACAGAAGGGCTGAAGGCGAAGAATATGGTGAATGCGATGAAGAAGAAGGCAGATGCGTAGGCGAGAACGGCGGTTCTTTTTGCTCTGAAAGATGAGAACAAGTTTGACTTGTAGTCTGAGACGAGGTTTTCGCCATTGATGGGAGCATACTTTGTTAACTGTGACATGCTTGTTATTGTTGTTCTTTCTTCTCCAAGGCAGGAAAGGACTCACGGGAATTTTTTTTTCTTGGGAAAAGTGTGTGTGTAATGGGATTTTGTGTAAAGGAAAAGGAGTGAGAGATTTTCTCTTTCTGGGCTTTAAAAGATTGGACAGATGAAGATTGAAACAGATGGATGAACGAACGACTGTTTAATGTTTGATGTTATGAAGAAGACGAAGGGCCGTTTTTTGATGAACTTCTTTCACCTACTTTGTGTTTGATGGTTGTGGAGCTTTTGAGGACTGAAACTGGTGAAAATAATTGTGGTGATTTCTTTCTTTTTATTTATGTTCTAATAAGTGTGAAATTCTTCCGCTCAGGCATTGGAATGTGGTGGAGGAGAAAGAGAAAAAGAATAGTAATAATCTTATTTTATTTCATTGTAATAATATTGAAGTTGTCGAAACTCGAAAGTATGTTTCCGTGTGGACCGAAGATTGATGATTGATGTTGGCTTTGGTCTCTCCGTACGTTTAAACGCTGAATTAACGACGTCGTACGCTATGTGCTCCACCAACTAATTCTTAAGGAATGGTAATTATTGTATATATTAAATAAATTCATGAAAATACCCGTTAATGAACTATGTAATTAACTGAATAACAACGACTTGTTGTAAGTTTATCAAATATAGATTAAAACTCGATGAACAAAATACTGGCCTAGGCTCATTCATAGGCTTGAGAATGGGAGAATCACGAAGCTAGCTACCAAGAATGTATTATGTATAGTTGTCTATGGTAAAAGCATATTATCTATATATATTTGAATTTTTAAGAGACTGGACAAAGTGATAGTTCCCGTTAAATATTTGGGACCATGAATAAGAGGAAAATATATCAAATATATATTAAAGAGGGGCCCCGTCACATAAATGCTTCTGCGAATTATTTGTGAAGTGCCAACTATTTTAGTAAGTTCCACCGACGGCATAAAGACAAATGATACGTATAAAAAAATCGTGCTATAAATCTTGAGCTGTCACGAGCTTAAGCAAATTACTCTTCTATCCTTGCTCTCAATTTTCACGAACTAACACGTGGCTTGGGTTTAGTTCATAATTTAAATGTTTACAGTAGTGTAAAATTTTAGTCGAGCTCGGTTCGAGACCTGTAATTAAATAATTCGTCTTGATTTACATCCTAGTGCATGCGTCTTTCTTCATGAATAACAATATAATAAATCCACCCTTAAGTTTGAAATGAAATGATGAAACTTGCAGTTGAAGACTTTGTGGTACTATTTTCAGCCTTTTTGTCATTTGACTCTGTTAATTATTTACTCATATGTATAATATCCTAACCTCATCAATCATGTTAGTAGACAAAAGTAAGTAGAGATTTAACTGAAAGTAGCACCGCATCACTAAAGCAGAGATTATCTCACATGGCATTCCATTAACATCCAAAAAGCACCGTCAATTTATTAATTAACTAATCTGAATCGACCTCGGTTATCATGGGCTTACAATTCCAACACAATGGGCCCATTAATCTCACGTTGGGCCTACGTAATTGGGCCATAGCCCAATACCTGGGAGGCCATTATTAAGTAGACGTGCCACGTCAAGGCAAGCACGTATGGGGAATCATCTGCTAGTTTCAACGGTTAGAAAGCGTTGAACGCGACTTTCTCGCTAATACAAAAAACAGAGGAACGGAAAAAGAAAGAGATTGAAAACTTACATTATTACATGGAGATTTATAACATAATACGCAGGCCTTCTTTCTACTCCCATCGCTTTTAATAATCTCATTCTTTGCCTGAATTTGGAACATAAAGATTCATTGTGGTCGGAAAATTCAAGAATAAAAATCAAATAAATAAAATAAATAAAAAATGTCGTGCTGTGGAGGGGCAGAAGAAGAAGCATTCAACGGCCCTCCGGCGAATCAATTCACCGCCCCAGCCAAGCCGGGCAATGCATACGGCGGAGGTAATTTAATTACGACAGTAATTTCCTCCATCATATTTCAATAAAAATAGATACATGAATAAATAATAAATAAGTTACCAGGAAGCGAAAGAGGGGAGCCGAGGCCATCTGCTGCAAGAAGCGGGGCCCCCAACAAAGTTCTACCGATCGAAATTCCCGCCCTCTCATTGGCCGAGCTCAATAGAGCGACGGGCAATTTCGGGCAGAAGGCCCTCATAGGCGAAGGCTCTTATGGTCGAGTTTTCTTGGCCAAGCTCAGCAATGGAAAGCAAGCTGCCATTAAAATGCTCGATACGAGCTCATCCACCGAGCCCGACGCTGACTTCACAGCCCAGGCACGTATAACTTTCTTGCAGATGCAATTCAAACAAAAGGGATCGTTGTAATAACTTATTTCCGAGACTAAAAAATGCGCAGCTATCGATGGTGTCGAGGCTTAAGCACGACAACTTTGTGGGACTGACCGGGTACTGCTTGGAAGGCAACAACAGAATCTTGGCGTGCGAATACGCCACCATGGGATCCCTACACGACGTCTTACATGGTAATAATGGGTTTTTTCATCCTTCCTTTTTTTTCCCCCAACAAATATAGGATTCTTTTCCGAGCTTTTCTTTTTCCTAGGTCGAAAGGGAGTTCAGGGGGCAGAGCCCGGCCCAGTCCTCACATGGAACCAAAGGGTAAAGATAGCTTCTGGGGCGGCGAAGGGGCTAGAATACCTCCACGAGAAATGCCAGCCGTCGATCGTCCACCGCGATATAAGATCGAGCAATGTGCTTCTATTCGACGATTTCCTGGCCAAGATAGCAGATTTTAACCTGACGAATCAGAATTCAGACACTGCGGCTAGGCTGCATTCGACTAGGGTTCTTGGAACCTTTGGCTACCATGCACCTGAGTAAACTGATAACAATATAACCAATCGCAATTAAAAATACACGAAAGAAAGAAATTGAAGGCTTATTACAATTCAATCTGATCGATGTTTTGCAGGTATGCAATGACGGGGCAGATTACTCAGAAGAGCGACGTCTACAGCTTCGGAGTGGTCCTCTTGGAGCTTCTCACGGGGAGGAAACCCGTCGACCACACAATGCCTAAAGGGCAACAGAGTCTTGTTACTTGGGTAAGCACAGAAATAGAATAGCTAATTTAGGGTTTCGCCAAGCAGTGAAATTATTCATGAACCTTTTTTTCTTTCCTCAATTGATCGCTCTCCATAGGCAACTCCGAGGTTGAGCGAGGACAAAGTGAAGCAATGCGTCGATCCCAAGCTCAACGACGATTATCCTCCGAAGGCGGTGGCGAAGGTATGGTAAACTAGAAGTTGGGCATTTTTGAAGCAATAAGCACGGAAATTTTGCGAATGATTAGTTCGGCGATCGCAGATGGCGGCCGTGGCGGCGCTGTGCGTGCAGTACGAGGCGGACTTTAGGCCGAACATGACGATCGTCGTCAAAGCTCTGCAGCCGCTCCTCAACGCAAAACCGGCCGGTTCAGAATCTCATGCGTGAAGCGAAGTTTAGCCGCTTTTCTCGATAAATACGAAATTCCGATATCATTAATAGCGTAAACTGCGTGAAGTTTAGCCATGGCGGCCGATATAGTTCTCCCAATTCTTGTTCATTTCCTTGAATGATTCTCTTGTTACATTGTTATTAATTTGTGGAATTTTGTAGCCTAAATGAACCATTTACATCAACATTCTAAAGAGTGAAGTGGAAATCATTAATAATAGTAATTAAAGATGGTGGGTGGTTTCTTTTAAATTTATTAATTAATTCCAGTCTAATAAAAATTAAAAACATACCACTTTGACGATTTATCCTAAAGTCTGACCTTAATAAAATATTATAGATAAGTTTTGTGGACTTGTCATGTGACCCATAGTCAAGAAAAATTAGTCCTACGAATCATGCTTAAGCTGATAATGAATTTCTAATTCTTGGATTGCAAAGATATTTTTATGTTAACCAAATTTTCTTCTTTCTTGCAAAATCCACAATGAGATGAAGAAGATGCTATAATTATTTCGCATTGAAGATTACAGGCAGCATTGGTACAGAAGGAGCTCCATGACTAAGTATGCTCTATTCGAACTAAAACCTCGAAAAATGAAGGGTAAATATACACTTGTTTTCCAATCGACAATTACCTCCGTGCGGTTTTCCTCGTTTCTATCTCTCTCGAATAAATATGTGTTCCCTTCTTATCAGCGTCTCATCCTCGGCTTGCATCGAAACTCAGCCAAAAGTGCTATGTGGTCTGAAGACCATTGTGGAGAAGGAAGAGCAGAATCTTTCCTCACGCTATCCTCGTCGAGCAGTTCCAAAAGAGACTCCACCGTTAATGTGTCGGCTGAAACATCGTATATCATTAACGAGCACTACTCTAAAAGGAGACGGTGAAAAAAAAAGAAGAAGAAAAAAAGAAAAACGAGCATGGCATAGCATATATACCTGAGTAGAATATGTAGTCATGAGTGCCGATCAAATCCCTGGTGCAGTTTGTGAAGAGAGGCTCGTTCGTAGAAGGATCGATTTTCCTTCTCTGCTCATGGGCAAGGGCCGGGCCAGCTCTTGCGAAGGATGAGTACGCACTTACCTAAGTCGAGGAGGGATATTGGACAAAAAAGAGGATGAACTGAAAGATCTTCATTCAAAAAATGTTTCATGATTTGAGAAGGTTTAAATAGGTAATAATGAGATACCAATGGAAGCTGATGTGTTAGTTTTGAAGGAGGAGGGAGGATCCCGAGGGGGTCTATGGCAAGGTCGGGATGAAGTTGATCAACTTTTCCCATGGCGAGGAGAGAATGAGGAGCACTGCATTGTTGGAAAGGAGAGGAATTAAATAGTTTAGTTCGTTTCTTTTAAGCGATTAGGAAAAGAAAGCAATCACCTTCCAGGAAGTGAATTGAAATCGCCACACACTAGCATTGGGATGTCGGTACTAACAGCAATCTTTTCGAGTCCTTTCAGAAGAGTGTGAACCTGATAGTGATGAACACATAAAAACACCGACTTCGATGAGTGTGTACTTTCGGGTAGGAAATATGCTGTGAGTGATAGGTAGTTGCAAACCTGCCAAAGCTTAACATCTTTCAGCTCTTGTTGCACATTAACATGGGTGTTCGCCTGCAATAAAGAGAGGAAAACCAGAGAAGAAAAGAAACTATAAGCATTCAGCATCAATTTAAGAAGAGAAAACTATCATGTGACAAAGGGAGGAGATCGTACGACACAGATGAGCTGGCGCTTTCCAGGGTTGTCGATACCCTGGTTACTGATCTTGGCTTCTAGGACTACGATTAGTCCAACATTATCCTGTAAAAAGCAAATTTATGACATCAACTATGTTATAAAGTGAGATGAAGCTGTAACGCAGTTGAGATCCATGAAGCAAATTCTGGAGAAGCACCTTCATCATTCGATTCAATGCATTTTTCTTCTGGGCACTGGGGACTAAGGCATCAGTTAAAGACTGAGCAGCTTTATTGAACTCGACCTACAAATGATGCATTTGTATTACTGGAAAAATGATAAGCCAGATCACACTCAAGAAGCAATTTATCACGATGATTTTTCCGTTGTTACCTCGTATTTTCTCACTTGAAAAAATTTATCACGACGGAAGAATGTAGCACAACCATCAGTGTTGTTGCCGGTTCCACTGAAAAACTGAATAATAGTAGAAAGCGTTAGAAAAGTCTATTGGCATTTCCCGTCTGCTTAGATGGGATATTTAGACACACCTCGGCTGTTCTCATTTTATAAAGAGCTTGATAACCATGCTTATCCAGCTCAGGGGCAAAGAATTCCTCAAAATGATCGTTTTGCACCTGACAGAATTATGTAGTCAAAAAGCGAGCAGCTTTAGGCAAATATGCAAAGAAGCCGTCTCGCACACCTCCTCATATAACGTAGTTATAAAGAGATCAAAATCTCATCAAAGGCAAAACACATAATCGTTACAGATATAGGAAATATTATTTATCAACCTTCCATTTTCTCAAAGACCTTATAAAGAAGCAATTTTCTTCATCCTATATGATTCATTAGATTACCAATTGATCACATCAAATCGATGAGTGACAAACCAGTACCTCTTGAAGACAAACAATATCAGCATCGTAGGTAACTATCTCTCGTAAAAGATTCTGCTTCCTGTAAGTCCATGAAAGAGCCCAAGTCGGGCAATAGCTATATGATTCACTTGTCGCGCATGTATCAGCTAAGATGTTGTAAGAAAGCACCGAAAATATCCCTAAAGAACTAACACGACCATCCATATCAAGATGCCCTGTCCCATCAACTCCACTCACAGATATCAATCGCCGAGGACTCGGAGTTGGAGCTGGAATCACATGTGAAGTTACCAAGGTACTGGCAGCTCCCGTAGTTGACTTTGTCTCAGCATCAACCACGGAACACTCGAATTTAAGGACATGACCAACATCATCAAGTGTTGGTGTGTACGTTTTTGAATATCCAACTTCATACCATATCTCACCACCTTTTCGCTGACTAATTGCATTAGGATACACTGTGGCACTTCCATTTGATTGAGATCCAGACAAGTTAAAGTTCACCATGCTAGACGGTGCACTGCTACTATTAAAGCGCCCAAAAACATCTTCCTCTTCATTTCCATTTTCTTTAGTAGCATTATTTGTGCGCTCATGAAGGGCACGATGATGCCGCCAGGCATTAGAAAAGCATTTCGAAGAACAATGGTAACTCTTTGCAGCAGGTATTTTGGCCTTAACACACAAAATGCATTGCAATGTAGCCTGCTCAGTTGGGTGAACACTACAAACAGGAACCTTTTTGTCACTTTGTATGCGATACCTACACAGAACCAGTACAATTGCAAGTGAAATCCATAATCAAATAATAAACTATCCCGCAAGGCGCAAGTCAGCAAACGGTGTGTGTGTGTTTGTGTGTTTGTGTGTGTGTGTGTGTATATATATATAATCGAGTCATTATGCATGAGAAGACTAATGGCTAAATTGTGTAAAAAATACCTATGCAAGATGCTCACATCATTCCGATACAAAACAAAACTCAAACAGCAAGTTAGAGCACCGCTTTACAAAAAGAGCTTTATATTCCTCTATGACTAGTTGAGGGAAGCAACAACCTCAATTATCAAAACAGGATAAAGGATACTGACTGTAACAACACAATAATTCTTTACAAAGCTCCTTGGTTAGCATCAATTACACTGAAAGTTTCAATCTCACACTGAACGTTCGGAGCTGCACAATAGAATCACTAATGCGCTACTTAATGACCATTATTAGTCACTAGTGGCTGCCAAACACGAAATTGCCTAGTAAACAAAACTACAGAGAAGCTCACCACTTTGATCTCAAGAAACAGCCATCGATTGGATTGGACTCGGGAACATCTTCTGCGATCAAAGACGTATCGAAATGCTTCAAAAGTACATAAGGGGTCAACTCACAGCCAACAATAGGTATATCGGAGGGCAGGTGGACACGTAAAATACTCAGCATTTTACTAAAAGTCCAATATTCAAATCCACGCCCCGCGTCGCTCTGAGATCCAATGTAACAACGGCAAAACGAGAAAATTCAGTCGTTAATCCTTGGCAAACTTGCGGCTGATCCGCCATAACCTTTTAATTTCCCCACGCCAGCGTTGAACTGTTGAAAGCCCCAGCAGCTAAATGTCCCAAAGAATAAACACAGCACAATTTGATTCAAAATTGGGGGGGACGAGCTTTAGATTCCGAACAGAGACGTCAAGAAGAAATTAATAGAATTCCTCAGCCAATTCACGTAATCGAGTTCAAGAAAAAATATCTCAGAGCGAGCCAACACGGTGGCTTGGATCGGAAACCTGATAGAATTACAGGAGTTAGGGTTTTGCCTTACAGAAATTTGGGAAGAATAAAAATTCCTTTTTTTTTTCTAACAATTTATACTGTTTATACAAGACTACGACGGCCCGGCCTTTGCTTAATTTGATATTTACAATTCATAATTTAACATATTTTAACCGTTCAATTTGTAGTAAATTGTTCATTATCATCGCAAATATGTTTTCATCTATATTATAATTCCATCTGTTCCTTTTTTTTTTCTTATTGAAATTGCAAAATGCCGACTGATTTGTCATAATTACCGCAAAGTATTAGCTTGTTTGCCTTTTTGTTAACCCAACAGAGAGAAAAGGGAAAAAGGAAAAAAATGATTATCTATTGATTAATCCAAAAAAGAGGTATTTATACAACTCTGTAATTTAATAACTAATTACAAAGATAAACAACGGTCAGCACCGCCACTTAAACTTATTGAATCTTGATTAATGATTCAACAACACCCTCAACATGGACGATATAGGTCTGCAATGGACATCTTGGAGATCAGGTTACGTAATGACACAACAGGCAAAGCTTTTGGAAAAATGCCAGCAAGTTGAAAAGCACTTCGAATGAGCAATTTCTTGATATTTTCGGAAGCCAAATGATGACGTATAAAATGGCAATTGATCTCCATATGTTTGCTGCGTTCGTGAATTTTGGATTCGAAGCAAGTTGAATTGCTGATTGATTATCACAGTAAATGATGGGTGTATGATCTGTCGAGCAACCAATCTCAGCAAGCAACTGTCTTAACCACAGTACTTCGCTAGTAGCTGACCCGAGAGCTTGCTATTCTGCTTCTGTTGAAGATTTAGCCACCGGATTCTGCTTATTTGCCCTCCAAGAGATTAATGAGTCACCAAGTAAAGTGCCAAAGTCGGTCACGGACTTTTTAGTATCTGAGCAAGAAGCCCAATCAGAATCTGAGAAAGCTGAAATCCTCAAATCTGAATCTGCTGACATGAATAATCCCTGACTAGGGCTTGCTTTGTGATACCTCAACAAATGATGTGATGCTGTGAGATGCGTCGTCTTAGGATTGCTGACATACTGACTCAATTTATGCACTGAAAACCAATATATGGGCGTGTGAAAGTAAGACATATCAACCGTCCAATAAGCCTCCGGTATTGAGCAGGATCAACTAAATTGTCTCCTTCGGACATGGTGAGCTTCAGTTTTGGATCCATTGGCGTTGAAATCGGCTTAGATCCCAGATAACTAGTGTCATCAAGAAGTTTGAGAGTTCATCCCACAATGATTTCAACTTCGTGTAGTATAAACCAGTTGAAGACTGATTCTGAAACAGATCTAAAAGATCCCTTCTTAGTTGGTAGAACCTCGGCCCATTGCTCTCTTGGAATCGTTCTTGAATATCGATCCATATATCCCTTGCAGACTCTGAATACAATATGCTAGCTGCAATTTCTTTAGAAACGAAGTTTAGAATCAAAGAAATAACTATGTCGTTACTTCTTTTCCATGCCAAAGTCATCTTTTTATCACTTATCGCAGGTCCCTTGATGGATCCATCTATAAATCCGTTCTTGTTCTTAACGGATAAGGCAATTATCATTGCCCTGCTCCAAGAGAGATAATTGTCCTCGCTAGTGGCTGATGTACAAGAATCTGTCCCGAATTTTCTGTACGTGGAGGAAAAAAGGATGCAACGGATCACTAAAGGTGAAGGAGTGGCCGCAGAATTCACATTGTTAGTCTCTGAAACTTGGTCAGACATTTTCTCGAACACCTTCAAGATTCTGATACGAGATCACCGAAAGAAAGTTGATTGAGATGATATCGATCTTTAGAGTCGACAGAGAATAAAGTATAGCAAGAAAAAAAAAAGAACGGGCATCAATCTATGGCTATTTTAGCTCTGATACCATATTAGCTTGTTTGCCTTTGTTAAGCGAACGGAGAGAACAATGAGAGAAGTGTTGCGAAATGGACAGCGTAACGAAATTAGAAATAACTGTGAGGATAAATGGAACACGGGAATTTACGTGGAAAACCCCTTTTCAACTTGGGGTAAAAAACCACGGGCGAGGTAGAAATTTATTACTGGGGTAAAACAGGGGTTACAACCTCTCAATCTATAAAGGAGAAAATACACACTATCTCTCTTTATAGTCGAAGCAAATACCGAACAAACCCTCTATTTTTCCTCTACCCTCTATTTCTATCTCTCTTGTTTCTATTTCTATTTGGTGTTGGTGTGTATTCTATCGCATCTAAGCTATGCTATTTATAGGCAAAAGCCTATCTAATAATAATATAATAATATTATAATTAAATATTATTATAATGGTAGATGAAGTGGGTTGGTGGCCAACCCACTCAACACAATTCCATCAATCTCCCACTTGAAGATTTGATTGATGCTCAATCAGATCTTCACACCATTCTTCTAGCTCTCCTTTGCATGTTACTTATGTTCAGTCAATCCACATGAGGATCGACACCACATAAACTTATCCACATGAATTGCTTTGGTCATGTAGTCTACCAGATTATCCGCAGTGTGAACATTTTGCATGTCCACAGTCCCCGCTTCCACTTGTTCACGAACAAAGTGGTATTGGACCCGGATGTGTTTGGTTCTTGAATGATATGCTGGATTCCTTGCAAGATGCAACGCACTCTGGCTATCACAATAGAGAACAATATTCTCTTGTTTGTGGCCGAGTTCTTCCAGCAACATCTTCAACCATATTGCCTCTTTACTGGCTTGCGTAGCTGCGACATATTCTGCTTCTGTTGTTGAAGTTACAACAATGGACTGCAGTTTTGAAACCCAGCTTACAGCACCACCAGCAAGATTAAACACATATCCGGTTGTGGATCTGCTTTTATCAAGTTCACCTGCATAATCTGCATCAACAAATCCATGGACGGTAAAATTTGTACCTCCGTAACATAAGGCCAGACCAGAAGTTCCCTTGATGTATCTGAGAATCCTCTTAACAGCACTCAAGTGCTCCCGACCAGGGTTGGACATGTATCGGCTAACAACTCTCACGGCATGGGCAATGTCTGGTCTTGTACAGATCATTGCGAACATTAGACTTCCTACCGCTGATGCATATGACAATCGAGACATCTCTATCCTCTCGTCTTCATCAGTAGGACACATATCGGAGGATAGCTTGAAATTTGCAGCAAGAGGGGTAGATATTGGCTTACTATCTTGCATGTTGAACCTTCGCAAGATTTTCTTCAAATAATTCTTCTGGGAAAGCCAAATCTTCCGCTTGCTTCTGTCTCGAGATATTTGCACGCCAAGAATTTTGTTTGCTGGCTCCAAGTCCTTCATTTCGAATTCACTGGCTAGTTGAGTCTTTAAGTTGGCGATACGACCTTTGTTGGGTCCTGCTACCAGCATATCGTCGGCGTACAACAGTAACATGATGAAATCGTCATCGCCAAATCTCTTGAAATATGCACAAGGATCTGAATATAGCCTGTTGTAGCCAAGACTCATTACGAATGAGTCAAATCTCTTATACCAGCATCGAGGTGCTTGTTTGCGTAGAGAGATTTGATCAATCTGCAAACCAGATCTTCTTTTCCTTGTTCCTCGAAACCTTCTGGTTGAAGCATATATATTTCTTCATCGAGGTCACCATGGAGAAATGCCGTTTTTACGTCCAGCTGCTCAAGATGCAAGTCGAATGTAGCACACATTGACAAGACCACCCTGACTGTTGTAAGTCGTACCACCGGTGAGAAAATTTCGTTGAAGTCAATCCCTTCTTTCTGAGCATATCCCTTTACAACCAGTCTAGCACGATGGCGTTCTACCTGGTCATCACCATTCCGCTTGATTTTATACACCCATTTGTTGTCAATGAGTTTCCTTCCTTGCGGTAATGGCACCAACTCCCATGTCTTATTTTTATAGAGAGCTTCCATTTCCTCTTGCATTGCTGAAATCCACTTACTCGCATCTGAATTATTCAGTGCTTGGAAAGTTGTTGGCTCTCCATCCTCAGTTAGAAAACAGTATGCGAGATTGCTCTCTATCTCATAATCTGAGTGCCAACTTGGCGGCCTCCGCTCGCCTGATGACCGCCAGAGTTTCAGTACTTCAGATTCGACTGGGTCAAGCTCTTCGTGCGCCGGTTCAGCTTCAGAAGAATTATATTGCTCCAATTTTCGTTTCACCGGCGTAGTCTTTATCACGCCTTTTGAACTGCTATCATTTCCAACTTGCTCCTCATCGCTATCTTCCAGGAAGATAACATCTCTGCTGATAATCACTTTGTGGTCAGTGAGATCCCACAAGCGATACCCCTTTACTCCTTCAGCGTACCCCAAGAACAAACATTTCCTGGACTTTGGATCCAACTTTGTCGTTTCTTGGTTGTGGTACATCGCGTATGTTGAACTTCCAAATATATGGAGGTTTGAATAGTCTGCAGGTGCACCAGTCCACATTTCCATCGGTGTCCGCATCCCTATAGCAGTAGATGGGGCCCGATTCACCCTATAACAGGCAGTACAGACCGCTTCTGCCCAGAACTTCTTTTCCAGGCCCGCAGTTCTCAACATAGCCCTTGTTCTTTCCAACAGTGTCCTATTCAACTGCTCTGCCACTCCATTCTGTTGTGGAGCGTACGCCGTGGTGAACTGTCTTTTGATGCCCGCACCTTTGTAGAATTCAGTGAATTCTTTGCCAATATATTCCCCTCCACTATCGGACCGAAGACACTTGATTTTTCTGTCGGTTTCAAGTTCAACTCGCGCCTTATAAGTTTTGAAGATAGGAAACACTTCGTCCTTCTTCTTGATTGGGTACACCCAGCATCTCCTGGAGTAGTCGTCTATGAATGATACGAAGTAGCTAGCTCCTCCCAGAGACGCAACCGGTGCTTGCCATACATCAGAGTGGATCAATTCTAGAATTTCTTTGCTTCTAGAATTTGAAGTGGAGAACTTCAAGCGATGCTGCTTGCTCACAATACAATGTTTGCAGAATGGTAGCGACACCGCGTGAGTCTAGGAAGTAGATTCTTTTGCGCAAGAATTTTCGTGCCTTGTTCAGACATATGACCAAGTTTCTTGTGCCAAGTCATCGTAGACTTTTCATTTGAACTTGTCGTGGCAACGGATGCCTGCCCTTCTTGCAGAGTCTCTCCCTTCAGCATGTATAGATTTGCAGCTATTGTTTCTCCCTTCATTACCATCAGCGCTCCTTTGGAAACCTTCATGATCTTGTTCTCCAATTCAATTTTAAAACCAAGATCATCAAGTTGCCCCACAGACAACAGATTTTTCTTCAAGCCCTCCACATGTCGCACATCATGGATGGTACGCACAGTGCCGTCGTACATCTTTATTTGAATCGTACCCACCCCGACAATCTTCAGCGCTTGGTCATTACAGCTGTAGACATACCCTCCAAAGGTTGGCTCGTATTGATGAAACCATTCCCTTCGAGAGGTCATGTGAAAAGTAGCTGCAGAGTCCATGAGCCACACGTCGTCGAATCTTCCCTTTTCAGCGATAGTGGTTGCGGCTTCACACACCAAAGCAATTCCATCGTCGGTAGTGTTGGCGGCGTTTCCTTGGACATTGGGATTTTTATTTAGAGCCCAACAATCTTTCTTCAGATGATCTTTCTTGCCACAGTGGTAACATTTTATAGCCTTCTTAATTTTAGTAACAAGGCTTTACCGTTTTTGACTTCCACTTGGACCAGACTCTCCGGGTCTTGTCCGTTTTCGGCTCACATTTGGACCACATGCTCCCGATCTTGCCCTCGTCACTGTCAATGCTTCTGCCTGTTGGGACAGCTATCAACTTGTCTTCTTTGTTATTGCGCCGACTTTCTTCTTCGAGAACAACAGCTGCAATATTATCGAAGATAAGTTTTTCAGCAGCTTGGTTGTTGCTCAGATTGATGACAAGTTGATCGTAGGAGTCTGGCAGGCTTTGTAATAGAAGCTCGACACGTTCACTTGGCTCTATTTTATAGTCCAAGTCTTTAAGTTGAGAGAACAGAGTATTCAACTTATTGATGTGCTCGGTCACTGAAGAAGATTCTTCCATTCGTAGATGGTATAATTTTCTTTTCAGGAAAATTCGGCTGTGGAGTGACTTAACTTGATACAACTTCCCAAGATGGTCCCAGATTGCTTTCGCACTAGTTTTCTCTTCAACGCTTGATAATATGTCATCTGCTAATGTCAGATGAATATTGGCGATGGCCCTCCCGTCTATCTTCTTTCATTTGGCGTCACTTGTAATTGTTGTTGGTCTACCAGTGATCGCCTCCAGACAATTCTTTGAGTAAAATTGCCTTAATCCTCATTTTCCACAGTGAGTAGTTTCTCCCGTTGAATTTTTCAGTTTCATTTTTAGCTGCCATTTTTTTTTCACGTCGCTATCGTCGGAGAAATTCAACAGTCCAGCCAAATAGTACTGATCAGATAATTTGCAGAAAGGGTAGCGACCAGCTTTCAAGACAAAATTACCCTTCTAAGTAAATTCCCAGATGAGATCTGGTGGGGTCACTATTTGTCCCGCTTGGCACCAGCCACCTAGACAGAACTTACTTACACAGTCTATTACCACGACTTGCCAAAAAACTCTTCCGTAACGATAAACCTTTTTGATATGCTTTCTGATGTGGAAGATCAGACAAAGCTACAACCACAGAGCATAATCGAAATATCAATCAGGGCTGGCTCTGATACCACTTGTTGCGAAATGGACAGCGTAACGAAATTGGAAATAACTGTGAGGATAAATGAAACACGGGAAATTTACGTGGAAAATCCCTTTTCAACTTGGGGTAAAAACCACGGGCGAGGTAGAAATTTATTACTGGGGTAAAACAGGGGTTACAACCTCTCAATCTATAAAGGAGAAAATACACACTATCTCTCTTTATAGTCGAAGCAAATACCGAACAAACCCTCTATTTTTCCTCTACCCTCTATTTCTATCTCTCTTGTTTCTATTTCTATTTGGTGTTGGTGTGTATTCTATCGCATCTAAGCTATGCTATTTATAGGCAAAAGCTTATCTAATAATAATATAATAATATTATAATTAAATATTATTATAATGGTAGTTGAAGTGGATTGGTGGCCAACCCACTCAACATAATTTTCCATCAAGAAGGAGAAAATGAAAAATAACTATCTATTATTAATCCAAAAAAGAGGTATTTGATCAACTATGTAATTTAATAACTGCAAAGATAAACAACGGTCGACACCGCCAATGAAACTTATTGAATCTTGAATCTTCATTAATGATTCAACACAAAGGATGAGAAAAGGATGAGCCGATGCGAAGAACATTGATGAGATATGGTTTATGCGTCGCCAAATAAACAAAAGGATGAGAAAAAATAGTTCTTTCTCATTTCCTCACCCACGAGCTAAAAAACAGAACTGAATAATGCAAGCAGAGCATTAACGTGGAAAATCTGAAAATCGAACATATAAGCGAGAACAAATTATATGGAATGCAATGATGAAGCTTGTATCCATTTACGGGCTCAGGTGTAGAAAGAGAGTACAGAAATTAAACCTGAGAGAGATCAGGGAAAGATTTCAGACGAAATGAGACAATTTTCAAAACCTTTTATCACGGGTGAGAGAAGAGAGATTATACAGCAGTTAGATACATAAAAAAAAAAAAGAATCCGAGAATAAAGCGAAATTGTAGTTACTATTACATATCTGATGATATGGTCAACAAAGTCGAACTAGGCGACTCACAGTAAGTAGACACTTTGACGTGTCAACGACTTACATTACATCACGGAGTTGTACTGTACTAGCAAGGAAGAAGATGATGATGTCATAACCTGATATCATTTTCAATAAATAAAATAAAATGGAAATTCTTAGTGATCTACTAAGCGCCAGCTACAATTCCAAGAAGCTTCTATTGTTGATTAGCGCGTTGTTTGCCCGCACCACTCTTCATAAATGTCTCGGCCCACCACAGATTAATCAGCTGATTGACAAGAAAATATACAAAGCTTTTTTCTCTTTCGTTGATTGCCATTCGAGGGAAGAGGAAAGAATTCTTGGCCTGCCGCGTGGAGTTTTCAACCATTTGACCTCTTTGGGTCTCTGATTCGAAATCAAAATTCTTGGGTTTTCTTCTTTTTCATTGAAGGAGGAATCGATTTTCAAGAGAAGATCAGAAAACGAAAAGGGCAAGAAATTTCGATGGAAAGCATAGCTTGGTGGCAATTAATTTCGTTATGTGGTCTAGCATTGTGGATCTTGGTTTCTTCGGTTTTGAATGTGACCCAAAAGGTCAGATCTTTGACGCAGCCGTGGGTTTCTCATCGCGTGGTTTCTGACATTCCTCTTTCTCTCAGGATTCAGGTGTGTTCAATTGACGTGCTCAAGAGCTTTGATTCATTTCTTTTGATGTGATTTTGAGTATTATCGGTTCCTTTTTTTTTTTTGCAGAAATACCAGCATAAATACTTGGATGCTTTCTTTTCTGTGCTGTCTTGCGTTGTTTCTGTACCTTTTTACACTGCCTTTCTTCCCCTGCTATTCTGGGTACGATTTCTAACACCTTCTCTCTTATGCCTATTTCGTGTGTTTGTGTGTGTTAAATCCATGTATTTCTAACATCTTTCTCGAAAAACTTGTAAAGGTGTTGTCTGTTTTCTGTTTTAGACTGGGCATTGCAAATTGGCCAGGCAAATGACTCTCTTAATGGCTTTTTGTGATTACATGGGAAACTGTATAAAGGTACCATCAATTCTTTCACCATTCGATAACTTAACGTTTCTCTGTATCTTCTTCTTCTTCTTCTTCATGTCGATGCTATGCTCCTTTTTTGTTCACGACTCGTTCTGTAATATTTCGATGTCTCCATCCTTAGGATGTTGTGTCAGCCCCTAGACCAAATACTCCACCCGTTAGAAGAATAACAGCTACAAAAGATGAGAAAGAGAACGCTATGGAATACGGATTGCCTTCTTCCCACACGCTGAATACTCTTTGCTTGTCAGGGTACGTAATTTCTTTCGTTTCTTCAACTAAATGCAGTTAAGAAATCTATCCCCTCGCTATATTTTTGTCTCATGTGTATAAAAACTCACTAGATGATCTTTCTTCCCTGCTCAGATATTTGTTAAGCTACGTTCTTGACTACAATGAAAGCTATAACGGGTTGCTCGCTGCCATTGGTATCCTCACGGTCTGTGTATTTGTTGGTCTAATTGGGCTTGGTAAGTTTCAATTTATTGCAGGGATTTTCTCGTTAGTTTGTTTTTTAAGGTTCATGTCCTAAATTCCTGTAACACTATCAGGGAGGATATACCTTGGAATGCACACCTTGATTGATATAATCGGTGGCCTAATTTTGGGATTCGCCATCCTTGCAATGTGGCTCTATGTGTCTGAAACAATCGACAATTTCGTAGTTTCTGGTCAACATGGTAAGGAAAAAGTACATGGTTTTTATACGTTGTAACTCCATTACACTGCATTGAGTTATGTTTTCTTGTCTTGTTTCTGTCCATGTCTCTGCAGTTTTTACATTCTGGGCCATCCTCAGCTTCTTGCTACTCTTCGCCTACCCAACTCCCGAGTTTCCAACGCCAAGCTTCGAGTTTCACACAGCCTTCGACGGCGTCGCCCTGGGAATCGTAAGTAGATAACGAACATCTACTTTCTTCGATTATATTATCTCTCAAAACCTCAAAAAACACATTCCATACATTTTCTTCTCCCTTCTAAAAACCAAAAGTTCGTATTCTCCAGGTAATCGGCATCCACCAAACGTACGATCAGTTCCACCACGAAAACGTCCCGCGAATCTTTTCCCCTCAGCTCACATTTGCCGCCTTTGTGTGCCGAATGCTTATAGGAATCCCTACGATCCTTCTCGTCAAGTACTGTAGTAAGGCTCTTGCCAAGTGGATACTTCCCATTCTTGCAAATGCCTTGGGAATCCCTATAAGATCCACTAGCTACGTGCCTGCGCTAACCTTAGCCCCCGAGAAAAAGACCGACGAAATAAAGCAGTCGAGCTATCTTCATAGATTGCTATTCTTCTCAAAGCAGACTTCGTTCGACGTTGACACGGGAATAAGGCTCTTTCAGTACGCTGGCCTTGCTTGGTCGGTCGTTGACCTTGTCCCTTCTATGTTCTCTCAGCTAGGTTTGTGATTATTGTTTAGATGATTAGTAGCCATAAGGTATTTGTATTTTTCGGGCATGTATAGTGACTCAGCTTAATTCATTGCAATATAGTATCCATTGTAAGCATCTATCCTCTTACTGAGGAAATTTGAGTCTGAAAGATTATCTTCTACGCATAATTTCTTGTCTCCAAATTGTGTCCTTTTTCTTGCTAACAAGTATGATTTAAGCATATACATCTCAGATTTCATTATTAGATAAAACCGAGGGATGTTTCTACGATAGGCAGGAAAGAAGACGAAACCATAGCTACTATAATGATCTTTCTTTGCATAAAAGGAGACGAATCAGTTGCTGTTCAACATCAAGCCCCGCCCCTTCATAACGTGTCTCCTCAGCCCAGGTATGTGGACATTGGTGATATAATCTTTCCAGTCTATGCTTTCGACGTCGAGACCAAACTGTTGCCTCTCGCCTTCAGACATGAGTCCAATCAAGCTCCTCGTATTGCTGTTATCGAATCTGTAATTTAGCAGTCGTTGTTACAATGTTAGTTAACCTCTGATGAATTATGTATGAAAGAGATTTGTGTTACCTTCCACCGTAGAAAGTGTACGGTTGGTATATGGATGCCAAGTACTTGGCTTGATCCACTGATTTCTTACAGATAGATTTGAGCTTTTGGGACAGCTTCCCATCGAGATTGGTCAGAGCTCCGAGCCCAGTTTGATGTATGGCTTGTCTCCATAGGTGAGCTAAGTATTCGTCCATCGAATTGATCAACTTCATTCTCTGGACATGAACTGGTTTGCCCGACGAATCGACGAACGGCGTGGAAGTGAAGTGTTCGTAGAGCAACTTGGCCAATTCCTTAAAAACTAAAGGGTTGACAGCAGACGAAGCAACTTGGTAGACGCTGTACTCTGTTTTTGGGACAGCCCCGTGCTTGGCCATGGCTGCTAAAATCGCGTTAACGACCGTATCTGCTGGAACCTAAGCTCGACAAGACCGTTTATTATTTTCATGTTTGGAATTATTACCGACGAAATAGAGATTGATTCTGGGTACTTACTACATCAAGAACTCCGTTGGGGTCGACTAGGAAACCCGTGAGGTGACCCTTCCCATACTGCAGAATGATTGGATCCATCATCCTGGCATAAAAAATACATTTTTTGTCGGCAAAATTGGTGATTTTATCTTTATTCTCTTATCGATTGTGAAAAATTTGAGATAAAAAGGAACCTATTTCCTTCCATCCAGCCTGGGAATGGTTCTTTATATGTGCTTTCTATGACGCTGGGCCTTATTACAACTACTGGTATGTCTTCTCTGAGGCTGTCGATCATCATCTCACCCATTGCCTTGGTAAATACGTAAGTGTCTTGCCAGCCAAACTTGTTCGCCCTGAGATGAATCGTGGATTAGTTCGTAGGATGACAAATGGTAGTAATTTTTTTTCTCCTTTGTTTCTCTCTTTTTCCGGGGATTTGTATACATACCTTTGCATCCCTAATTCCTTCATCTTTTGAGCCACCGAACTGTCTTGAGCAGCTTCTTTCGACTCCATGGCCAGCTTGATTTCATCCTCAATGTTCAGGTTTGGAATCGAAAGCCTGCTATTTCCAAACTGATGAACCATCTCATCTGCTATGCTCTCTCCCATGCAGAATGGCTTCTCCATGACTGTGCCTTGTCTTTTTCCATTCACATAAGCTGATAGAATCGACAATAAATGCGTTGAATATGACGGCAGTCCCATCATTTTACCAGCATTAGAGAAACTATCTGCTAATTTTTTTGTGTTGTACTTGCCTGTTGAGACTTGGAGGAAGAGTTTAAGTTTCTGGCATCGTTTAGCGAAGCTCATGAGACGCGTGGGCCCATTGGTGTTTATATCTATAGCCTTGTCATACCTGGAATCTTGGAAATGCATAGGTAAGTAAAAAAATCTAGTTTTTGATCCTAAACAGAAGTACCTAGTAACTAACCTTTCGGCGAAAGACGTATTTGCTGCAGAGTTTATTATTACATCGACCTCTTCAGACATGGATCGAGCTACGTCTTCGTTGAGGCCGAGGTTTGCTTCGCAGACATTTCCAACCACGGGAATCAGCTTGCTCATCATGAACGACTGGTAAGATTTTCCGTGGACCTCCTTGAGACGCTTGAAGAGTTCTAAGTTGATTACCTGATAGTTGTTTTTATCGTATCAGAGCCGTATAACTGGGAACTATCGTTCTAATAAAATGCTAATCGAATTTACTTCGTTTTTCAGCCTCTCTACTGCAGCATCTCTGCTCTTCGCCTTGATCAGGACGTAAATCTTCTGAACATCAGGAGCTGTCCTGAGCATCTTCTCAATGAGGACTGCAAAAACTCATTACACAGCAGAAACATTAAGTGACATACAGAGTTCTAAACAAAATAAACACGGAGCTGTAACCGAAAAAAGCTTTACCTTTTCCCAGGAAACCAGTTGAGCCCGTAATAAGAAATGTTTTTCCACCGAGAAACTTCACGATGCCAATACCTTCTTCGTGGGATTCAACAGTAAACGTAGACTGCCCATTAGGGTTCGCCAAATCCTTCCCATTGGGGGTTAGAACCGAGCTGCCAGGCTTGATCAAAGGTGACGACTCTGTAACAGCAGTCGAAATCCCACCAGACTTAATTGCATGGCTATTTCCACTTTGGCAGTAAACCAACCTCTTCTTCCAAGTTTCTCCTCTGCTCGTCATCTTTACAGCGTTTCTCGGGGCAATGGAGATGATGGAACTCATAGAGAGAGCTTCCATTGTTTCTCAGAGAAAAAGGGGAAATAGATAAACTAAATGCTTCTCTGCAGTATTCGGTCCACAGACTTAGATGATCAGCTTTTTTTCTTGTTGGAAAACAATTAAACAAACTTTTTTTGGTTATAAGATATGGGTTTGGTTAAATATAGGACGTGTGATGAAAGTTAGAATGAGTTAGTAAGGGCTTTTAAGGAGAAGGGAGATGAGAAGTAGGAGAATAACAAGAAAGCTCCCTTTGTGTTATAACTCAATCCACTCTCTGAACGGTTAGGAAAACGACTAAATTGGAGGAGGCAAGCCAACCGCAGAAAGACAATCTTTACACAGAAGATCCAATGAATGAGAGCATATCAGTGTAAAGGGCGTGAGAGTTTGTGGCTTAATAAGAGATATATAATCACAACTGGGCAGATGTTAGAAATATTATTAATATACCGAAAGATCATCTTCATCGCAACAACATTTTGCCGCGTCAGAACGATCACAGATAATCTCCGATGAATTAAACCGCCATAAGGCCAACACATGAGAACAAAAAACTAACACAAATCTACTGTTCATTTTTCCATCAATCACTGTAAAACCAAGGAACTCGGGTTAAGCTGATGTTTTCATTCAAACATCCAAAGGTTATTAGTCTTTTGACATGCATCTCAGACAGTTGCAATGGAAACCAAACCCTTCGTACAGAAATCCTTTGTCGAGCTTCATAATCCATGCTAGCATCAATGTAGCATATTTTCAGTTCTTCCCCTGCAGTGTGACAAAGTGGATAAACAAAGACCACATGCCCTTGATTGAGGAAACACTCGGAGATAAAAGCTTCAGAAATGAGGTATAAACTCGGTTTAACACTGATCAAGCCAGATATCAGAATCCCAATTACCAGTCTAGGACACATTTCCAGAAAAAGAAAAAAAAGAAAAATCTAAGTACATGCAAAAACTTACGAGAACAAAGTTGCTAGACACACCTTTTTCAATGTCACAAAGAGCCTTTATCTTAGCATCTGCATTTTCGACCCACACAATGTTTACATTGGGATCTGCAGTCAAGGGAATACATAATCAAGGGAAAGCCTTTATCTTAGCATCTGCAAACGAGGATTCTTACCACAATCATGGTTATATAAAGATGGAAGAAGATAAACAGCATTTCCAACAGCAGCTTCTGCTTCGACTGAGGCTGACGCCATAGCAAGAAGATCTTCATAGGATCCTACAGCCAATTCTATGCGGAAAGCATTGATACGAATCCGTGCCAAAACACTCCCATACCATTCTTCATTAAAAACTAGAAAGTCAGGGAAATTGAAATTCTTTTCCAGATCTCAAGCAGAGCGTGGCATGAATGGTTTCATGTAATTTTCTCATCAACAATGGCACTTAAACAACTTCAACAGATGATGAATTTGACATTTTAAGGATACATGCCATCCGGTCTCTTTCAATATCCGTATCCTCAAAAATGCTTTTCAATAGGGAATGCTCCTTTTTCAACTGAGAATCAGTGACCGAAGAAATGCAGGAAGCAGTCAGCCTCCTTCAAATCACACATATCCACCACCAAGAGCTTTCTTTATGATGTTGAAGCTCATATACATTCAAAAGCATGGTTTTCTTAGCACTAGGGATGCTTACCAGCGATTTTTTCTCGCAAGATGAGATCTCTGGCTGAAGTATGTCAAGAACATTAGAAGAAACAGCACCAGATATAACCAGACAAGCCAATCTCTTCATCAAGAGAGGATATTTTAGACCCTGCAGTCTTCACAGAGACTAGTAAATATTCAGCCTTTTCAAATAATACAAAAAATGAGACTCTCTATACCTGCAGTACTCGTGAAACCTTGACCAGTCCGCCTTCTTCTCGACTTCATAAAAAACCTAAATACCCAAAAGTGAGATGAAAGACATAAATTTCTAACACTGACTTAATGTCGCTCCAACTCATACAGAAATTTCTTGATATAATCAGCCTCTCACAGTGACTGTGAATATGGATTACCTCTGATTCGTCTTCACACTGCTTACTGCAAAACGATACTTTCTGAGCATCGTCCGAGCTAACATTGCGGTTTTGAAGTCTCCTTAGGCAGAAATAGCACACACTATGAAGCGAAGAGATAGAAGGATGAGCGACTACTGGTTTAGCTGTGTGGATGAGTTCGCCGGCTCCAATTCTCCGAGAGGCGAACACACCTCTGCCGGCATAATCGGTGATTCCGACGATAATCGGCGGCGGCGATGACGGATTGGGCGTCGACTCAGTAGTTGTGGAAAATGACGACTGACATGACGCCGCTTTAGATAGAGAGTGGTGGAGAGAATTTCGTCTGTTAACAAATCGGCGGCTTAACAGGAAAAACATGTCGGCCAATTTTTAGTAAGCGATGAGTTCGGCGAGCTTTAGCGTAATTCTGATTTATGACCGCCGTTTCAATTAGCAATTTATAGGGTGCTATCTCCGGTTATCACCCTAGGACCATCTCCAACCGAGAAACGCATTCTCAAACCCAAAAGACTATTTGTAATATTTATCCAATTTTTACAAATTTCCAAACTACCAACGTATTTTATAACTTCACAAATTAAACTACAAATATTATTTTAGATTTAATCGCAAAAAATAATTATAGAAATCGTTTTTTGGAAAACCAAAAAAAACAAAAAAGTAATAAGGTTAAAAACAAAAATATATCTACACATGTAAAAACGTTTATTAAAAAAGGTATAAATGTAAGGGAGGAATAGGATAGAAGAAAAGACTTTGTCAGCTATACTTCGTCTTTTTTGTTTGTTTTCATGCTACTTGTCATTTTTTTTGACAAAACACAGAGAGACAAAAAAGTTAAAAGGACTATTTGTGAAAATTAAAAATCCCATCGCATAATAACTGTTTGAAACGCATACATGCGTCCGTAATAGGAGAGAGAGTGTAACAAACGCATTTTGCGTTTAGTTTCGGTGTTCGAATGGAGTAAATTTACCCCAAATTTTGGGTTTTGGGGTTTGGTTGGAGATGCTCTAACGCGGTAAAATACCCAAACCGGCCTTCGGACACTTCATGCCGCCTGCCAAAATACCCCCACTAACTGAATGACCTGGGGTCGGGGAGATCTCCGCTCGGGGTATTTTGATCAATAAACTCCTCAAGGAGATCTGAGTTCGAATTATAGTGGTCAGAGTCCAATATTCCAATCGCTGGACTACGAGACATAGGGGTGGTGTTTCCTTGGGGATGTACAGAAGGGAAGGAAAACCTGAGAGCTTCCCCACGTGAGAAAAGCCCGAAGCTCCCAGGGGAGGCCACACACAGGAAACGCCCGAGGGGAATTATGCCATTTCAACGCCCTAGGAAAGGAGACCCGAAGCTCCAAAGGGAGGCCACTCACAGGAATCGCCCGAGGGGAATTATGCCATACCAACGCCCTAGGAGAGGAGATATAGCGATGTTAGATCGTGGCTTCCGACAACCTCGCGCACGTGATCACCAAGACGTCGAAGAAAACCGTCGGAGGACGCCAAACGTGGGGAATAACTGTCAAATACCAAGCAGATCCCTCGCACACTATAAATACTCCAGCAATCCCCACAGTCCAGGTACGTTTTTCAAGTTGCACACCGTTACTCTGCTATTTTTCCACTACACTGCACTACATTCTTTTGTTTACGCCACCTGGAAAGGAAATACCCTCTTGACCACGGCAAGAGGGCAAACGACCCCCACAACTTATCATGTTTCAGCGATTTCCGACCGAGACGCGCGGCGAAGTACGGCCGGGAAAGGTTCGTTAGCTGTTTTTCGCGGTAGGTCAATATTAAGGGAGTTACTATTCACCGCCCCCTTTTCCTAGTCACCGCCCCCTAAAGGGCTGGAGAAAGACGTTTTTGACTTATGATATTTAAATTAATTTAAAAAGAAAAAACTAGCTAAATATATAATTTCGGTACGAAATACTGAAAACTACATACACAAATAAATTCGAACGATCAATCGATACGGAAAAAAATTTGATTTAACATTTTCGGACCGAACGAACCAAGATTTCGGCCGGCGCTTGGCACGGCCGAACAATAATTTTGGCCGGCACATGTCACAGCCGAAATTTTGTTTCGGCCGTGCCTTGTGGCGGCCGAAATTGTTGTTCGGTCGTGCCAAGCGCCGGCCGAAATTTTGGTTCGGTCGGGACTTTTTTTAAACTATTTCGAGCCGTGTTCGCTAATTCATCTACATACGAATGATTTTTACGACAATATCGATCGATCAGTCCTAAAATCTATCGATTGGTCCGAAAATGTTGAATCAATTTTTTTGCCGTATCGATCGATCGTTCGAATTTATTTGTGTGTAATTTTCAGTATTTTGTACTGAAATTATATATTTAGTTAGTTTTTTCTTTTTAAATTAATTTAAATATCTTAAGGGCAAAAAGTCTTTTTCCAGTCCTTTAAGGGGCGGTGACTAAGAAAAAGGGAGCGGTGAATAGCAATTCAGATTTTTGGCGCATCCTAGGGTTAATAATTTAAACAAATAATTAAATTATAAATTGTATGGATCTCAAATTAAATCCATTGATGAAGTGAAGTTGATTGAAATTACATTTACATTAACATCACATCGATAAAACGGCGAAGAAGCTCCTTCCCCATCTAAATATAACCACCGTTAACCCTAATAATTTGTCCGTTGACCCACCCGCCGTCGTCGCTGGCCAAGAAGCCCACCACAGGCGCAATGTCCGCCGTCTCACCGAGCCGTCCCAAAGGGCACTCATCGACTATCTTCTGAATGAATTCCTCCGATTTGCCGCTGTAAAACATCTCAGTGGCCACTGGCCCAGGCGCCACGGCGTTGACCGTTATCGCCGCTCCTCTGAGCTCCTTCGCGAGAGTCTTGACCATCGCCTCGACGGCGGCTTTCGACGCCGAGTACGCCGAGTAGCCAGGTTTTAGCGCGACGACTTGCGATGACGTGAAGCAGATGATTCGTCCCCCTCCGCCGCGCTTGATTCTGCTTATGAATATAGGTGCAATTCAAAATCAAATTGAAAGCAATTGCTGCCCTAGAAATCATTCGCCGTACCTATTTGCAGCTTCTCTGCAGCACAAGAAAGCTCCGCGAGTGTTGACCTTGAAAGTTCGGTCAAAATCCTCAACTGTGGTCTCGGCGAGCTTAGGGTACTTCGAGTCGAGTACGCCGGCGCAATTGACCATGATATCGACCGGCGATTGAAAAGCCGACTCCGCCGCGTCGAAGAGCGCCTTCACCTGATCCGGTTCCGACACGTCCGCCTTGAAAATCACGGCGCGGGTGACGTCGGATCCCGAGTTTATCTCCGCGGCAAGCGACTCGGAGGCCGCCGCGCTAGACCCGTAGTTGATGACCACTCTTGCGCCGAGGCTCGCCAGGTGTTGGGCGACGACCCTCCCGATCCCCCGCGACCCGCCGGTGACTATGGCTACCCGGCCCGAGAGCTTATTCGCCGTGGTGCTGCTCGATTGAGCCATGTGTACTCACCAAATCTGCGATTTTCACTGGCCTTGGAATAAACGACGTCGCAGCGTATTTATACTGAATCGGATGACGTCACTGCTTATGAAAGAAATGAGTACGCTGACGTGTTCTCTACAATTTGGGTTACATTTCAATTTCTAGTCTGTTTGCAATCAAAATGGTCCATTTGAATTGTCGACTTCGGCCCAGTAAGTGGATGTAATAAGCCCATATATGATATTCTGGCCCAACCCAATTAGTATTCTGAAACCCAAAGAGAAATAGAGAGAAACAAACCTCTTGGCTTATTGGGCTATGGCCTCATGTAAATTCCATTGTCATAATTTTCAAATTATTTGTGTGCAATTGAAATTCGAAGAATTAGTTTAGTCCCCCCAAATAGTCCAAAGCTGACGATGAATTGTAGATTCGAATACTCTGAATTTAGTTGAAGCCTTACACAGCCGATAATGAAATTTATAATTGTTATTTGATTTTGTTATTTACTAAGGAAAGGTGTTTTAGGGGTTGCTTCAAGAAAAATCCTCATGGGCGTAAGGTAAAGAAGACGCTATCATCTTTCCAAAAGTCAATTAAAGTAGAATAATTTTCACTTCAAATTGTCTCCAAAACCATGTGAAGAGTAGCAAACGTAACGGAATGACGAGGCAACTTTATTTAGATAATGTTTACTTTTCATTTATATTAAGTCACGATCAATAATTGCACCTTTACTATACAAAATGTCGACTGGTTTCTATTGGCTGCCTTAATAAAAAAGTACTTGTGCATTGAACGTCGCCTATTGAGTCTTTTAATGCTTATCCCTACTATTATTATCCGTTATATCTTATAAAATAAAACGACTTAAAAATGTCTATGGGCTTTGTACTAAATTGGACAGTGTCATATATAATTAATTAAGATTAACGTTAATTCGACAGTTAATATATGCATAAAAACTACTTGATCAACAGAACGATTGGCTACATGTCATTATAAATATTTTTTATTTTATAAGTATGAACATTACTTAATTAATATAAGATGCTTTGTGAAAATGGGATGCATGTTTAAGCTTAAAGCCTATCTTTTATTTGTGGCCCTTATGGAGTTTGTTATCTTTAGTTTACTTCTTCATCCTTCTATTATATAAAAGAGCTATTCTGCTAAAAATTACAAATTTGTTTGTCATTTTATTTGCAGTAACTCTATTTGTAATTTAGATAATTTAATAAGTTATCATTCACATTTATTACTATAATTATATTCCAACAAATTAGTCATAGAAGAAATATATTTAAACATTATATTTCTTTTATTAAAATATTAAAGATTATTAATATTAAATTCGAAGTAATATAAATATAATTATATTTTTAAACACATGTAGTGTATGCGGAAATAAGTGTTAATAGGAGATATACATATTACATGTACACATAAATTTTGATGATTATTACCTATTTAACCATTATATAATCTGCATGTGAATGAGTATGATTGGTTTTGAAAAACTCAAAATTTGGATAAGGAATCTTTTTTTTTGGTTAAAACTATAAAAAATATATTACCAAAAAAAAAAAGGAAACACCGTCATATATTGTATATGTAATTAAACAAAAATCTTGCAAAAGAAAGCAAAATGAAGCAATATGTAGTAGAAAAAATTAGAAAACTATTCCGTGTGGGGTCCAGTTAATAATAGCCTTGTCGCAGAGAGGTATCCTTTTCCTTTGGTTGTGCTGGAGCTTATCTTGTAATAAAAGCGATGGGCGATGATACATTTGTAATCTAAGCCCATTGAATAAAGAAATATCGCTTGATTGAAATGTTACGATAGTTAAATTAATCGAATATTAACAAAATTGGGGCCCGCAGTTGTCACGTCGAAGACGATCGGACGAGCCATTTGTGGTGATTGGTGATCACTAATTGATTTAACCTATAAAATCTTCAAAACTATATAACTTACGAACATAATCTATATTGTCTTTATATGAAAACTAAACTCATGTAGGCGTTCGTAGAGACTTGGTAGTCTTGGTCTTCTACAATTCGCCCAACAAAAATGTGAAAACTATTGGCGGTAGTAGAAATAAATGAGGGTATTAAAAATATCAAGTACATAATTGATTGAATATCCAACAAAAGAAATCCATGGATAAAATTCGAACATTCTAAAAAAGTGTTGCTCGTTTTGTAAGGACGAGTTGAATCCCAAAACCGCCTCATACAACGCATCAGCGGGCAAGTGTCACCCATTGGCTCGGTTCTTTACTTAGCGATAACCATTACATTAACTGTTTGAGTTATCTATTTTTGTCATTTTTCTTACATCGTATAATAATCGTCCCCTCTATAAGTCTATAAAGACCTTCACCACTGAAGTGTACATCATCTTCTTCATCACTAATCATCAGAAAACCATCACTGATCTCAAAAACCAACTCAAAGATAGCATCGAAAGATACACACACACACACACAGAGAGAGAGAGGTATGAGGGAAGTTTTTAGGAAAGAAGAAATTTTCGAGAAAGAATCATTATCATCCATGGAGGAGTTGATCCCAGGTTTACCCTTAGACATAGCCCTTCTCTGCTTATATCGTCTTCACCCCTCATCGCACAAAACCTCATCCCAAGTCTGCAAACGATGGCGTAGTCTAATCAAAAGCAAGTACTTTTACTACCAAAGGAGGAAAAACGGGTTGACCCGGAAAACCGCCTGCACGGTCCAGATCCTCCCGGGTCAAACCGAGCCGTCGAAGCCGTCGCCTCATCAGCACAGATACGGATTATCCCTATTCGACCCGGATATTGGGTCGTGGACCCGATTCGACCCGATTCCGGGCTGCCCGGACGGCCTGCCGCTGTTCTGCCACGTGGCGAGCACGGAGGGAAAGCTGGTGGTGTTGGGCGGATGGGAGCCGACCACGTGCAAGCCCGTGAGAGACGTCCACCTGTACGACTTCGCCGCGGCGAGGTGGACGCGGTGCGCCGACATGGCCCAGACGGCGTCGTTCTTTGCCGCCGCGGCGTCGGAGGGGAAGGTCTACGTCGCCGGAGGGCACGACGAGGGCAAGAACGCCCTGAAATCGGCGTGGGTCTTCGACGTGGAGAAGAACGAGTGGAGCGATTTGGGGCAGATGAGCGAGGAGAGAGACGAGTGCGAGGGGCTTATAATCGGGTCGGAGTTTTGGGTCATAAGCGGGTACGGCACGGAGACCCAAGGGTCGTTCAAGGCCAGCGCCGACGTGTACGATATCGGGTCGGGTACGTGGAGGCGGGTCGATGACGTGTGGCCCTCGAGTAACAAGGGTCCGAGGGGATCAATTGGGTGGGAAAAAGGTGCGGGCTTTGTGCGCTGGGATGAGATCCATCCCAACGTTAGTGTGGGGACTTGCGGGGCGGATCTCGGGGACCGGGTATTGGTTACCGGGTCGGGTTACCAAGGCGGGCCAACTGGGTTCTACATCGCAAGTAAGAAGAGTAGTACTACTGCTGAAAAGGCAAAACAAGAACCTGGGAAATTGGTAAGAATCGAGGGTGTCCCCGACGAGTTTTCTGGGTTGGTGCAATCTGTTTGCTGCGTAGAGATTTAGAATGGGTTCCATTTGTAAGTATGGATTGTATTGTGTGTACATTTAAATTCCGACAATCTCGTGTTTGGTTGTGTATATGATGAACTGCAGAAGGACTTTTTATTCCTCTGCAATCGCATGTAACTTCTGTAAGTTGCCTTTGTTGAGAGTGTTCTTGAGATTCTATTTACCTATTTTCCTCTTCTTTTTTCTTTTATCCTTCTCCAACCCTTGGTACAAAATTCAGAGAATTAGATTTGGAAAGTAGACATATCAGTGAATTATTGGATTGGATGTGGAAAATGGAAGTCCTAAAAGGTTATCTGCAATAAGACAGAGAGGTCCCAGTTGACTGCAATCAATGGATGATATTTTTCCTTGGAGCTTATCTGTTATGGGGTGAATGAGCGCTTTTGTCACATATAGGCAAACTTCTCCAACACGTCCCACAAAACGGTGAAATAGCCCTAACTGCTCTGATGTGTAAAGGCAAAAAAGCAGACTAAGATCCAAAGCTTTTGCCCATTTGCTTATGATTGAGCTCTTCACTTACGGCACATTGTGTGTGTGTGTGTGTGCGTCAGTCAGGGGATAACGAATCGTTTGGAGATATACAAGGCTTATCCAAAGATGGAACAAATTTGTGAAGTCACTTCTGTGTATGGAACTCATTCATTCCAACTTGATATGAAATCTATGTAAGAATATTACATCAATGGTGAATTTGACGGCGGTGATAATGAGAAGAATAAAAAATGGTGGTTAAGAAATTTTTGGATACAGATGAGAGTTATAAATGAAAGAAGGCCGATGACCAAAATGAAATAATAAAAGTATAGCCTATGTGGGCTTATTTGTCAGCCCCCTAAATTTACTAAGCTAGAAATTCCCCGGGTTAGAAAAACAAAAGACAATTAAGAACGTATTAATAAAGTGCAAGACACTATTTAGACGTGTTCAGACGGTTCAAAAAACCGTAACCCAACCGTAACCGAACCGGCGGTCAACGGTTCGGTTAACCGTTGTCAACGGTTACGGTTCAAACGTAACCGAACCGTGATTTGATACGGTTCGGTTACGGTTATAGAATTCTCTAACCGCGAACCGCCGGTTATAACCGGCGGTTTTCCATAAAATAAGACATTAGACTGAGCTTATATTGGGCTGAACTTAAGTTTTGGATGATTATTTATTTTTTCCGACGGTTTGCGTTACCTTATTTCTCTTATTTATTCTCACTCATCGGTCATCAAGTTATTCTCACTCACGTTTCCTTTTTATTTTTCAGTTTTTCCTTCTTCTAGTTGCCTCTCAACTGTCATGTTACCGTTATCATTTTCTGTAAGTAATTCGCATCTTTCTCAAAATATCAGTAAGTGTTGAGAGGCAACTAGAAGAACACTGTAACATGAATTTCTTTCACTAGATGACCGATAAAATATCAGTAGTTTTTTTACATTAACGATAACTAGAAGAACACTAGTTTTTTTACAACTAGAAGAACACTGTAACATGAATTTCTTTCACTAGATGACCGATAAAATAAACTAATATCAGTAGAAAAAACTACCGTGAAAAATAAAAAACTGTTGCTCAAATTTCTTTTTACAATCACCGTTAGCAACACTTAGTGAAAAAAATACAATCGCTCAGAGACTTATTTTAAGATGGATTGAAATTTTCGACATTATTAAATAAACTTAATTTTCTTAGTTTACTTAAGTGATTATTCTTTGTTTTTCTTAAATAAAATTAAAAAATTTAATTAAAATCGTAAACCGGCGATTACGGTTACAAACTGGAACCGTAACCGTGGTTACCGCGGTTAGGTTACAGTTTGAAATTTTCACTAACCGTAAACCGGCGGTTATAACCGTGAACCGTAACCGTGAACCTGTAGCGTATTTTCTTTTATTTGATACCAAATAATTCGAAAAATAGTACAAATTTGACGAAATTTAATGGATTCTATCTCTAGTTATTCCTCTGATTCTTCAAATAAAGGGTTTCAGAAAATTCTTGATCTTGAGTTTCTTGATTTGGGCTTTTCTTCGTGGGCCGTTGGGCTTGATCACGAACTTGGCGTCTTACCGAAAACGTATGAAGTGGGGACGTTTCTTCGTAGGCTTTTGGGCTTGATTATGAAGGTGACAATTGGACTTGCTATTTGTCGAAAATCGTTTGCTCAAACGTTTTTCGTGGGCCTTTTGGGCTTGGTCACGAAGCTGACACTTGGACTTGATATTTTCAAAAAGACGGGACTTGGGCTTCGAACCGTACACTTCCAAGAGACTCGCACGGGTCTTGAATGTTGAACCGCGCGCTTCCAAGAAACTCGAACGGGCTTTCCTCGTTGCAACCGTGCGATTATGAGAAATTTGCACGGGTCTTGAGCGTTGAACTGCGCGCTTCCAAGAAACTCGCACGAGCTTTCCTCGTTGCAACCATGCGATTATGAGAAATTCGCACGGGTCTTGAGCATTGAACCGCGAGCTTCCAAGAAACTTGCACGGGCTTTTCTCGTTGCAACCGTGCGATTATGAGAAACTCGCACGGGTCTTGAGCGTTGAACTGCGCGCTTCCAAGAAACTCGCACGGGCTTTCCTCGTTGCAACCGTGCGATCTCGCACGGATCTTGATGAATGTCTTCGAATTTTAACTTGAACACGAAGAACTTCGTTGAGAGAATTTCCGAATGCTATCAAAGACTTACTTCTATTTCTCTCGAAGTTTCGTATTCTCTTTGCTTTCTGACTTGTGATTTCTGAATTCTGAAGCCCCATACTTATAGGCGTAGAGAATTCTCAATAGTTGGGATCGTTGGTTTGTCTCGCTTCATCCGGCCGCTTCATTTCAGGGAGATCGATGAGATTCGCTTGTACTAGCTCATCAAAGATCCCTGATACTTCTGAATCTAGGAATGAGTATTCTTTTGCTTGAAGCTCTTTAAGTGTCAATTTTCTGTCTTTTAGCTCCGGCGGAGTATATTCAACCATGACCCTTTTGCCCTTTTCTCTTCCTCGAAGCTTGAGTGGTGTGACATTTACCGCCATAGACTCTTTATTTGAGCTTTTGCAAAAGCTTTGCCCCCTTTCTCGTAATTCATTCGCTCCCCGAATTTGGTAACATCAGGTGTAGGTGCTCCATATGCCCCACTTCTGGCCAGGCTAAATTCCATATCATGAGCACGAGTTGCCAGTTCTTCAAAGGTTACGGGCCTAATTCCTTGAAGGATGTATTGTAATCCCCACATCATCCCTTGAATGCACATTTCAATGCTTGAAGCTTCAGATAAACGATCTTTGCAGTTAAGACTTAGGTTCCTCCATCGATTGATATAATCAATGACATGTTCATCTTTCCACTGGCGAGCATTAGTGAGTTCGACCATGCTAACCGTGCGTCGAGTGCTGTAGAAACGATTTAGGAACTCATGTTCCATTTTTGATCCCAACTATCAATTGAACCAGCTTCCAAATCGATGTACCAATCAAAAGCATTGCCCTTCAGTGAACGGACAAATTGTTTGATGAGATGATCTCCATAGGTTCCTGCATCGTTGCATGTCTCAATGAAGTGGGCCACATGCTGCTTCGGGTTTCCTTTTCCGTCAAACTGCTGAAACTTCGGAGGTTGGTATCCGTTTGGCATCTTTAAGTTGTCGATTCTTGAAGTGTATGGTTTAGAATACGTCGATGATGACTTGGAACCTCCATCTTTCATCGTCCCTATGATGAACTCCTTTAGCTGGCTAATAGGAATCATGCCGTCATTATTGGAAATTTCCCGAGGGCTCATCGACTTCTCTTCGTTCTTCTTTTTCAAGATCGGCAGAAGCTTCTTGTTCCCTTTCAAAAGCATTACTGTTATCAGCATTGTTGCTTTTGCTAGCTAATTTTGCAATTTGAGCATCTTGTTCTTGAACTTGTTTCGTTAGCCCTGCAATTGCTCTAGTTAGACTTGCAATTTGTTCTTCTAAAGTCGTGACATTTGTCATGTATACATATGCGTTGCTTTGCATTGAAGAATTGCTTGAAGTTGAGCGAGGAGATGAGATCGAGTAATCGCTATTGGAATCTTCACTCTCACCATGGTAAGTCATATCATTTTCGTCCAACTCAACTAGGTGACTTGTTCGTTGAGACTCGTTGGTCGTCTTTAACATACTTCGAGTGACAACACCGAGGCTTTCACTTGACGAACTTGAAGCGGTGAAGATCGATGAGTTAACCATCGATGTTCTCAATTGTTTGAAGAGATGAGAGGTAGAGATGGTCCCACTGGGCGTGCCAAAAATTTATAGCGTATTTTCTTTTATTTGAATACCAAATAATTCGAAAAATAGTACAAATTAAATTTGACGAAATTTAATGGATTCTATCTCTACTTATTCCTCTGATTCTTCAAATAAAGGGTTTCAGAAAATTCTTGATCTTGAGTTTCTTGATTTGGGCTTTTCTTCGTGGGCCGTTGGGCTTGATCACGAACTTGGCGTCTTAGCAAAAACGTATGAAGTGGGGACGTTTCTTCGTAGGCTTTTGGGCTTGATTACGAAGGTGACAATTGGACTTGCTATTTGTCGAAAGTCATTTGTTCGAACGTTTCTTCGTGGGCCTTTTGGGCTTGGTCACAAAGCTGACACTTGGACTTGATATTTTCAAAAGGACGGGACTTGGGCTTTGAAACGTACACTTCCAAGAGACTTGCACCGGTTTTGAATGTTGAACCGCGCGCTTCCAAGAAACTCACACGGGCTTTCCTCGTTGCAACCGTGCGATTATGAGAAATTCGCACGGGTCTTGAGCGTTGAACCGCGCGCTTCCAAGAAACTCGCACGGGCTTTCCTCGTTGCAACCGTGCGATTATGAGAAACTCGCACGGGTCTTGAGCGTTGAACCGCGCGCTTCCAAGAAACTCGCACGGGCTTTCCTCGTTGTAACCGTGCGATTATGAGAAACTCGCACGGGTCTTACTTCTAATTCTCTCGAAGTTTCGTATTCTCTTTGCTCTCCGACTTGTGATTTCTGAAATTTGAAGCCCCATATTTATAGGCGTAGAGAATTCTCAATAATGAAAGATATAATCTTTTTGGGATGATTTCGCCCATATTTAGGTTGTTTTTAGCCATATATGGTTTGATCTTGATTTGATTTGATTTATTCCATATTTGGCCTGATTCTTTCAATATTTTCTCATTTCATGATATTTGATTTGATTTCTTTACTTATTAAGCAAAATCTCTACAATGCTTTCTTTATGTAAATTTTTGTATTAAAGGAATATATTATTAACACTTATGGTAATAGTTTATTAGTTAAATTATTAATTTGAGATTATTCTATATATATCAATAAATAGTAATTCAATGAGAGACTTTATTTTATTTCTTGGAATTATTTCATTAAATCCCAATAATATAAATAGGCAATTAAATTTTAATTGTCTACAGAACATATATCGTACTTGAATAGGATTAGTACTCGAAAAGTTAGCTGTATGGGGTAAATGTAGCGCTGGGGAAAAATACCGAAATACCGAAATACCGTCCTTATCATATCGAATCGTATCGAAAATATCGAAAATTTTGGTATACCGAAGTTTTTGGTAAGGTATGATACCGTACCGAAAATTTTCGGTACGGTAATGGTATGAAAGTTTTTAAATTAGGTATACCGATTATACCGAATGCCGAAATTCTAAAATTTTTAATATATTTTATATATATATACACACCTATATATTATATTATTTCAAAAAATATAAAATGAAAAATTAAGGATCTTCGTAAACTTATTTAGCCCATAAAATTATTAACTTATACACAACTTTCTAATATTAGGCCCACCATATTTTACTTATGTAACTCAAGTAACGTTTAAATTCTAAATTTTTAATAGATTTTATATATACACCCCTATATATATTATATTATTTCAAAAAATATAAAATGAAAAATTAAGGATCTTCGTAAACTTATTTAGCCCATAAATTATTAACTTATACACAACTTTCTAATATTAGGTCCACCATATTTTACTTATGTAACTCAAGTAACGTTTAATTTTCGCCTTTTTAATGTTTTTTTTCATGATTTTTGAAAGCGTGAAGATGCAATGCAATTACTTTTTGTTAATCTTCACTAATTTTTTAAATATAGCCGCTTCGTTCTAATTAATCTGTATATAAAGTTGTATTTTGTGGTTATGTAAAGTTTTTTGTCTTACTAAGGAGACTAGCTAAAATATGTAAATTATTTAAGGTTAAAAAATCTTTTTATTTTGAAAAATTTGGTATTAATAATCTATCTTATTGGGGCCTAAGGAGTTTGAATTGATTAAAAAATCCAAACAACGAATTAACAAGTCACGAGACATGCATGGTAAAAAACCCTCCGTATGAATGCTATAGAAAGGTATGATACCGATACCATACCGAAATTTCGGTATGATACCGTATCGAAATTTGAGGTATACTGAAATTTTGGTATGGTATTGATATGATTTGTTTGGATACCGAAATTTCGGTACGGTATACGGTATCACAGTTTGGTACGGTATACCGAACCGAACCACCCCTAGGTAAATGAGCTCGGTTCCAATAAGAAACGAAACTTTACTCTGGGTATTTTAGTAATTATCTTTACAATCCCTTTCTGTTTATTTGCTCGAGACGCTTTTATTAAAAAGTTCCGAGGTAAATGTACTAATATAGAATAAGAACGCGAGAATCAAAACAAAGAAGCTCTAGCATTGAATTGCGGATCTCCCAAAACGACCCAGTCGTATCAAAATATCGCCGGCGACGCCGTTTCAGAACGCCGATCACCGATTTGAGAGCGATTCAGGTAACCAATAGTGTATGTGGAGCTGATGATAATCGTTGCAATAATATGACTATTTAATCGCACCTTCAGCTTTACATAGCTCGTATAGGCGTTTCGTGATTAATGATCTTCCATTTGAGGCAATGCTGTAGGAAAAAACAGAAAACACAGTGATCGTTTTCATTGGTCGATTTATAATCGGCATGCATTCGAGGAAATGCCTATGTTGAGTGTATTTTCTGTATCGTAAGGAGCATAAGCTACGCTGTGATGTGTGTGGATCGCAGCTTCTGATCTATGTTATCTATTTTCTCATCTGTAAGGATTTGGCCATTTGATCTTTTCATCGATTGCAGCATGAATCCTCCTCTTGACGAAATTGAGCTAGAACATAACAGAAACGAAGGAGTAGTAAACGATGAAGCTGCTTCGCACCACTGTGACCTTTGTGATGCAGATAAAATCCACAAACTAGCCGAAGAATTCTTGCCTGGCTTGGCATCGGCATGTGTTGATAACACAACTGGCGGCCTCTTCAAAAGCCCTGCCTCAGTAGCCATCGACATCAGAAGAGAGATGGTCGATTACCTCGTTCAAAGGAGCGAGACCTATGTGGCTGAGACAGTGATCCTCGACGATGGTGCAGATGAGATACAAGCTGATCCTCATGATATTATTATGGAATTCATCGATGATTTTGCCAGTTCGAAGAGGAACTTCTTCAGTAGGGTCTCGGCATGGTTGTTGAGCGATAGGAGGGAAGATAGGATCGATGAATTCGTGCAGGAGATGGAGGTAAATGGTTTCTGGCTGTTGAATAGGAGGGAATCTGTTGCTCAAACCCTCCTGAAGAACGTCGACTTCAGATATTTGTACCATTGCGTCGAGAGATTCAAGACTAGGGAAGATTTAGAGGAGCATAGACCGCAGTGTGGTTTTAGGACATTGATCTGCGATAACGAGGGCTGTAACGCTAGGTTCAGCGCTGCTCATTTGGACCGTCATGACTCTCTCTGTCCCTTTAAGATGCTCGATTGTGAACAGAAATGCTCGGGCATCATCATGAGGCGTGAGATGGACAGACATTGTATTACAGTTTGTCCAATGAAGCTCGTGAAATGCCCTTTCTTCTCTGTTGGTTGTTACTCTTCGGTTCCGCAGCGTAAGGTTGACGAACACCGTACAGAGAGCCTTGACTCTCACATTCTATACGCCCTGAGAGCCATTCATAAGGAAGCTTCGGAGGAGGATCTCAAGGAAAGAGTTGAACTTCTCAAGGCAAGTAAATAGAATCAACTTTCTGCATTTGTTTGAAACTTCGTATGGATATTATCATTTTTTTTAAATTCGTGTCGCAGGCATCGTTTCTTCAGCAACTCGAGGCAGCTGGCGATGCACGAGCCTTAACCTTTAAGATCAAGGACTTCGAAGCAAAGCTGGGGCCCATGAAAGTCAAATCGTCTGCGAAATCTGACGAATTAGAGGCTGGTGATTCGTGTAAGAAAGACGAGGCTACAAAATCACCGGCGAAAAAGGTCACGTTCGAGGATTCTCGAGAGATCAAGCGGGAGAATTCCTGCTCATCCTCGGAGGGCGGCGATCACAATGAATCGGTGGAATCGCCCGGACAAAAGTTGCAAACTCAGCATAACGACGAAAAGTTGCAAGAATCATCACCCCATCAAAGAGAAGACGACGATTTGGGCTTAACAGTCAAAGCTGAAGCACAGATGGTGAAAATTTGTTCACGGGCAAAAGTGGAAGAGAAGATGAATTACGACAAAAATAATCATGGCACCGTGTCAAACGCCTCCTCGGAATCTGAAGCAGATGAACATGAAAATATTAGCTCACCGATAAAAATGGAACAGAAGATGGATTCGGTTACCAATACAGATAAGCATGTTGATGAGGTCTCAGAGAACCATGGCAACGCCTCATCGGATTCTGACACAAACGAACACGAAAATATCACGTCGCCAATAAATGTGGGAGAGAAGATAGATTCCGTTGCCAACGCAGAAGAGCACACTCAAGGCATAATAAGCTCCAACACTTCCTCGGAATCCGATGAATAATTACTTGAGGGGTGAATTATAACGACATTCGTCCATAAGGTTTAACGAATCCGAGTGCAGACGCCGTTAGTACCTTTTAGAGCATGTCCAACCGAACCGAAAACCAAACTCGGGATTTCTAATCTCTCTCACCTAAAAAAACGCATGTGTGCGTTCCGATTAGTTATTATGCGATGAAATTTTTTTATTTGCAGTCAAAGTCCCGAATTTTCACTTTTTTGTCAGAAAAAGAGCTGACAAAAGGTGACAAAAGAAAAAGAAGAAATTGTTGTCCAAATTCATGAACAGTGTATTGGGCATTACACAACATGTTGTCCAAATTGCTGTCCAAATCCGTGTGTCATAACAGTACATTACCTGATTGAACCGCCGTATAGATAAATCATATCAATATTTTCTCCTTTAAACATACAAATATCATACGATATGTTATAATAACACATTCATATGTAAAAATAAGAATATTGGCTAGAATGATATATCTATTGTCGTGTTTTTAATAAATATTTTCGATGCTTTTATATGTATAAATATATTATAGTTGCTTTTTTAATGAACATTAATCGATGCTTTTTATATGTATAAATATAATTTTATTTTTTTCGATTAAATCTAAAATAATATTTTGTAGTCTAATTTGTAAAGTTGTAAAATATGTGGGTAGTATTGAAATTTGTAGAAATTGGCGTGGTAGTGAATATTATAAAATAGTCCATTGAGTTTGAGAATGAGTTGATCGGTTGGAGAAGTATTACTGCATTTTGTGTTTGGGAATGCATTTAAGTTTGAGAATGCATTTATCGGTTAGAGATGGTCTTAGATACATAGTGAGAGTTTTGTCTAAGTCGAACATATCTCTGTGGCGGAGGCAGAACCTTGGGTCAGTGGGATCTAGTATAATTAGACCTCATACCCAATTTTCTAAAAACATTTCACTGGAGTCCTTGTAGTGCATTGTTTTTTTCAATTTTTGACCAACCATTAAAAAATTACAGTAATCTATTAATAAATTTTTTTTCCCAGTGGGGTCCACTGACCTGACTGGGCCTCATGTGGCTCCGCCACAGTCTCATTCGACGAGAGTTGCCTTTCCATTATGCTTGGTCAGTTTGATTATCGATATGTCTGATTGATTAAAGCTCTAAGTTAAGATCGTCCCATAACTGACACTAGTATATGTTGCACACCCATATCCATGTGCATGAAATAAATATAATTGAAAAGAGGTTGATTTTGATTTTAATATTTAGTTGGAAACATAAACACATTACTAAAAATAGAATATGCAATTTCATTAGGCTAAAGAACGAGATCTAATATTTATTTTTTATTCTATGTCAATTTTAATTTGAGAAAATTTCTGATTGGTTAATAGATACACCAAAAAAACAGTTTTTAACTCACCCTCACCATATAGTATTAATTGGATTATGTACATTCGATATGGGGCTTGGCTTTAGAAAAATCGGCTACAAGCCTACTTCTATTTTCAATACTTAAGGGCTTCTGTACGTGGGCCGGCCCATGATTATTCTGGCCCACAAGGTGTATTGTTAAGTCCAACTTAGCCCAATCGTGCCCAAACATTTTTATTAGCTTGCTCGAACTAGGGCTTTGGTGTTGTATCATCCACCATCTAAGAGCGGCGCATCTCTCTTCGTGTTAAGCAGAGTAGGATTTCGTAGCTTTAAGGTATGGCTCGCTTTCGATCCTCCTCGCAATTGCGATTGCAGCGCGAATCTAGGTGGTTTTTGGGCTTATTGATTTTTGTGCCTCTGTCTATTTTCGGTTGAGTGCAGAGATATGGAAGAGGTGGGAGTCATAACCGACGGAGATAAAGTCAACAGCGGTGTTTTGCTGTTCAATCGATGGTCCTACGACGAAGTTCAGGTATCGCTTTCTAGATCATTTATCACTCTATCATGTTTTTTTTTCTTATTGAGCTGACTGAAGTATGATTAATGCTGTTGCTTTTTGAGCTCTAGAAAATAACTTCTATTCGGCTGGATCCTTTGCGATAGTCATGGTCTGCATTGAGCTGCGAAATTTAATCAAATCTAACTGATCAGGTTTTTTTATGCATGAACATATGGCCTCAGCTGGTTAAACACACTAGTGTATTTCTATTAAGTGGACCTTGTGGGGGAAATACTAATGCCATCAGTTTTGAGTAGACGTGTTATGTGCATCATTGTGATCGATCCTCATTGTTTCACTGGTTTTAATAGGTTAATGACCTCTCTGTGGAAGACTACATCACTGCTACTGCATCTAAGCATCCTGTGTACATGCCTCACACGGCTGGGAGATACCAAGCGAAGCGCTTCAGAAAAGCTCAGTGCCCGATTGTCGAGAGGCTGACCAACTCTCTTATGATGCACGGCAGAAACAATGGGAAGAAGCTAATGGCAGTTCGGATCATTAAGCATGCTATGGAGATCATCCACTTGTTGACTGACCAAAACCCAATTCAAGTCATTGTTGATGCCGTCATCAACAGGTCCAACGCATCTCTACCATATCTGCTATCTCATTTCCAAGTTCTTGATGACTAGTTCTATGCAATACGCTGATTTCACCATCTTCATAAGCAAATGCAATAACTTGGTCTCAGTGAATTGGCTTGTTTGTTGTTTCTCCCTCTCTTTTGAATTTATGTAGTGGGCCAAGGGAAGACGCTACTCGTATTGGATCCGCCGGCGTTGTGCGAAGGCAGGCGGTTGATATCTCTCCTCTGCGCCGCGTCAATCAGGCTATTTATCTGCTCACGACTGGTGCTCGTGAAAGTGCTTTCAGGAACATCAAGACTATCGCAGAGTGCCTTGCTGATGAACTTATCAATGCTGCCAAAGGATCTTCAAACAGGTAAAAAAAAGAGAAAAGAAACTGTTCAGAAGCTTATATTTGCATATAAAAAATTTCTTCCCTCGCATTGCTGATAATTGCGTCCTCTTTGTAGCTATGCGATCAAAAAGAAGGATGAGATCGAGAGAGTTGCCAAGGCCAACCGTTAAGATCTGAAGATCCCAAATCGAAAAAACAGCTTTTGTTCGGTTCAAACCAGTGTTTGTTTTTGCGTCTATTTTCTTCTGTTCTGTTTCATTTATATTGTGAACGTTCGAGAACAACCTTGCTAGTTTTATGATTCTAAATATTCGGCAGCCACTGTTTCCCGTCTTTTGAACCTAATACTATGAATGTCTTGACTTTGATTCAGATTGTTCAAAATTTGCAGGACTTTTTGTCCCGTCAAATTTGAGTCGAACCGAAAATTTCATTATCAATTAGTCTGAATCTCATTGTCGCTTTTCACGAGTCTAAGTACTCGATCACCTTGGTCTACAATGTGATTGGAATCTGTAATCGATTATTAGCTATTTTGAACCTCATTCATATACGACTCTGAGTTCCATTTGGATTTAATCCTCTACGCCTTATTTCTCCCGTCAACCACGAGAACAACGTAGTATTCTTGATTGCACGCTCTACAGAAATACAATTCTAAGCTGACGAGCAATCATGTTATTTATGCATTCTGTACTACTACCTTATCGAATTGTTCCCCTCCAATCAAATAAATAAGCTTGGGATTGATTGATTGAGTGATTTAACTCATATCGGAGAATGAAACATGAATGATGAAGCAAAAGCAGAAAAGAAAAAAGAAGAGATCATCAACGAAGAATATTGCAATGCATGCAATACATACGCATACATACACACAGGACAAGCGGAAAATTAAATACCACAAGAGAAAAACCAAAGTGTACGTTCGAATTAACAGTGAAAGAATTAATTAAAACAGAGACCTCATCCATCAACACATCAGAAAAAGTAAACATAAACGAATAACTAAAAGAAGTAACCGAAACACGTGCGGGGTTTAGAAAAGTATTGCGACGGCGATCGCAGCTACAGAGGCAATAACCGCCGGTACGAACGACGAAGCGCCGGATTCTGGGACTGGACTCGGCGCCGGCGCTTCGCCTATGGCCACCGCGCTGTGTACTGACATCAAAGCTACCAGCATTGTCGCCACGACAATCTTCATCTTCAACGACTCCATTAATTTCAATTATAGGATGGAGGAATTGTCTGAGCTCCTTGAGAGAGAGAAGAGTTGTGTTTTCGAATGGTTGAGGAAAAAATGTGGGGATTGTTTTCGATTTATAAGAAGGAAAAAGGATGGATCTTCTTTACTTTCTTCAGCAGAATATAAAATGTTTTCGGGCACGAAAATGCTGACCGAAGAAGATCGCTGCTACAGCTAATAATAATTGCAACAACGTGGATGCTATGCTAATTGCTAATTAAAAAAAAATAACTCATTTTGCCTTCACATTTTAATAAATAAAGCTTCCCGCGCCGTCGTGCCCACTGTTATTTTTACATTACATTACAGCTTTGTGCAGTTAGAGAAGACATAGTCGTGTACAGCTGTCGCCAACGATTAAGTGGGGACCACTTGATAATGGCTCTGTCGTTGCTTTGTCGTCTAACTCTTTTGATTTAATTAAATTAATTATTTAATTAGTATTAATTACTTCGGACAGGTGGCTTCGTCTATCAAGGGCATTTTCGAGGTCTGCCCGATGGAGGAGAAGATACAAAACAATCATCACGATTATGGTAGTTTAGAGTACACACACACATGAGACTCTTGATTATTTTCATTGAGCGGCTTGATTACTAGTTTTAGCAGCTTGGAGCATTTCTACAATGAGAGTCTTCACATCCCTACAAAAAAAAAAGACGTAGTTATTATATATAGTCCGCATTAATGTTGTGTATAAAAAGCATATATATATATATGTAGTTGAAGTTGATTTTATTGAATTCGATCACGCACTTTCTGTCCAAAGCACGCCTTGTAAAAGGGATACGCAGCTTGAAGGTGTTGCCTTGATAGCCAGCCTTCAAGAAAAAGTAGTACGTACAAGTCAGAACGAGAAAGTTTAGAAGAACAATATGAGTGATCCGATAGATTAGAGATGACGTCGAATTTGAACCTTCACGTTAAAACCGAGACTGTCTACGCTCAACATGTACGCTGATTCCACCTGAAACAAAAATAATGACGTGTGGTGAGTGATGAAATTCAACATAGTTCTGCAAGCCATAAGAAGAAACTTCAAGCATTTGCTCAACAACGTGTGGAGTTTCTTTCGAATGGAGAAAAGAAAAGGACAAAAGTAAACGGGTTGCATAGTGAGAACATATACCGGGATAGAGGTTGAATGCTTCACAATTAGTTTTGTATCTTCTTCATGGTCTTTATTCATATGGGACTGTTACACAAAAGATTCGAGAGCAGAGGAAATCATGGGGTTAGATATATCGATCAGAAGACAGCAAGGAAACCACACAATTTAAGTACGTTTTATTGCTGATTTCACCGTTATAGGCTTCGAGAACTGGTAGATAGGATCCACTTTTGCTGCTGCAAACTCATCTTTGCTGAACTCTGATGAGAATTTGAACATACATATGACAACTTAGGAAAAGGGAATAACGACATGTACATAGAAACATTTTAAAATACACTCAACTGGAAACGTTTTCCCTTAGTTTAGTAAGCATTTGCAAAGAATAATCTGTTACTGAAAGATTAGGTAACACAAACCATAATAAATTAGCATACAAACCTCCAGATCCTAATAATGCGGTTGCAACACCTGAGACGTACCGTACAACTTTTGGTTCGATACGCATGAATTGGAAGTCGCCAAAATCAACCTTCATACAAAGTGTATCGGTAAATCAACTACTATCATCAGGTTGATTAGCAAAAAAAAAAAAGAATTTGAGGGGGGGAAGTAGTTGAAAATACCCAAAATGCATCAGGATGCTTCGCCAAATATTCAGTACGGACAGCTTCCCTGTTTTCGTCACTGACCTACGGTAAATATTGAAAAAAGATTCAGTCCCATCAGAATATAACACGGAATAAATGGCCGTTAAACAAGTTGGCAACCGTCTACTAGCTGAATCTTGAGAAGGTAAAGTTAAAAAGGTCAAACTCACGGCTATTGCATTGCCATGGACGATAATAACTAGGTCAGTCCTATCTTCTGGGTCCTTTGAAACAAGCAAAGAGCACTTGGGATTTGCTAAAAGGTCCTGCATAATAAATCACAAAAGCTTCAGGAATTTCAGAACATAAAACTAAACATAACTCATCTTCCAACTGCAATCATCTTCGTCACTACAATTTTGCTTTCATAAGAGGAAGTAGTATAATTGCTGATGATTATACACAAACCTTAGTATGAACTGCCAGGCTACTAACCGCCAACAATGGAGAGCCCGAAGCATCACAAGCAAAGTCAACCATGGATGCCGATGGATAACCTTCGTGCTTCTGTTGTTAATGATAACATTAATGCGATAAGCAGAGCAAAATGAACCCTTTCAGCAGAAAAAAAATTAGAGTTTCCAAATAAGTTATCTAACAGAGCAAAAAAGAGGACATCATAGTGGATTCTTTCGACGAGCCGCGAATGAGCATAAAACTCATGGATCAAGTGAAGAATGGCTGGCATCCAAATCATATCAAGCAAGCATGAGACTTAATTAGTAAACTTCAGTTGAAGGATCGAAAGAAATTCCCCGACCAAAGAGAACGTCGAAAGAACCCCACGCGTGGTGTGATGCAAAAGTGTCCTGACTTCCTCAATAGGACGAAGCCTCGCAGCTTTTTCCTGAACCAAATTACCAGAAATAAAATTCAAAAAAAAAAAAAAGAAACAAGAAAACGGCACAACCACATTAATAATAGATATCCATGAACTCTGAACCTGGTGAGCTTGGATGAGCTGATAGATGTCGAGTTCATCACTGGCATCGGACGTGGCCATATTCTAAAGGAAAAATAATACAAACGAAAAATCGAACTAAGAACCACAAAAACTGACAAACAAAAAAAAAAGGAAGCACATACTGGAAAGTGGAAACTGAGCTCTAAATAAAATAGAAGAAAAACATAAGTACCTGCGTGGATGAAGTAGAGGATGCGCGTATAGGGGAAAATCTAGGTTTGGAAAAGGAAGAGGATTGAGAGAGGATGAGAGAACGATTCGCAGCTTCCCAATTAACGGAATAGGGTCGAACTAATGAAGTGAAACGGTGATTGTTGAATTGAATAGTAATCGGGCGAATAGGGATTGAGGTTGGCGTCAAAGCAGCTGCAACACTCTTCATCGTCGTCATCATCTTCAACTGATTTGTTTGGCACGCTAACGTTCACCTACTGCTCCTCGGTTTTCTTTATTTTTTTCAATGATATAATTTACTCCTTTTTTATAGCATAATATCTTCAATTTCTTATTTTTTTCATCCATTAAATTAAAAATTTAGGTGAATCTGTACAAAAATACCCAATTAAAGTAGCCTTACCTACGGATGTAAACTTCCTAATTAAAAACACGGCTCTCTCAAGGGAAGAATCTGAGTCGAATAATCTCAGAATCAAAGCAGCCTTAAACAAGATTTGATTTTTGAGAATACACAGCCCAGAGATACAAACATGGCTGCTCGTGCCTTTGACCATCAAATTTACAGTAAGATCCCAAAAATCGCACAAGGGAAAAAAAAGAAAACAAATTTCTAAAGTGATGAATTAAGGGTTCCCCCGCCATGTCAATCCCATTTCCCCACCCAAACAAATCTCAATAACAGTGGATCAATTTTAACAAAACATGCCTTTGATTGCGTGTAGAAAATGAAAAATCAAATCCGATTATTCAATCGGAGTGCCAATCTTGTTCGTCGAGATCTGAATCTGAGGACGACGACGAAGACGACGATAGGAGGTAATTGCTGTTGATAGGCGGGAAGCAAAAGAAGGTCCACAGGCAAAGGGCGAGCCTTCGCAATTGCTGAAAGGGGAAACAGCAGACGAGGTAGAGAACTTGATCGCTGCTGAGATGCTCGGGGTTGCACGCGATGTACTGGCACGCGCTTGCCGACACGTTCGCCACACGCACCACCACCGTGCCGTTGAATACCATTTTCTTTCTTCTTTCTCCTTCCTCTTTCCTCTTTCTATTTCTCTTATTTATGGTTATTATTCAATCATTAGAGCATTATTCCGTTGGCAACTAATTGAGAAAGGTTAATTAATCAATAAATAACACCAAAATTTATATGGGACACGTTTTCAACTTTCGATACTTAAAACCTCGACTCAGTCTCGAACAGCATCTCCAATTAGTAGTGGTTCGGTACTAGGGTTGTCAACGGAGCGGGTTCGGGGCGGGGATCCAATCCCCGTCCTCGCGAGGCAAACGGGGACGAAATCGTCCCCGTCCCTGTCCCTGCGGGGATCCCCGCTCCGTCACTGTTTTAGAAAAAGAAATTCAATTTATATTATTTTAACATTATTTAAACTATATTTTAATATTATTTATATTATCTAAAATATATTTTAACATTATTTATATTATTTAAGATATTTTTATCATATTTATATTAGTTAAGCTATATTTTAATCATATTTATATTATTTTAATATTTTCAAAGTATATTTTTAAGATTGTTTATAGTATAATAATAATTGAATATAATATATATTATTTTTATTACGGGGACGGGGCGGGGAACGAGGTGAGAATATCCGCGGAATGTTCCCCCGTCCTCGCCCCGCAGGGGTAGAATAGCAGGGATTCCCCGTCCTATTCGGGGCGAATCCCCGCGGAGACGGGGAATCCCCGCCCAATTGACAACCCTATTCGGTACGGTATACCATACCAAAACTGTGATACCGTATACCGTATCGAAATTTTGGTATCGAAAAAATCATACCTATTACGAGTAGAGAAATGATAGAAGATTTTACTGTGTAAAACTCTCAATAAATGAATTGTCTTCAGATCTTTGCCTTATATACACTTACAGTACGCTAACTAATTCATACTAGCTAATAACCAATTAATTCCACTAAATTAAATAAAAGAATGACACGTGGACAGCTTATGTGTAATCCCCCGTGCGTGAGTCAGCTGCCACGGTGGCTCTGCCATCCATATTGACAACAGCCCCCCCACAAGTTGGTGCTTGGTGAAAATCCAACAAGCCCAACTTGGAAATTAGTGACCCAAAGGCAGGCGAACTGAGGGATTTTGTAAACACGTCGACGAGTTGTAATGAGAAGAAACATGCTGTAATGTAATAAAACCAAGCTTGAACTGGGACGATGTAGCAATCGATCTCGATGTGCTTAGTCCGCTCGTGGAACACCGGATTTTCGGAGATATGGATTGGAGCCTTGTTATCACACCAGAGAGGAATGTGCAGAGAATGAGAAACCTGCAGATCTTTTAACAGATAACTGATCCATCGTAGTTCACACACGGTAGCTGCGAGGCTGCGGTACTCAGCTTCGGCGGAGGAGCGAGATACTGTGTTCTGTTTCTTGGTTTTCCAACTAATGAGGGAAGAACCAAGAAAGATGCAATATCCGGTGAGTGACTTTCGAGAAACAGGGCAAGCAGCCCAATCAGAGTCACTATAAGCGGTAAGGTTCATGTCATTTGTAGCAGAGTAGTATAGACCTTGAGAAGTATGTGACTTCAAATAACGGAGAACATGTAACATTGCACGCCAATGTGCTTCACGTGGAGCCTGTGTGTGCTGACTTAGTTGCTGCACATCATGAGTAAGATTGGGTCTGGTGAAGCCTAAATAGAGGAGTTGCCCCACCAAGGTACGGTATTTAGACGGATTATCAAGCAGTGAACCACATAACTGCTCAGTGGGGAAGGAATGGTTCTTGGGCAATGGAGTAGTTGCAGGCCTTGATCTGCTCATTCCAACAGTGTTGAGAAGATCCAAAATATATTTACGTTGATTGAGATATATCCCTTGAGGGGTTCGGATAATCTCAAGCCCAAGGAAGAACTTGGCTGGGCCAAGATCTTTAATGGTAAATACAGAGTCGAAAGAAGTCTTTACCTTGGAGAGTTCAGCAAACGATGAGCCGGTGATGAGGACATCATCCACGTAGATCATATCACGAAAACAGAATCTGTCTGTGATGATTGGGTAAAGCCATATGATAGAAGATGAGAGATGAATTGGGCATTCCACTGTCGGGAAGCCTGTTTAAGTCCATACAAGGACTTGCGAAGCGGACACACTTCTCCTGTAACAGAGTATCCCTGAGGCAACTTCATGTATACTTCCTCATCTAAGACAGCATGTAGAAACACATTATTGATGTCCAATTGTTCCAAAGGCCAACTTAGGAGGCAGCAAGAGCAATCATAATCCTAACTGACACCGCCTTTGCCACGGGTGCAAAGATATCAAAGTAGTCAACTCCTTCAGTTTGGTTATAGCCTTTGGCTACCAAGCGAGCGTTATATCTATCAACTGTCCCATCGGCCTTGCACTTTACTTTGAAAACCCATTTACAACCAATGGCTTTCTTACCCTTTGGCAACTCAACAATATCCCATGTGCCATTATGCTCAAGAGCCTCTAACTCGGCTTGCATAGCTTGTACCCAGTCACTTGAAGTCCTAGCTTCTTCATAGTTGTGTGGCTCATGAACATTATTTAGATTTGCCAAGAAACATATATATTTAGGAGCAAAACAGGGGTTGGTAATGAATGGATAAGTTTTAGGAGTATGAGGTGAGGATTGTACCTGATTACAGCAAGAAGTAGTCACTGAGCAAGCATGTATACCACAAGACACGTATTCATTCAACCAGTGTGGGGGCTTTCTGGGTCTTAGGCCTTTTCTGGTGGGTGCTATGTCTGCTTGAAAAATAGGAGAATCAGGGATAGGGGAATGTGGAATGTTATGTTCAGGCGCTAGTGTAGGTGTGGCAGATGATGATGGTGGGGACTGAACGGAAGTGGGACTAATATCAGGAGGGGCAATATATGGTGCGGATGTATTATAAGAGGGTACCAAAGATGAATCTTCTAATGTTATGTCAGAAGCTGAAATTGGTAAGATTGCATCACATAAGATTGAAGGTGAGGTATCAGTATGTTGTGAAAGGGAAGATGCTCTCATGAAATACCACATCTCTAGAGATGAATATGTCCCTGGTTTGAAGATCAAGGACTTTGTAAGCCTTTTGACCGGGGGATACCCTAAGAAATTCCCTTGACTGCTCTAGGACTAAACTTGTCCTTGTAAGGTAAGGTGTTTGAGGCAAAATAAGCAGCCAAAGGTTTTTAGGTGGGTTAGATTAGGCTGTTTGTTGTGGAGAATCTCATAGGGACTTTTCCAATGAAGTGTGGATGTAGGTAAATGGTTGATGAGGTAAGTGGCTGTGAGCACACATTCACCCCAATACTCTTTAGGTAGGTTGGATTGGAATAGGAGAGCTCGAGCAACTTGTAGCAAATGTTTATGTTTTCTCTCCGCTATCCCATTTTGCTGAGGGGTATATGAGCAAGACTTTTGGTGAAGGATACCAAAATCACTGAAAACAGCTGACAATGACTGCTGGTAAACTCAGCCCCATTATCACTTCTTATGATTTTTATTGGACACTGAAACTGGTTTTGAACTAACTTCAGGAATTTGGCTAGTAAGGGTGATGTTTGTGCCTTGTTGTTCATGAGGATTGTCCACACAGATCGGCTATGATCATCTACAATGGTCAAGAAGTAATGATGACCATTATGTGTGGGATATTTATAAGGGCCCCATATATCCACATGTAATAGCTCAAGGCAGGTAGAAGTATGGCTGTGACTGGTGGGAAATTTTATACGGTGTTGTTTGGCAGCAGGGCAAATATCACACACTTCACTGGAATTATCATGAGAAATGAAACTGATATGTTTTATAACATCAATAGACGGGTTGCCCCAAACGACTATGCCATACATGTGAAGATACATGATTAGCACTTTCAGAAACATATGTAGTAGTATTGGCTAGGTGTTTATCAATGAAAGGAATAGAAGATATGGTACTAGTGACTGACAGAATCTTTTCTGGTCTGAATGAATCCTTGTCCAGAACATACAGCCTGCTCATAACTCTTCCCACTGCAATCACTCTTTTAGTCAGTTGGGCCTGCAAAATGCAATATTCAGAAAAGAAGAAGGTAGTAATTTCATCAGTATTTGCAAGTTTATGTATAGAGATGAGGTTATATTTGAAGCCAGGGACATGAAGGCATTTGGTTAGTCGAAGGCTGTTATTAAATTCCACATCGCCAATATGCTTGACTGGTTTGACGCTACCATCAGGCAGGAAAATAGGAGTATATAGGGTAGTGGGTTTTGTATTTTTCATGATGGTGAGGTCACAACACATATGATTTGTGGCGCCACTATCTAATATCCAGAACCACACAGTTTCTGAATCAGCAAGAATCAAATTTCCGTTTGAGCTCATACCTGCAAAGTCCATCAACTGTGCAAAATTAACCTGATCAGTATCAACCTTCCTTGATGTCCTTTGCTCTTTAGAATCTTCCCTACCTCATTTTGCAGTAGATTTAGATTGTTCATTATTACTTACAAATCAGAGACCTCATTCCCAGATATATCAACAGTGCCCTATGTGGCATTCATCACTTTTCTTCTCTCACCTATGTGCAAAGGTTTCTGAGGTTGTTTGTTAATTTGTCCTTGTACTCGTTCCACCACTCTGGAAGTCCATGGAGTTTGAAGCACATCTCTCTGTTGTGCCCATTTCTCTTGCAATGGTCACACCACAGCTTCCTTTTTTCTTCTTTAGACATGAATGAATTTGCAAGTTTCTTGTTCACAGTATCCCTCCTTTCTGCCAGAAAAGCACTATTCTCATTTGATTCTCGGAGAAACATGCTTGACTTCCTCTGATTTCCGACATTCATGACCATGGCGTATGCTTTGTTCTCATCTGGCATTGGATCCATCATTAAAATATGGTTCTTCACCCCATCGTAATTTTCATTTAATCCTAGCAGGAATTGCATTATCTGTTCCTCCTTTCTTTAGCTTCAAAGCACTGTCGAGCATCACAAGTACATGCCACAGGTGGATCTACAAAGCTAATTTCATCCCAGCATTTTTTGAGCTTCGAAAAATACAGATCTAGCGGCAAATTCTCTTGAGTAACAGAGACGATCTCTCTTTGCAAATTAAAAATCTGCGGACCATTAGAGGTGCCATATCTGACTTTCAGTGACTCCCACAACACTTTTGCATTCGACGAGAAAGCATATCCGGCTGCAATCTCTTTGGCCATCGAGTTAAGGATACACAAGACGATCATAAAGTTCACTTGCTCCCACGCATCACGAGTTGGATCATTCGGAGGAGGCTCCTGCACTCGTCCATCAATTATGCCCAATTTCTTCTTCGCTCCCAAAGCTACCATCATTGCGTGGCTCCACGCCGCATAATTAGTGCTATTCAACATATTAGTAACCAAAACCATCCCAGGCGAATCAGATCCATGGATATAAAGAGAATTTACTTCAGAAATCTGTTTCCCGATCTCGTCGAGCTAGGAGTCGTAGTAGGAATTGATGCGATTCACTGTCATCCTCCATCGCAGATCCAAAGCTGATCGAAGTAATACTAGCAGTAGAAGTAAATCAAACAGAAATTGAAGCAGAATCGATCGTACTTTGATTGAGAGAGTGTCTCTGATACCATGTTACAAGTAGAGAAATGATAGAAGATTTTTACTGTGTAGAACTCTCAATAAATGAATTGTCTTCAGGTCTTTGCCTTATATACACTCACAGTACGCTAACTAACTCATACTAGCTAATACCAATTAATTCCACTAAATTAAATAAAAGAATGACACGTGGACAGCTTATGTGTAATCCTCCGTGCGTGAGTCGGCTGCGACGTTGGCTCTGCCATCCATATTGACAACAATACCAATACCATACCAAAATTTCGGTATACCTTAAATTTCGATACGATGTCATACCGAAAATTCAGTATTGTATAGGTATCATACCTTATACCATTCACACGGAGGGTTTTTTACCATGCGTGTCTCGTAACTCGTTAATTCGTTGTTTTCGAATTTTTAGTCAATTCAAACTCCTTAGGCCTAAATACGATGGATTATTAATACCAAAAGTTTCAAGAGAAAAAGATTTATTCATAAAATAAATTTATGGGCTAAACAAATTCATGAAGATCCTTATAATATTTTCTATTTTATGTTTTTTGAAATAATGTAATATATGTAGGTATATATATATATATATATATATATATTTTAAATATTAAAAATTTTAGTATTTCGGTATAATTGGTATACCTAATTTTTAAAATTTTTAATCCATTACTGTACCGAAAATTTTCGATATTTTCGGTATGTTTCAATATGATAGGACGGCATATCGGTATTTCGATATATTTTCCCAGCCCTATCTCAAATTCACGACGCATGAAATCTATCCCTACCACAAATTGTCCCCTTTGTGTCCGAAATGGTCAGGTCACTTGAATTTTAAATCTTATGGTTCACAAAATTTATTTTTATTTATTAATTCTTTTAATCCTATATTCCACCTAATCATAAAATCATCGTTATTCATGTGATTGATATGATAAAAAAAATAACCACATTCAATTTATTCCTTGTTTTATGATGATCAAATTGATATCCGTATTATATATTTTCCGATAATCATAAAAATTAATTTTAACAAAGTGAACATGAAACGAGACATGGATAGTGGGACAGATACTTTCAACAGAATTCACGGCATAAAAACACAGTTAATTTTACACAATAATATAGTTGCTCAAGTATTTACTCCAACCTATAAAATCTATTTTTTACAAAAATAAGAGATTTTTGAACTTAAATACCTAAAGCAGAAAATAGGACACGGATCAGTACCCCGTCAGATCCAATTTATACACAAGTACCTAATGGAAAAAAAATTCTACACATTGATACCCAATTCAATGAAATTACCATATTACCCTCATATCATCTTTTACAATCGATTTTTTCTTCTCCTCTTCATAGTAAATTGCGCGATCGATTTTCTCCTCCTTTACACAGTAAATTGCGCGCGAACAAAAAACTTTCAAAAATCGTCACCGTCCTTTCTCATCCCTTGCCGGTGCCGGCGAATCGTTCGTTCTCATCCGTTGCCGGTGTCGGGAAGCTCCGTCATTATCCCTTCAGGTAAAATGTCGTTTTATTACTCTCCATGTGAGCTTTTGATTTCATTTATTTTCGGTTATTCGAGCTGTTCGTGTTGTGACTGAGGTGGAACCGACTCAGTAGAATATGGAACTACAAAGAGTTTGTGAGAATACATGGCAAATGCTTAGTCGAGCTCGTTTCTTCTCTGTAAAAGTCATTTTTCCTCATTCCCACTATTGTAGCTTACTTTGGTGGTCGAGTTGTAAGTGGGTAAGTAAGCAATTGATTGTAATGACGCTGATTTGTTGCCGTCCCAATTTTATCGACATTTGCTACAATATATTATGTTGTATCTTTCTACATACATATTAGGTACCACATCACCTGTTTATTTGGTACCGACCTAGTTTATATGACGTACCATTTATGACGGTTTGTCGTACCATTTGTAACAGGTTATCGTATTATCTGAAGCTATGTTATCTACAAGTGTAGTAGGTGGAGGGACGTTGTTTGCATTCTGCGAGTACAAGGAGAATACGTTCTTATTGTTGATAAATGAAGCGACAACGCTTATTGATATTTACATATCCCTCCAAAGAAGATGGCCAGATATTGATTCGCGACGTGACTCAATAAAGTATCAAGTTCCTTTTGAAAGTTTGTACTCATCTCTTAAAGAAAATGCTGATGTTTGGCATATGTACCAGCTATTTACACGGCTGAAATTTGCAATGATCCAATTGAAAATGGAACATGACGATGAAATTAGGATGGGTTAAAGCAGTCGTGTAGAGAGGTCTGTTTCTTATCTTTGTTAGACATTATCTGTACTATTTACATATCCCTCCATTGGTTGATACCCTTTTCCAAATATATTCTAACAGTATGGAAGAAAACGAAGATTTCGTTAAATATAATGTTGAAAGAAATTCAATGGATGCATGGAGTCACTACATTCGTTATACTCAAAGCCTTTGTGAAGTATTCTATCTGCACGAAGCTTGGGAAAACGAATACACGTTCTCCCTTCGAGTTCTGCAGAGTGCCGCTCCAAACAATTAGCAAATGCATCAATCACATTCGACTGGATCATGTCACGGAATAGCAACTTGTACAAGCCCTTCGCATCAACTGCAGTCAAGTCGCTTTGCCAAACGACCTCACTGCATAAGAAATAATACCACAATTTTGAGAGCAACAATTTTCTAACAATTGGAACGTAATATCGACGTACCTAATCTTCTTCGCACTAATGTATCGTTCGATGCAATGCCTCTGCTCCTCGGTGATCCCATCACGTCCGGCATAGTCCAACCGACCGGAGTACTTCTGGCAGTAGGCCACCGAGATTTCTCGATCAGAGCCAGTATCATCGACATCAACAACCTGAGCCTTTTCATTTTTACGCGCCATCTTTCGTGGTCGCGGCTCAGAGGATACCGGTGTAGTGAATGCTGAATCCCGGTGCTTCTTACGATCATTTCTGCCACGGACTATTCGCGCAATGGACGAGGCCACCATATCTTCCGCAGGTGCCACTATGTCATGTGGGATAATTGTTGTCGCCAGCTCACCAACACCATTCTCATCCTCGGCGCATACATCTTCGACATCATCCTCAACGACACGATCCTCACTACTAGCCTCCTCCTCAACAACTAGTTCCTCTTCTCGAACCTCTTCATTGTCAGCTAAAATTGTATCCTCCTCACGGACCTGTTTGTCGTTTCGAACCTCTTCGACATCTTCCTCAACGATACGAGCCTCACTACCCGCCTCTTCCTCATGAACTAGTTCTTCTTCTCGAACTTCTTCACTTTCAACTTCAAATGTATCCTCCTTATGAACCTGTTTGTCGTCTCGAACCTCTTCGATATCTTCCTCAACGATACGAGCCTCCTTCTCATGAACTTCTTCCGCATGAAATCCCCAACCACCTGGCCCAATAGCAAGATCCTCACTAGCCTCAGGCACTTCCTTCTCCTCAACCGCCTCAGCCTCCTTAATTATCCTAGCTTGCGTCTCTGATAACATCATCTTTTGACCTCAACTCAGCCTCTAACCTCTCGACGCGAGCAATCAACTCAAATTGAGAAATAGCAATGCATCCATGCGCCTTAAGGAAATGTATATCGTTAAACAAATAAGAACCATGCAACCTAACTCAAAAAGAAAGGAACATATACCTCTATCGGCATATTTATCGGTTGCAAGAACTTCAATTCCTTCCTTCGCGGATATATTTGATGAACACTACCAATCGCAGCCAACTCAGCCACAGCTTTGTTTACATCGTTAGGAACCCTCATATCCTCCCAATTGATCATCCGAGGGAACGTGTAAGCAGCCCGCTTCTTCGTCAACGACGGCACACGCTCATACACCCACATCTACAAATAGAAAAGCATTGTATTATCATTAAACACATAATAAATTAAATAAATATAAAATAAATGAAGTAATTGACCATTAGTCCAATAGTACAGCCATTCATCGTCATGTTTGTAGATGTAGAGGGGGTCCACGACGCAAGCAATTCCTTTATATCAACAACCAGAAATTCGTGTGCGGCCCCTCCCCAAGCGTACTCCCCGATCATCTCTAAATCATCGACGTAGGTATTCACGAAGGATGGGTTCTTTGAATTACCCATCGGGAATAAGACAGTGTTAAATAGAAAAAGAACAAACATCCTCACAAAATCATCCGTCCTCTCCTTACCAGACTTCCCTACAAACTCATCTAACAACTTTAAAATATTTGGACGTGTTACATTGCAATTCTTTTTGCCGAAAAACCTCTTGACTGTCGTGGATTCCAGTTTTACGTTAGGGTCCACCGGCTGACCGACATGGTGCAATCCCGTGACTATACTAAACTCTTGAGGGGAGAAAACAACATCGAGATTTGCACCAAGCCTAAACGAGTTAGTCACTACGTTGTAACGCCGTAAAAGTGCCACTATTCTCGCAAAAGAATGTGACATTTCAGGCATTTCTAAGAAAAAATAAAAAGGTGTATCCTTTAGAGCTTCACGTTGCTCAGGTGTCATTTTCTCATTTATTTTGATCATCACAGATCGAAATAAAGAAGGATGACACCTAGAAGAAAGCTCAGATCCGTCCTGCGGAGTCTTTTTCTTGGTCTTTGATGTCATATCTGCATAAACAAACAGAAAAATCAAATTATAGTTACATTACCATTTTATTCATGCATACAGTATCAATATACCTAACATAGTGTACCAACAAACCTAAACAGGGAGTACCAACGAACCCAACAAGAGAGTACCAACAAACCTAAACAGTGAGTACTAATAAAAGACATATACATTACCAACTGAACAACCTATCGTACCAAACAAAGCCAATTTCAACACCTAATCAAATCATAATCGAAGTCCGACTCGAAGCCCACAGTTTCAAACACCAAATGCCCACAATTCCAAACATAAACACCCTCCCCCAACTTTCAGAAAATCTCCAAAAAAAACCTAAACCTAATCGAAATCTACTGGAAACAGCAATGGACAAGGAAAACGAATTAAAAATAAAAAACCTAAACCTAATCGAAGCCTAAACCCTAAGGAGTAACCAAAAACGCGACTGAAAAATTAGAAGAAAAAAGCAAAAAAATACCTTCGATTTATGACTGTAATACCTCATTCGGAAGTAGGAAAATGCTCTAAATATTGCGACAATTGCTGGTTTTGAGAGGATTCTTTCTTAAACTTCGGTTTGGAGCCAAAATCGACAGAAGAGAATCAGATGGTTGCGTTTTGCTTTCGTTTGTTTGGGTACGGTTTGGTTTCTTCGACGGTTTGGTGTTATTTCTTATTTAAATTAAAATCTTGGTTAAATGGTAATAAACAATATTTACAAGGGGCAAAGTTTTCATATAGGTACCTACTTGTAAAAACTATTTCAGATGGGTACCTATCAATAACATTTCGCTGACAGGGAACTGATGCGTTTTTATTTTATAGCTATGGGTATTTAAGTGTTCATTCCCCCAAAAATAAATCATTTTCTTATTTTACTACTATCATAATTGACTTTTTAAACTTAATATTATATTAATTACAAAATTCAATAGTTTATAAAATTAGCAGAAATTATAATTTTATTAAATGAAAAATATCAATAAATAAAAGAAAATTAATATATTTTTACTTTTATCATTAAGAATTATTTACATATAATTGAAATATGATCTCATTTAAAAAAAAAAAAGAAATATGATCTAATAAATAAAATATAAATAAATAGAAACTACAAATCTATTTTTTGTATTGGAAATTGTTTGTTTCTATATCCGGAGTTTCGCTGCTCATCAACACAATATGAGCGTTAAACAGTCCAAACGTCTATTTTTTTATTAAAAAAATAATGTATTCGGAGATGCTCCAATGATCTCATATTTGAACTTAGTTGACTCATTTAATTTAATAACCGGTAAACTTTTATTCTTTATTTGTTTTTTTCTTTGCTCAAAATTAAAACCATTTGATTTGGGCCGAGTAAAAAGCCCATTAATCCATAAAGCCCAATAGAGTTCCAACTTTCCAGCGCTTTTTTCATAGCTTTGACTTGTTCTTCAGCTTCGAGTCAGCGTTATCCTCGGAAAATTTCCTCCAAAATAAATCTTAAACCTAGAATTTGTAATTTCATATCGGGTTTAATAACGGTATCGAGCGAGCTTCGGGGGTGTTTGTTTTTCGATTGCTAATCTTAAATTTATGAATTTCGGCTAGGGTTTTGAGCTAGGCGCCGATTTCAATTTTAATTATCAAATTACCAAGTTGTCTCTGATTGAAAGGAGCAGCCTTTGAGGCATCTACTTCATTCAACCTCTATCGGCGAAGTTTCGTCCTTTCCTTACCTTTTGTCTGGTAATTACCGCCTCTCCCATTTTTTTTTTCCTTGTATTGTCTTACTAATTTTTTCGCAGACAGAGAATAAGATGTAGGTCTTGGCCTACTCTGTCTGGGTTGTAAGGTATTGCTATTTTCTTTCAGGCCGGCCGTTACATAAGATTCTTGTAAGACCTTCGTCGAGTTTTAGCGTCCTTGTGTTAGAATTGATATGGGTATCGTTGGGCTGTGTACTAACGAGGAAGAAAATAGTACAACAGCTGATGAAGAAAGCTATTGCATTGTTGAAGGTAGTAACATCGAAACCCCATCATTGTCCCCATCTTCTTCGAACGAAAGGAGACTTTCTACAGCACCATTACAACCCGAAACTCAGGATTCAGGCCGGGAGGAGCAAAAAGTGGGCCCGAACAGCTCATCGTCGCCGCTGCTCTCTCCTCACTCCCACACAAATTTGTGCTATGAAATCCCTATAAATTGCGCCTTCGATGCGTTTTCCACTGCTGGTTCTGATAAGGTCATGGGATCTCCTTTTTGCAACAAGTGCACGAGTCAATCATTGGTTCACCCCGCGCATCGGCGCCTCAGCTTTCAACTTGGCGAAGATTTGATCGGTTGCACTAATGAGTCCGAGGAGCAGAGTCTGTTTGAGCTTCTCTATGATGCTATATTGGACTCTATCGTTTCCGAGCACAACGAGCGACTTCTTGCCGAGCTGGCCGCCCAGGTTTCAGATTCTGATGAATATCAAACGCCTGATTCCGCGCCTCGAATCAATTGGGTAGCTGAGACATGTCCAAGAGCTCCACTGAGGGTAACGAATCGCCGCTGGCATTTCGACAAGGACATATGTAGGAAACTGGAATTCTGATTGTACTCGTAATTGTAATGGGTGCGAAATTGACTTGCGACTTAGTTCTGTAGACTGTAGTATGTTAGCTAGCGCATTATTCTCTTCTTTTTGCAGAAACTTGCTGCTGATGCTGCTGGTGTAGTACCCAATTTTACTGCTAATTAAAAAAGTTCTACGCGCCTATCGATTTGTTAGCAATGTCTTTTGAAATCTTTGTGTTGCAGATCGATAAGTTTGCAGCATATCGTCGAGTTCACGTTTCTGTTAGAACCCTGAAAACTGATAAAGGTAAGGAGAGGAGGCGAATCATGGTTCGCCGTATCGGCGCGACATCGGCCGCGGAACGGGCTCGGCACCCTCCGCGCCAGAGAGACGGGTTAGAACGATGACGGGTTTGTCGCGGCAAGGTATCGGGCGTCGCGGCGAGATATGGGCCGCCGCGGATCAACGCGGGCTATTTATCGTTTGTACCGGCGATACATCGGCCATCTCGGCCATAAATGCTTTCCCATATTTTTCTGATTTATTTTCCTTAGCTGAGAGAAGATGAAGATGATGTGGGGGAGAAGACGATGAGGCGGAAAACTATTTTATTTAGGGTTTATGATTGGGCTTATTAGCCTTATTTTTATTGGGCCCAGTGGATCAATCTTCGTATGCATTTATCCAAAAAACAAGACTTAAAATAGAACGGAACTTAGGAATCATGCTTTGTCTTTTATTGAGAATATTATTAAGTTATTAATGGTAAAAATATTTATTTAGATATTAGAAAGCCAAACATAATTTTAATTAATATTAAATACAAAATATCTCATTAATATTAAAATAAATGCTTTTAAATTAAATATTACAAGGTGAATTTATTTATATTCCTTAAATATTATGAAAACATATTTGACATCTATAATTACTTTAAAGGTACTTTTCTTTTTTTTTATAAAAAATGCGTATTGTCCGCGACCGCGCCGCGATAATTCAACGTATCCGTATCGCTCCTGTTCGCATTCGCGTCGGCGAACCAATAAGGAAAAAACTGCTACTATCACAGCTTTGCCTTGTACCTACAAGAGGGATCGGACATGGAACGGTTGCCTGTATGCACAACGACCTCACAAGTCGAAAAAGTAACGACATGAATCCTTACGAACAAAATCCTAACCCTACCACTAATCCTAACATAGGTCTCGAGTGGCAATGAGCCCGAGACAACGTCAGAATAGAGTCCCCTGTCTGAAAGCAGACGGTCGGCCATCAAAGTGAGAGTTGCCCTAATATCCCTTTCCTCGCGTGGGCCAATCCCATCCTCGGCTAAAGGGACTTCGCCGACGTCCTCCCCTTTGTACCTAAGGTAAGCGGTGCTGTTCTTGTACCTAAACCCGACCCTATTGGGATTTCTTACAGAGACTTGTATGTTGAGGGAGACGTTCAGCTTGAACGTTAGCTGAGATACGTCGAAGTCTATGTCTTGAAGGGTCACTGACGTGACGTTTAGTTGAGGTTTCTTGGCCTTGAAGACGGTGAGTGCGAGGATTAAGAGCACTAAGCCGAGGATAATGATGATGGCGGCTGTGATTGTAAGGCATTTGCAGGTTCTGCTTCTCTTCTTTGCTGGGGATGATATGAGTCGGCCCTCTTCTTCTTCGCCGTTTTGCCTCGGCGTCGACTCTGTTTCCATTGGTTGGTTCTTTCTTTTTTTCTTTCTTTCGAAGGATTTGAAGATGTTCTGTTTATATATAGAATGGCATTTATTATTACATTATATGGAGTTTTGCAAGTCCACGTCTGTGTACTTATGATCTCATGGGTTTGGCAGGAATCTTAGAATTAGCATTGACTCTTTCTTTCGGTATAGTTAGCTTAGTTGAGGCTAATCTTGGACAGCCTCCGCAGCCTCCATTGTTGAATATGAATGTGTACGTTGGTTGATTGTCTTTCTGTACTTTAAACCATATGATCTGTCGCTTACTATTCGAGAAGCTACTTCGATACCTGTGTAGACAATAGTACCATGAAGATTAAAAGAAATGACAAAGAATTTCTGAAAACTCGACTTCATCAAATTCGTATCGGGAGGAGTTCATTTTTTTCTCCGATTCCTTATTAATCAGGTAAATTAGCATTTATGAAACGTGCTTGCTTAATGGGGTTCCGTAATCCTTTTGTTTAGATATTCTAGAAGGGAAGTCTATTATTAGCAGGTTAGTTTAATAAGCTATGAAGTTCAGATTTGTCGGGCTTTACTGTGTGCGTTCTAGAAACGGTGACTTTTGTTTCCTTCATACTTTTGTTGCCTTATGCGTTTGGGGCTAAAACGTGATTTTAAATTCCAAGAAGAAATAGCTTCAAGAAAGAGATGGCAAGTCAAAATATTCCATATAATAGCAAAGCATGGTCTTTTATCCTACTAAACTAACTAATACAGCTACTCAGAAATCCCATCATTTTCTAACATTAAACCTCACAAAAGCATGTCCGAGAAAACCAAAAATAAATAAACTGAAGAAAGTGTATGGGCCAGCGAGCGCATACTATAGATAGCACACTTGTCGGGGAGGTCGATGAGGTCTTTTAGTGCGCATGCATTTAACCTCAGATAAGATAATAAGCCTCAAGTAAATCAATCACCTGCAACGTAGCTTTTGTCCTCATAGTATCTTCTCTCGCTTTCAGCCTTTTTCGCATTTCGTTTCTGCGCCAAACTTATTCGAATCAAAAATACGCCGCCGAGGTTTACTATAGTCGCATTTCCTATCAAATAATGAACATAAAACACCGAATTTTGGAATGGTGTTAAGAGTAGTGTCCAACCTGGTAGGTTTCGTGATTTGAGACGATCCTCTTGATTATTGTGCTTGTTACTATGTCGATTGGACTTTCGACGAGCTTAAAGATATCCATGCTAATAGGGACAGCGTATCTCTTCTCCTGTAATATTATCGGTTCACCCCATGACTAGCAGATATTACAAAAAAGACTAATATAAACATCAGGTATATAGACATACCTTATGATAATCGTTGTCCTCGGCTACAGTTCCATGGACGACCAAAGATATATTGAAGGTCGTAATCTGCAGAAAGCAGTTTGTTTCTGAAATTTCTTGTTACCAGTCAAATGAGTACCGTAATTCTTCTGAATCTTTAAGAAGGGAACTACCAATCCTATTGGAAAAGTTCATTTATGAGTAAACTAATTGCAAGGCTTACCATATCTTTTGACACCTCCCATGGAGCACCGATTATTACCTCATCGACGTATCTGCAGGCCAAGACGCTCAAGCTTCTTTCGTGCAGATTCATGATTGGACGATGCGCTCCTCTATGTGCACTGCAGTGGATGACACGATGAATTTGTCACGTTTCTTCTCTAACAAATATGTAATTATCTCGTCTATATTTCCACACTCGCGATGGCATGGATCATGAATATGTTACATAAATGATAAATTCATCATCAAACAGTAGAGCCATCTAAAATAGCAAAAACTTTACAATCTGACTTCATAGTGGCACTATCGACATTTAGCTTATTTCGGAAAACTATGGTGAAACCTGATTCTGTTTACTATATGAAGCATCTGAAAGAAGCATTTATGCAAAATTTTGGAATGCTACGACCCACTATTTGAAGCACAAGCATAAATTGTTATGAGAAGGAACAAGAATATAGGTATAGTGCGGTGAAGGGGAGCAAAAAACAAGCAAACGGCAAGAAGAACGCTCCCAACCTCACAATTTGATCAGGATGGATGCCAACAAGAAGAAAATCTCCAAGTCCCCTGGCAAGCCTGAGTATCTGCAACAGTAACTTTATCCATTAAAACGAGTAATTGAAATGTATTATGTTGCAAGCATCATTATTCAGTGAACAAAAAAGTAAACTAAATAAGATACAACTGCAATATATATACATTAATTATATATCGGACACCACAATATAATGGGCTAGCATCTTGTACCTCTACATGCCCAGCGTGGAAAAGATCAAACGCTCCATCTATGTAAACTATTCGGGCATCTGGTCCAGGCCCCTATTGAAGAGAAATAACACAAATTCAGAAAGGGAATTATCTGAATGAGCATTTCATTCACAAGCTAGAATATTCTCCGTGCAATCCTCATAACAAAGACGAGAACGAACGTAGAAATCACTTGAAAAGGAAGTGCTGAAAAAGATAAAAATAAATATCCATAGGCGAACGCGCCTTCCCATTAGCAAACTGAACAATCCTACGAGAAGTAGGTAGGAAGTGAGATATCCGTGTTCCGCTTCCAGAGCCACCATCCTCAGATTTGTGGCTATGTCCATGGCTAAACTGTCTTTGCAGAGACGAGTGGTTATGACTTTCTGAAGGCCTCTCTCTTACACAGAGAAGCATACGTCCTGTCCAAGAAAGTTAATCACATGCTTCAGAAATAAGGAAGAAAAGGCTGATACTAATTCTCCACCATTCAAAGATTTTCCCTAGTCATACATGAAAAAGGTCAAAAAAACTGTTTATACATGTCCTAGAAAGCTGCTTATAGTTTTTATCAGTAACATCATATAATCAACCAACAATCGAAAGACCAATTTAAATAGCAAGAGAAACCAGTTCTCTAACCAACGATGTCGGTGCTAGATACTCCTTCGGTACGCTTTATCTGTTTGTAACGCCCAACCTTCTTAGCAAGGGCATATGCATCAGTACCATCTGGAAGTATGCAGGGGTCGTCACCATGTATAATATAATCAATGTTATACTCGTTGAACAACTTCCTCATAAAATCGTCTGTGATAGCATAGGGAGCATCAGGGATTACTTCGTCCACCCATTTTACTGCACTGACCATGATCATCCTATACCACAAGAAACAATAGCACATGTTTCAGAGATTTATACTAGGTAGTAGGTACACTCTTTGATCTCTTTTATTTGCTTAGAGAGAAGAGTGTGACTTGTTTACAAGACTAACAAGAACTCAACCCAAATCAACACAATCACAAACAATCAAAACTAAAGCACGAAACTGTACTGGAAAAACTAAAAGAAAAATCAACACCAACGACCTAAATCTCCAACGCAATCAATGTCAACATATACGCACACAAGCCTATCCGAGCTGCAAAACAAGAACATAAGGATGATAGCGACGGCCATGAAATTCATCCCTACAAACACAGGCCAATCAATCGAATAGAAAAGTAACCAAGCACACCATTTGAACAAACAAAGAACCAACGGTACCAAATAGATAATCAAATCAAACCTCTCATCAAGAGGGGTAACGGGCGGCCCTTTATTAGCCGTAATCTCCGCATCACTCACAACACCAACAACCAATTGGTCACCTAAAGCTCGAGCTTGGCGCAGAGCATTGCAATGGCCGTAATGCATCATATCGAAGCACCCATCCATGTACACCCTAATCGGCCTCTTCTTCTTCTTGTTCATCGGCAGAGCAAAACGATAACCCAGAAAGGAAACTCCAATCACGAGCCCACCCACAATCCATGACGTCAGAATCCGATAGTTTTGCTGGGCGGCGCTTTCACCATCCACACCCATTTTTTTTCTCTATCTTCTCCTCTCTAACGATGATTTCGAAATTTCTCGACAAGAAAACGGATCTCCAGCTAGCAATTATGCAGACATGGTTAAGCGTTCGATTGATTAACTTGGAATTTCTTGTTTGCTCCCTTATGTCCCTCCTTTCGTTCCCAGCTGGTAGCTAACGATCGTCTAGTCTAGAGAACGCTTTTTCTCGTTCGAGCAACACTTGGAATAGTAGGTAATGGTGATTGGTGATTTACTACAAATAAATAATAATATCTCAGAAGGTATACCTACGCTTTATAATTTGCCAATAGGGGGTTCTTTTTGTCCGATTAGATAGTTCTAGGGGGCAATTGGGAGAAATAGGTAAACGTTAGGTGGTTATTTGTATTTCATAAATAAAAGAAAGAGTGAAAGATGAAACGTGAGATAAAAGAAACTGAATTACTATTCACCGCCCCCTTTTTCCTAGTCACCGCCCCCTAAAGGGCTAAAAAACAACGATGACAATGCCTCCGAAAATTTCATTCGGCCCTGCAATGTACGGGCCGAAAATTTCGATCGGCCGCACACAGTCCGGACGAAAATTTCGTTCGGCCCGTGCACTGCAGGGCCGAAAATATCGATCGATCGGTCCTAAAATGTTGAATCGAAGTTTTTTGTTTTCCGTATCGATCGATCGTTCGAATTTATCTGTGTATGAGTTTTCAGTATTTCGTACCGGATGACGTCCCGCGTCTCTCGGATCAGATTCGTGCGGTGGCCGACGATCTCCTGTGAATCTCCGCCGACTGAAGGTTTTGATTTTAGCCCTGTTAGTGTGTATCTTTTATGTTTGGTCAAATGAGCTTGATTCTCTTGTGAAATTTTATAGTTTGTCATAGAAAACTTTATTTTCTCTTTGGCCAAGGAAATTTATTATTTCGGCTCGTTAGTGCTGCCATGTTGATTTTGTATCAGGAGAAAAGTTATTGGTAAAAAAGACTGAGGGTGAGCCACGATGAGAACATGTGGAGGAATAGGGAACAGATTGAGGAGGTTCATTTTTTGTTAGATGTTTCTCATTGGCCCGAAGCACTAAGTTATACTATAATGACTCCTATCAGATTTATTTGTTAATTCGACTTCTACCATGAATCTGTGAGAGTTTGACAATATGCATGAACTCATAATATCTTCGGTCGTGGAAATATTTTATGAGCAGCTTAAGCCACAGACTGCTGTTGAAGACACTTAACTCGAAGGAGCTTTGGAGCGTCTCCAAGAGATGTTCAAATCGACATTGAAGATTTTGGAATCTTATCAAGCTAGACATTCTGAATTTATATTTAATACAGGTTTCCAGCGTGATCCCTTCTGTATTTCTGCTATACACTTTGAGTGCATTTTCGATTTTCATCCTATGTGCTGACTGTATATTCCCTCCCACTAATCCCCATAAACATGTGGAAAGAGGAGAAAAATAAAAATTAAACCATCATGTGTTTTGAAGATCTCCTGTTAGATGTCTATATGAGTTCTTGGCGGCTCTCTGATAGGCAGCTCATCTAAGAGCAGCTTCCATGCATTTTTTTTGCCTTCCATATGAAAGTATTATTTGTTCTCATCCTAGGTTTTTAATCCTATATTCTAAATATTAAAGTGATGCCGTCGAAAAATGGATCTACTGCTTTAGACGGCTAACAGACTTTCTCCCACCTCGGTTCCGCCGCACGTGCTGCCTAGAGACTCAAAAACAAGGAAAGGTTTGGGGGTCGTTCGCCCTCTTGCCTAGGTCAAGAGGGTATTTTCCATGTTCCAGGCGTGAAGTAGCATAAAAATGGTGTGTTCAAGTGCGTATGTGAGTGATCAATTTAGCAGAGTAACGGTAGGATACGTAAGAAATCGATACCTGTTCTGGACGGGACTTGCAGTCTTTATAGGAGGCTGCGTTGGGGCTGTTTCTTGGCAGTTTCCCCCACCTCCCGTGTTTCTCGGGCTCGAGCTTTCCATGACCCACGATGGCACGTTCCTTGGCATCTCAAGCTCTCGACAGTTATTCATGGCACGTCCTATTGAAGGTTGTTAGGCGGAGGTTGTGGCGGTTCCTTTCCTGAGAGGCCGAATTTGCTGAGAGTCTGCCATCCTCGGGTGTCGGGGTAATGACCCGAGGGGTCGGGAGGTATCGGGAACTTGTTCCTCGGGTCAAAGGACGTTTCGGGGTATTCAGTTTGCCTCTGGTGCGGGTCGACACTATCGACTCGGGTCCTTTTTCTTTGGGGTATTCCTGCTAACCCGAGGCGGGGGAGGGTATGGGTTGTTCTTTGGGTAAGGTGGTTATTTGCTAGTTGAGGCGGGTCGGGTATTTTACCGTGGGGTCCGTAGGATCCGAGGGTAACAATAGTCCCCCTTCAAGTAGTCCAAAAGAGTGTGGTGAATTGTGGACGTCTGGTTTTGTTGCGGCAAAATGTCTGACCCGCCGATGTACTCGAGGGTTGTTGTGGTGTTCTAGCCTGGTCGGTCCCCTTTGTTGAGGCGAATTATTCAGCATCAGAGGAGTTTCGCGCTCCCTTCCCGGATTGACATGGATCGTCGTATCATCGACGCGGATCGACGCAGCCCGTTGATCTGATTTGCATCCAAGGGCGTGAATTAAGCGTATGGGGCCTATATATATACTCCACACTTTTCGTCATTTTCCTAATTTCACTTTCTCTCACTACCCTCTCTCTTCCTGCGCTCCCGAGCTTTCCAGTCTTCCCTTTCCAGTTGAGGTGGAGTCCACCAGTTGATCTATCCGGGGCAAGGGGTAGCAGTCCTTTGGGCATGCTTCGTTAAGGTTTCGAAAGTCCACGCACATGCGCCATTTACCCGAAGTCTTTGGGACTAAGACAGCATTCGAGAGCCATGTAGGAAATTGTACCTCCCTAATGTGGCCCGCTTCTAAAAGTTCCTCGACCTGGCGTCGGGCCTCGGTGTCCTTTTCCGCGTTGAGATGCCTCCTCTTCGGAAAGACGGGTCGGGTGGTTCGGGAGACATTTAGCGTATGCTCGATTATGCCACGGTCGATGCCTACCATGTCCTTAGATGCCCACACAAACACGTCCTTGTTCCTTTTTAGTGATCTGACCAAGTCCTCTCGTAGGTCTCGAGGTAAATCCTTGGCGACCTTGACTGTTCCTTCCGGCGGTTGATCATCACCTCTTCAGTTTCCTCTTCCTTGCCTTCTTTTTTAGTAGTTTCGATGGTGTACAACGTTTCTCTCCCTCTCGGGTGGTCATCCCTTCGGGTCCGAAAGGACTTGATTTCTACCCGAACCTCTTCCACGTAGCATTTCCTAGCCATTTTGCGATCTCCCAAAACTTCCCCAACCTTGTCTCCTACGGGAAATTTTATCTTCTGATGTAGGGCCGAGGCGATGGCCATGAAAGAGGTCAGGGCAGGTCTCCCAAGGATGATGTTGTATGGGCTCGTTCCGTTGATGACCATGAATGGCGCGATCCGCGTTTTCCTGGTGTCGCCCTCCCCGAGGGTGAGTGGGAGATGCAGGATTCCAACTGCCTCGATGCAGTGTCCTAAGTCCATAGGGTATGCTCCCAAGTCCATTTGATCGAGGGCCACTTGTACATTATGTTGACAGAACTTCCATTATCGAAGAAAACCCTACCAACGTCATGGT